>ML776688.1:262032-278331 GCA_009831015.1 Picea engelmannii | reverse complement strand
GGAGAGAGAGAGAGAGAGAGAGAGAGAGAGTGAGAGGGGGATAGAGAAAGATAGAGAGGGGGGGTAGAGAGGGAGTGTATGATAGTTTCAGAGGGAGGGAGAAGGAGACATAGAGGGGGTACAAAGAGAGTGAGAGGAACGAGGGAGGAGATAGGGAAGGGGGGTAGAGATAATTAAAGAGAGAAAGGGGGGGAGAGTGGGATATATAGGGGGAGGGGGATATAGTGAGTGATAGAGAGAGGGGTAGATGCAATAGAGAGAAAGGGGAGAGGAAGATAAGGGGAGGGAGGGAGAGAGACAACACAATTAGAAGAGAGGTTGAGAGGGAGATGGAGAGAGAGAGAGGGAGGGAGGTGGTAAAGAAGGAGAGAGAGGAGGGAGAGAAGGGGAGGGAGGGAGAGAGATAGCAAGAGAAGAAGTGAGGTTGAGAGTGATATGGAGAGATATAGAGAGATAGAGAGAGAGAAGGAGGTGGAATAAGGAGAATAAAGGAATAAGGGGTAGAGAGAGGGAGTTATAAAGAGGGGGGGAGAGAGTGTGAGAATGAGACTAAAAATGAGGAGAGAGAGAGAGAGAGTGAGGGGGGGAAAAAGGTGTAGAGAGTGAGAGGGAGGGGGAGAGAAATAGATGGAGGGAGATTTAGAGAGGGAGAGAGTGGAAGAGGGGGGATATAGAGAGGGAGTGGATGTGATAATGTGAGGCATGGTCTAGGTAATGGTCTAAGTCTAGGTCTAGGTCTAGGTCTTTCCATGCCTTGCCATGTCTATGCCTTCCCATGTCTAGGTCAAGTCCATGCATTGTCATGCGATGTACCAAACTTATAGAATGTGTGAGAGGGAGAGAGGGAGAGAGAGAGAGAGGAAGATATAGAGGGCGATTAGAGAGAGTGTGTGTGAGAGTGTGAGAGGGATAGAGAGGAATACAAAGAAAGGGGTAGAGAGAAAGTGTGAGAGGGAGAGAAAGGGAGACAAAGAGGGGGGGTAGACAGAGAGAGAGAGAAAGGAAGGGGGGAGAGAGAGGTGAGGGATGTAAAGAGAGAAATGGAGGGAGAGTGGGGGAGAGAGAGGAAGGGGGATAAAAAATGATAGGGAGAGGGATGGAGGGGGATATAAAATGAGGGGGAGAGAGGGGTTTATGTAGGAGATATAGAGGAGAGATAGTGGGAGGGAGGGGGAGGGAGGGGAAGGATGGGGGTAGAGAGAGAGTGTGAGAGGGAGGGAGAGGGAGACAAAGAGAGGTGGTAGAGAGACAGTGAAAGGAAGGGGTGAGAGAGAGGGAGATAGAGAGCGGCATAGAGAGAAAGTGAGAGGAAGAGCGGAGAGAGAGAGATAGACAAAGAGGGGGGTAGACAGAGAGTGTGTGATAGTAAGTGGGGGAGAGAGGGAAGGGGGTATATGGAGGTAAAGAGAGAAAGGGGAGAAGTTTGGGAGAGAGAGGGAGGGGAAGAGTGGGGTATCTGTAAGAGAGAGAGAGGAGGGAGAAAGAGATAAGGGGAGGGAGGGATCCAACAAGAGTATAAGAGAGGTCAAGAGTGGTATGGAGAGAAAGAGGGGGGGGGGTGGAGAAAGAGAGAGGGGGGGGGATTAGAATGAGGGGCAAAGAGAAAGGGGGTGAGAGAGAGAGAGGGAGAGAGAAAGAGGGGAAGAGAGAGAGGAGAGAGAAAGAGGGGAAGAGAGAGAGAGAGAGAGAGAGAGAGAGAGAGGTGGGTGAGAGGTAGGGGAGTGTTAGAATATTTATACACTTATGAGTTAGTTAATATCTACTTGGTATAATGTGTCATTAGGTAAAAGTGTGTTTCTTAGTGTGTTTCTTTAGTATGCATTAGTATGCATTTGTAGTTAGGAAGTCTGATGGTCACGATATGTTCCCAACATAGAGTGATATGACAGTTCATACTCTCCTCCATGTTAACATCCATTGATCCATGGCTTAACCCCTAATTGGTCCATGATCTCTATTTAAAGAGCATGGAGGGCCATTTTACGATGATCGATTGTGAGAAAATCTCTTGTAAAATCTCTTTGTAATCTTTTTCTTTTGCATTAATAAACTACTCCAAGTGGTCGCGTTGGTTGGGGCCATGGATGTTTCCCCGTAGGGGTTTTACCACGTGAAAACATTAGTGTGTTGATATTTGATATGTTTATGTGAGTGGTTACTGAAGGTGTTCGACCTATGTTGAAATACATGTGTTGTAGAACATGGTATCATAACATATTTGAATACCCGCTCTTGTTGTAGATCGAGATCGTGAAACCGATTGACTCATCTCCATTTTTTGTCATTTCCATACATTTCTGGGTTGAGAAGACTATTCCATTACATCTAGAGCACTTGTTTCAGTCAGAAACACTTTTCATTTCACTTGAAAAGGTTTCCATTTTCCCAAGATACGACCATTTCAGTGAGATCCAGAGGTATAAAGCCTGAATACACATTTTTTAAATTTTTGTGGAGTATCATTTTGGTTTTATTTTGGCTTTGTATTATTTATTTTCAGGTTGCTACTCTTTTAGATCTATGTATGCTCTATTCTCCGTGCATAAGTAGCTTTAATATTTTATTTTAGAGTTATTTATTTTTCATGCAGCTTTTCTTTTATAAAGTAACTTCATTGTAAAAGTGATCCCCACTTATCTTTATAAAGTTGGGTCCCTTCATAAAGAAACTTACACTATCACATGGTCCTTTGGTTATCGTTTATGCATTTTTTAAAAATGACATAACTCTCACATCCAAAGTCCATTTTCAATGTCGTTTTTTTTAAACTGCATAAATTTTTGAGATATTTCCATCCAGATCACCAGTTTCAGTTTTTAAATTCATATTATTGTAGAAATTTCGATACACTTAATGTATTCCTGCGATTCTCCTGATCTAACAATTTCTGCCACTTGTTAAATACATAATCGCTTCTACTATTATTATTGCAGAAGCAATTTAAACCATGATCACAACCACAATGCACAAAGTGAAATATGAATAACACACAACACTGAAGTTTTACCGAGAAAGCGTAAAGATAAAAACCCCACTATCATATATTATGTATATCATGAATCATGAAACAATCTCATACAAAACTCTAATCCAAGAGATCTCAATACAATACAATCGTCTCACACTGTCATACACAAATTAGCAAATATATGTGCCAATTCCTGTGTCTAGATAGCCTGCCTCCTCTGCACAATCTCCGTAATCTGAATTCTCATAATGAATCGAATGAATGCCTCATTTTCACATGCTCATAAGCATATCCAATGCATGTGTGAACAAATCACAAATGATATCCAAACTATCCCTTTCCCCTGTTATCTCAACTGGATCTCCAATGGATTTACATGCATGTAGTTAACCGCGACGAATCTTCAGTTGCATGTGAGTTCACTGATTAACTAAACTCTCACTAGTGCATGTTTAGTTACAACTAGCACAAGTGATCTTAACTCACTTAACTACACTTATAATTCTATTACAAATCCAAATCACTCAGTTATGAATGCGATAATAGATTAATACTTATTGTCTAATTTATTTAAGGGAAAAATAAATTAGACACATGTTTCTTGTTGACTTTTCAACACTCCCTCTCAACAAGAAAGGGATTATCCTTCACCCCAATCCTATCTCTATGATATTTGAATTTTCTCCTGGTGAGTGCCTTCGTCATAATGTCCGCATCCTAGTCTTCCGTAGGAATGTATTGAAGCAACATGATCTTCCGCTACACACAATCTCTGAGATGATGATACTGGATATCTATATGCTTAGATCAGTCATGAAACACAAGATTAATCGAGAGTTTAATGCAACTCTGATTATCACAATAAATCACTGTCGGATCTAAATGAGAACCAAACAAACCAACCAATATCTTCCTCATCCAGATAGCCTCACATGCAGCTTGGCTCGCTGCCATGTATTCTTCTTCCGTTGAACTAAGTGCCACGGATCTCTATTTCCTTCTGTACCAAGAAACAGTTGTAGATCTAATACTAAAGATCCCTCCTTATGTGCTCTTTCTGTCTGTTGGGCTACCTGCCCAATCTACATCCGTGAAGCCATGCAACTTCACCTCATCCGTCTGTATGTACCATAATCCATACTCAGATGTGCCCGTCAGATATCGCAGGACATCCTTACCCACCTTCCAAAAGAGTTTGGTAGGCCTTGAATTAGTTGGTTAACCATGTAGCAAATGTTTGGTCTTGTGTTCACTAAATACATTAGCGAACCCACTAACTGTTGATAGACAGTAGCATCCACTACCTCTCCAGAAGTAGCATCCTCTTTCCTCCAGTTTCTTGGAAGAGGAGTATCCATGGGTTTGCAGCCCTCCATGTGAAACTTACGTAGTATCTCCCTTGCATACTTTCCTTGAGAGACAAAAAGTTCACCATCTCGCTGCCATATTTCCAATCTAAGGAAATAATGAATAAGGCCCAAATCCTTCATCTCAAACTCCTTTGCAAGGTCCTCCTTGCATGAGTGTATCGGCTTCTCATCACCAGTCAATATTAAATCATCAACATAAAGCACAATGATCAAAAGCTTACCCTCCACCACAATTTGGTATAGGTTTGCATCCGCTTCACTTTTGTTGAAGCCCAATCTGGTGAAATTGCTGTCTATCCAAGTGTACCAAGCACAAGGTGCTTGCTTCAGCCCATACAATGCTCTCTTGAGTCTGCACACATGCGACTCTCTATCAAAGGTATCAAAACCTTTTGGTTGTTCAATGTACACTTCTTCCTCAATGATCCCATTGAGGAACACCGTTTTAACATCCATCTGATGAATGCGCTAGCCCATCTGCGCTGAGAGTGCAAGGATGGATCTTATGGAAGAGTACCTTGCGACAGGTGCAAAGGTCTCACCATAATCTATCCCCTCAATCTGTGAGAAGCCCCGGGCCACAAACCTGGCCTTGTATTTCTCCGCACTCCCATCAGAAGCTTGCATTACCTTGTAGATCCATCTCGAACCTACCACTGGTTTATCAATCGGTCTTGGGACAATTTCACATACACTGTTTTTTACAATGGAGTCATACTCCTCTACCATAGCATCAACCCAAGTGGGGTCCTGCACTGCTTCATGAAAGGAAGATGGTTCAATCACGATACATTTTCTCATAAGAGCCATGTATCCAACAAATTGATCAGGAGACTGTCTCTGTCTACGCTGTGAAATAGGGTCTCCTATATTCTGTGCAACATCTAGTCTCAATCTGTCAGCTTCCATGGTGTTCTTTCTTACATTTATGATGTATAGCTCTGCTTGAGTGGTTTCCTCCACTCCATGAACCTCTTCATGTGGCTGATCCACATCTTGAGACTCATCTTTGGGAACTAGCAGTTCCTCTTCTACATGCACGTCTAGCTCCCTCTCAAGAGACAACCACATGGCTTTCCCCTCATTGAATTTTATATCCCGTTGCATAACATACATCTTACTTTTCGGCAAATACACATGATAATTATGGGGTGTTTCTATGTACCCCAAAAATATCCCAACTTTAGGAGTCGGTTCCAGCTTCTTCTTGGCATCCTTGTTCACATGCACAAAAACAGATGAGCCAAAATTTTTTAAATGCGAAACATTAGGTTTCTTACCAGTAAAAGCTTCTTCAAGTGTACTCATGCCAAGTAATCTATGAGGACAACGATTCTTCACATAAACCATAGTATTGCATGCTTCTGCCCACAAATGCATTGGTAGGCCCTGATCATGCAACATCGCTTGTGTTGCACCCACGATCGTTCTATTCTTTCTCTCCATGACCCCATTTTGTTGTGGGTTATGAGGCGCTATGAGTTCTCCTCAAATTCCTTCTCTGTTGCAGAAGTCTTTGAATTCATTAGAGATGTATTCTCCACCATTATCGTTCCTTAGAGCCTTCACTTGCTTCCCTGACTCTTTCTCCACCAATGCTTTAAACTCACATAACTTTGAGAATGTTTGATCCTTCTTCCGCATGAAGAATATCCATCATTTACGAGAAAAGTTATCAACAAAAATAACATAATACCTATGTTTTTCTATTGAAGCAACCGAGAATGGTCCACACACGTCTCTGTGAATTCTCTCTAGGATCACCGAAGCACGGTTCTCCTTTTCATGAAAGGTGGACTTTACATATTTCCCCAGGGTGCACCCCTTGCACTGATCTAACTAAGAAAGTGTTCCCCTTGGAAGTCCAGTATATATTTGTTGCATGATCTTCAAGGATCCATGATGAAGATGACCCAATTGCCTGTGCCATAATTCGCCCTCATCCCAGCTCACCACTTTTTCTGCCTTGCCTATCATGGCATTGAAGCTATCTACCTCCAGCATGTAGAGATTCTTAACTCGAATCCCTATATTCTTGACTTGACCCATTGCTTTATGTTGCAAGTAGGATTTACCACTGCTAAAAACAACATCATAGCCTTTGTCTTCCAACATTGCGACTGAGACAAGATTTTTCTTTAGACCTAGAACATGCATAACATTTTTCAATTGAAATGGTTTACCTGACTCTCTCTGAAAGGTAATGGTACCAATACTAGTTTCACTGTATCTTCCATCGTCGCCCATCTCTATATGCATTCTGAGATCTTTCTCCTCCAAGTCAATGAAAGACTCTTTATCTCCCGTCATGTGGAATGAAGCACCACTATCCAAATACCACACCGATCCCGATGCACTTGAAGCTGTGCATGTGATCAAAGAGAAATCATGCTCTAATTGTGAGACAAGAGCCTCACCAGTTGCATATCCAACAACCATATTGTTCTTCTTCTTCTACATACAGTTAGTAGCGAGATGCCCACGTTTGTGACAGTGAAAACACTTCACTTTGGACAAATCCAGCTTCTTGACTTTAGACTCAGAATTTGATTGGGATTTCTTCCCTTTCCCTTTCCTTGCCTTGGCAGTCAAAGCACAATCCTCTTCATCATCACGCTTTGATGAAGATCCATCTCTGGTGTTCCACCTGAACTCCTCTTGCACTAGATCTGACCATAGTCGTTCTCAATCCGATAATTTTTCCCTTCCATTGACAGAGTCTTGATAACTGTGCCAACTCTTGGGAAGCCCTAGGAGCACCAAGCTTACCAAATAATCAACAACGACTGTTATTCCCACACTTCCAAGCTCATCCTAACATTGGACAAACTTTGTGAGATATTTTGGAATGGTGTCGCCTTTCTCCATCTTGATCTTCCTGAGTTTATCTTTGAGTGCCAATTTCCTATGGTCACTACTATTTTGGAACAGATCTATCAAAACCTTCCACATTGCATATGGTGTGGTTTTCCCATGGAGACTTGAGACAATGTGGTCTCGTACTCCCTCCAATAGAATCCTCCTTGCCTTCACCACTTTCTTTTGCCATGCATCAAGATTTGCAGTATTTGTTGCATCCAACTTAGGAACATCTGCGTCAATGTAACCCTTCAAGCCATTGTCTTCGAGTACTGCCTCCATCCTGTCCTTCCAAGCAATGTAGTTAGAGCTTCCCTTGAGTGCATACTCCAACCTCAAGCCATTGAAAGACATTTTTGATCTTGAATCAACTGTCACACCAAGAAAATCTTGCAAATTCGAATGTTATCCAACGCAAAACTCAACTCTTGCACTTTCCTCTTGCCCTGGGAGGTTCGCACCCCACCTGAGAGAAACCTGAGGGAAGTTCTCACCCTACCTGTGTATAGCATGTGAACTTTCTTGTCAAGTTTTCACCCTGCTCCACTGTGGCCTGCGAGAATTCCCTGTCAAGTTCGCACCCTGCTCCACTGTAGCTTGCGAGAATGCCAATGAAGTTCGCACCCTGCTTCACTGTTAGGGTGAGGGAAGTTCGCACCTTGCTAGTGTATTTTCCTGCGAGAATGCCAATGAAGTTTTCACCTTTCCTTTGTCTAGGGTGTGAGAATTACTATTCCTGAAAATGAGCGTAGTTTTCAGTACTACAATTCGCACCCTGCTAGAGATGGGACCTACGAGAGTACGATTTTGTTCGCACCTCACTTCCGTAGCTCTGTGGCCTCCGTGGCTCTGATACCATGTAGAAATTTCGATACACTTAATGTATTCCTGCGATTCTCTTGACATAACAATTTCCGCCACTTGTTAAATACAAAATCTCTTCTACTATTATTATTGCGGAAGCAATTTAAACCACGATCACAACCACAATGCACAAAGTGAAATATCAATAACACACAACACAGAAGTTTTACCAGGAAAGTGTAAAGCTAAAAACCCTACTATCATATATTATGTATATCATGAATCATGAAACAATCTCATACAAAACTCTAATCCAAGATCTCTCAGTACAATACAATCGTCTCACATTGTCATACACAAATTAGCAAATACATGCACCAATTCCTGTGTCCAGACAACCTACCTCCTCTACACAATCTCTACAATCCAAATTCTCACAATGAATCGAATGAATACAATTGCCTCGTTTTCACATGCTCATAATCATATCCAATGCATGTGTGAACAAATCACAACTGATAGCCAAACTGTCCTTTTCCCCTATTATCTCAACTGGATCTCCAATGGATTTGCATGCATGTAGTTAACCGTGACGAATCTTCAGTTGCATGTGAGTTCACTGATTAACTGAACTCTCACTAGTGCATGTTTAGTTACAACAAGCAAAACTGATCTTAACTCACTTCACTACACTTATAATTCTGTTACAAATCCAAATCACTCATTTATGAATGAGATAATAGATTAATATTTATTGTCTAATTTATTTAAGGGAAAAATAAATTAGACACATGTTTCTTGTTGACTTTTCAACAATTATCTGCATATTTAATATGTCTTCTACAAGTAATCTCTTACTTACCAACACCAACTACTTCCAATGGAAATATCATATGGAATATTTATTAAGAAGTAAAGACTTGTACCGGATTACCTTGGGAAAGGAAAAAGCACCCATTGATGATGATAATAAAGTCAAATGGGATAATAGGAGTGACGAAACATGTGGACTAATTGAAATGTCAATCTCTCATGATTTAAGGTTCCACCTTAAATAAATTGATGACCCCAATGAAGCTTGGGAAAATATTGAATCTGTGTTTGGTAAACTCAATATTATTCGAGCACACTAGTTAGAAAATCAAGTACTCACCTTAAGTCCAATTTATTTTTCTTGCCTTGGAGACTATCTATCTAAGTTTAAAATACTCAAAATTTTATGTGAAGAATGTGAGATAGAAATGGAGGAAGAGCATTGCATCTATCTTATTATTTCTAAGCTAGGTAGTGCATATTCTGTGTTTGTATCTACCTTTTATGCCATGAGAGAGGATATAGGGAAAGCTTATCAAAAACCCACTCTTGAGTCCTTTTGTTCTTCTTTGATTAGAGAGGAAGATAATATTGTACAACTTGGAGTGATCAACACTGCAGGTACCTCCAACAAAGCTTTAGTTTCCCAACAGAAATACAAACCCAAGTATCCCAAGAAGAAACATCCTCGCTACAACAACAAGCAACATAAGGGTCCCAAAACCACTCAGACGGCTTCAGGTCCTAATGGTGGCAAAAGAGAAAAATATAAAAATAAGAAGACTAACAGACATTGCAACTTGTGTGATAAATATGGTCATGATGAGTCCAAATATTTCAAGAAGATGGCAACTTTAGAAGCAATGATGAAGAAGCACAACATCAGTATTGATTCTACTTCTTCTTCTTATTCTCATGGACATGCACTTTTTGCTTCTGGTTTCCCCTTCAAAACAACTTCTACTTCTTCTTATGATGAGTGGCTTATTGATTCAAGAGAATCTTACATATGGCTAAGGATAAAGACATATTTTCTACTCTAAATGAATGCAACACCAAGAAAATATTTGTTAATGATGATAGATCTCGTAGTGTTGTAGGATATAGAATAGTTCAAGTAGATAATGGTCATTTCAATGATGTATTATGTGTTCCAAGTCTTTCTTGTAACCTTCTATCAGTATATCAAATCACTCATTCAGGTGAAGGTAAAACCATAAAGTTTTCACCTCACCAAGTTGTAATCAAGGATCTAAAAGATCCTAAGAATGTTCTTGCAACTGGAATTGCTGATGATATTACCAATTTGTTCAAGTTTGACAACTTTGGGTCATCATCTTTTTCATCAGTTTTTGTTGCTCGTAGAGATGACTTGAGAAAACTTTGGCATGAGCGGTTTGGTCATCTAAACTATCACTCATTGAAACAACTATGTAATCAACAAATGGTGATTGGTCTTCCTCTTATTTCATGTAGATATGGTGTTTTTTCTGGTTGTGTTCTCAGAAAACATCATCGGGATAGTTTTGAGAAACGTGCCTCTTGGCACGCCTCGGGCCCTTTTCATCTTGTTCAGAGTGATTTGTGTGGTCCACTTTCTTCTCATTCCTTTTATGGGTGCAATTATTTCTTAACTTTCATTGATGATTTTTCTAAACGTACTTGGGTTTACTTCTTAAAACTTAAAAGAGAAGTTTTTGACAAGTTTTTGGCCTACAAGGCCCTTGTAGAAAATCAATCTGGAAATCAAATTCAAAATTTAAGAACAGATAATGGAGGTGAATATGCGAACAATAATTTTACAAATTACTGCACTACATAGGGCATCCAAATGCAACACATTGTTCCATATACACCACAATAAAATGGTGTTGCTGAGAGAAAGAACCGCACATTAAAAGAAATGGATAATTGTATGATCCAATCTAAGGGATTAAGTCTAAACTATTGGGCAGAAGAAATCAACTGTGCAAATTACATAGTCAATCACACTCCCACAAAGACTCTTAAAAATATAACATTGGAAGAAGCTTGGACTAAAATTAAACCAGATGTAAGTCACTTCTGTGTATTTGGCAGCATAGCATGGGCTCACATTCCTGATGAGAAAAGGAAAGAATTGCAACCTAAAAGTGAGAAGTGTATATTTTTTGTTTATTCTGAAGATGTCAAAGGTTACAGACTTCTTCAATCACATTGTAATGAAATTATTATTATAAGAGATGTTAAATTTGATGAAAATCTCTTCACCTGCGAGCCTAATTCAATGATTGTGCCTTCTTTGGCCTGCGATCCATCTTCGACGTTTGTGCCTTCTTCTATTCATATTATGATTTCTTCATTAGATGATGATAGTGAGGATGAAAATCCACCTCCGCCTACTCACCTTCCTCCAGATGAGTCCTTTGTACATGAACCATCACCACTGGCACCAGTTCCACCGCTTCCTAGATGGGTTCGTTCAACACAAGAAGTAGCTAGTGGTCTTTTCGGTGATCCTTTAGATCAGCATCGAACACGTTCACAGTTCCAACAAGCCTCTTCTCTTTTGGCTCAAGTTTTAAAGACTCCTGATCCATAGACATTTGCAGAAGATTCAGGTCATCGAGATTGGGATACAACAATGAATGAAGAGTATCATTCTTTAATGGAAAACAATACTTGGGATCTTGTACCTCTTCCAAAAGGAAGAAAAATTGTCAGGTGTAAATGGGTCTACAAAACTAAGTATGCATCAGATGGAAGTGTTGAAAGACACAAGGCTCAATTAGTTTCCAAAGGATTTTCCCAAGTTGAAGGAATTGACTATAATGAAAACTTTTCCCCTGTAGAAAAAATGAATAACATCCACCTTGTTCTTTCCCTTTCTACCTCACATAAATGGGAGGTCCATCAAATGGATGTCAAATATTCCTTCTTGCATGGATATTTGCAAGAATAAATATACATGGAACAACCTCCTGGATATGTCCAAAATGACTCTAGCCTTGTTTTTCTCCTTAAGAAATCTCTTTACGGTCTTAAGCAAGTTCGTCAAGCTTGGTATACCAAAATGGACATATTTCTTATTGACATAGAATTCTCTAGATTTCATTATGAACCTAATGTCTATACCAAGAAAGTAGGAAGCCATATCATAACCCTTGTCCTTCATGTTGACGACCTTATCCTTATTGGTAGTGACTTAAAATTTTTAAACCATGTGAAAACCATCCTTAAGAAGAAATGTGAAATGACATACTTAGGCTTTTTGCACTATTTCCTTGGCCTCCAAGTTTTGCAAACCAATGAAGGAATTTTTATTTCCTAGTCGAAGTATACTTGTGACCTTCTTCGTCGCTTTCAAATGGATGATGGTAAACCAACCCCTTCTCCCTTCTAGTCTAGAGTCAATCTTATTGCCACCTGTACTTCTCCTGAAGTTGATGCCACCCTATACCATAAGTTAGTTGGTAGCCTCTTATACTTGACTCATAACTGTCCTAATATTTCCTTTGTTGCTGGTCTCATTTCCCAGTATATGAAAACACCCCATGAAATCCATTGGAAAGCAGTTAAAAGGATACTTCTCTATGTCCATGGTATAGTTCAATTCAAGATACATTATAGTTCAGGGGGCACTCCTTTACTGGTTGGTTTCACTAATTTAGATTGAGCCGGCGACCCTGATAATCGGAAGTCTACTGCAGGTTATGTTTTCAGCCTTGGTTCAGGACCTATCACTTGGGCCTGTAAGAAAAAATAGGCTATTTCACTTTCTTCAGTAGAAGAATAGTACCAAGAAATGGTAAATGCAATTCCGGAAGCCTTGTGGCTTTGATAAATCCTTTCAGATTTTGGATTCGAGCAACATCATCCGACTAGCCTTTGGTGTGACGACAAGAGTGCCACCAAGATTGCCAAAGACCCAGTTCAAAATTAGAGCAACAAACACATCGAGATACACATGCACTTCATCAGAAAGCTCATTCATGATCAAGTTATTGAAGTGATATTTTTCCCTATAGAAGATCAAGTTGCAGACATTTTCACAAAGTCTCTAACAAAAGCGATTTTTTCCAAACTTCAATTATGTTAGGAGTTCAGGAAGTTGTCATTAAGGGGGGGTAGGCTCTAATGCCTCCTTTCTTCTCTTATTGTGTCAACATTGTAAATCCTTCAATCCTATCCCAAGTTGTTCTTAAGGGGGGATTTTAGGATATTTAGACACTTAGGAGTTAGTTAAGATCTACATGGTATAATGTGTCATTTGGTAAAGGTGTGTTTATTTAGTATGCATTAATATGCATTTGTAGTTAGGAAATCCGACGGTCATGATATGTTCCTGACATAGAGTGATCTAACAGTTCATACTCTCCTCAATATTAACAACCATTGATCTATGGCTTAACACCCGATTGATCCATGATCTCTATTTAAATAGCATGGAGGGTCATTTGCTGATGATCAATTGTGAGAAACTCTCTTGTAAAATCTCTCTGTAATATTTTTATTTTTCATTAATAAACTGCTCCAAGTGGCCACGTAAGTGGCCACGTTGGTTGGGGCCATGCATGTTTCCTCGTAGGGGTTTTACCACGTTAAAACATCGGTGTGTTGATATTTTTTCTAGTTATGTGAGTGGTTACTGAAGGTGTTCTTCCTATGTTGGAATACTTGTGTTGTCAAATAGGGGGTATAGAGGAAGGGAGGGATAAAGGGGAAGAGAGAGAGAGAGAGAGAGAGAGAGAGAGAGAGAGAGAGAGAGAGAGAGAAAACAAGAGTGATATTTGAGGATAGAGAGTGGTGGGAGAGAGGGGTATATGTGTGTGTGTGTGTGTGTGTGTGTGTGTGTGAGAGAGAGAGAGAGAGAGAGGCATGGAAAGGAAAGGTCTAGATCTAGGTCATTGTCTATGTGTAGGTCTAGGTCTTTCCATGTCTAGGTCATGGCTTAGGTCATGTTTTAATGGTAGCTTTACGATTTTTTTTCTTTTCTCATATGAATTTCCTTAAGGATGAGAGAGAATAACAAAGTAGGTATAATATTTGGTTTCATGTAATATACAAATTAACATTTTCTTATGAGTGTATTAATTAAGATTTGTGTTCATGTTAAAGATGATGAAATATAAAGGAGATGAAACAAGTCATGGTGAGTTTCCTTATTTTTGGCACTGTGATTTCTATGAAGTTAAACCCACAATTGATATATGTCTATCCATTCCATTATGTTACTAACTCAACTATGATATATGTCTATCCATTCCATTTTGGTACACCCTTTTCAGTGGTCTAGGTCATGGTATAGATCTAGGTCTAGGTCTTTCCATGCCTTGCCATGACTAGATCTAGTTCTAGGTCTTACCATGCCTTTCCATGTCTAGGTATAGTTCTAGGTCTTGCCACAAAATTCCATGTATAGGTATAGGTCTAGGTATAGTTCTTTCCATGCTTTTCCATGTCTAGGTCTAGGTCTTTTGATTCCTTTCCATGTCTAGGTCTAGGCCTCAGTCTTACCATACCTTGCCATGTCTAGTTCTAGGTCTACATATTTCCATGTTTAGTTCAAGGCCATGTCTTGCCTTGTCTTGCCTTGCCTTGCGATGTACCAAACTTGTTAGAGTCTATGAGAGTGTGAGAGGGAGAGAGAGGAATACAGAGAGTGGGGGTAGAGAGAGAGTGTGTGAGAGTGAGAGAGAGAGAGGGGGGGAGAAAGAGGAAGATAGAGAGGGGGGTAGAGAGAGTGTGTGTATGAGTGTGAGAGGGAGAGAGAGGAAGACAAAGAGGGGGGTAGAGAGGGTGTGTGAGAGGGAGAGATAGGGAGACACATAAGGGGGTAGAGAGAGAGTGAGAGGAAGGGGGGGAAAGGGAAGGGAGGTAGAGAGAGGTAAAGAGAGAAAAGGGGGGAGATTGGAGGAGAGAGAGGGAGGGGGAGAGAGGGGTAGATCTGTGTGTGTGAAAGAGAGATAGAGAGAGTTCATGGGAGGGAGGGAGAGGGGTAAAAAAAGAAGGAAATAAGAGAGTGTGAATTTTCCTAGGAATGTGTGTGCATTATTTCTAATTCAATTTATTTTTGGCAGGAATGAAAACTCTACTGAAGTGTATGCTAAGTTGGTTTCCTCGAATTTAGGTTTGGGATGAAAAACCTCATGGTTTGGTTGGAAAATGCATAAAAACCTCCATTTTAATGAATGCCTCTCTATATCTTTGTTTTTGACGTTATTTTTCTATAGGCGACATAAATTTGTTGTTGATGAAACTATATAGACACAGATAGAGTCTGTTATGCAGATTCCAAATATATAGTTTTTTTGGTTAATCGATTATGTAGATTCCAAACAATTTTTTTTTAATTAATATTATTTACTACTTTTAATATATTTTTTTCTTGGCATATATCAAAATCCTAAAATATATACCTTTTTTATTTCTGTTATTTGTGAGATTAACCATTTCTAAAATGAGTTATACGTCGCAGTAGAAGAGACTGATATCTACAATGTAGAAAAAAAATTGATAATGGTTAGACCTCCTAACTTGCACTAATATAGGGTTGTAATTTCAAGGACATATTGTCTTTCATAATTTTATTATAAATTTTGAAAAAAAAAACAGCGCACTAAAACAATGGGTTATTTACAATTATACTAGTTTTTGGAAGTAAATTTCATGGTTACACTTGCACTAATGAAGACATATATTTTACATTCTGCTAAAAAAATAACATATCATTATTAGAAAAAATCAAATTTCACATAGTTATTCACAATTTCTATAAATAAAAGCTGTATATTCAGAAAGTTAATTCAATTTCCAACATTTCATCTTTTTACACCATATTCAAATTCATTGTAATTGTTGTTTTTCTATGTTTGCATTGCCACTAAGGCCTCATGAGAGACTATCATTAAATTTCACTCACCAATATGCACTAGGATGAGTGCATGAAGTTGGTGGCTGAAAAAGTGGCAAGGGGGTTAGAAGAAACATGCACTTATTGGAATGTGTGCGCATTTCTAGGAATGCATGCGCATTTATAGGAATGCGCACATGTTCCTGATGTGGCAGATTCAGAAAAATCCAAACCTCCACTCAACAAGACACATAGGCATGTTCCAAAGAATGCATGCACATTATCAAGAATGTGTGCACGTTCTTGAGAAATACATGTACAAGAACGCGTGCGCGTTCCTAAAAAAATTTGAAATAAAAATAATGTGTGCGCACTTTAGGAATGCGTGCATGTTCCTAAATCTCACAAGTAATTAGGAATATGAACACGCACACATTCCTGTTAACATGAAATAACTCTCTTTTCCCCCTCTCTCTCCCCCCTCTTCCCCCCAATCTCTCTCTTTCTCTTTCCCTCCCTCTGCCCCCCTCTCCCTACCTCCATCTATCTTCCTTTATCTCCCTCTCTCTCACTCATTGTCTCCCCCCCTCTCTACCTCTCCCTTTCTCTCTGCCCCTTCTTCCCTTCACTTCTTGTCTCCTTCTTCCCCTCTA
>ML776688.1:221752-245280 GCA_009831015.1 Picea engelmannii | reverse complement strand
CAAGAGAGGGGAAGGGAGAGATAGAGTGGGGGGGGAAGAGAAAGTAGGAGAGAAAGAGAGGCAATGTGGGGGAGCGAAGGAGAGAGGGAAGGAGGGGAAGAGAGAGGTGGGGTGGGAGAGGGGGAGAGAGAGAGAGAGATGGGGGGGGGGAGTGAGTGAGGAATAGGGAGAGTAAGTTCAAACATAAAGAGAGGAATCTAGAGGGAGGGAGGGAAAGGGGGTAATAGAGAGAGAGAGAGAGAGAGAGAGAGAGAGAATTATTTGTGCTTCTAATAATGCTTGAGCACTTTAGGAACGTGTGCAAATTCCTAAAGCGCGAGCATGCTATTTGAATTTCAATTTTTTTTGAGCGAGAGTCACAACTCTAACATACTTGTTTGATGAGTTGGTTTCCTCAGATTTAGGTTCGAGATGACAAACCTAATGGTTCAGCCTGCAAATACATAAAAACCTCCATTTTCATGAATTCCTCTCTATATCTCTATCTTTGACGTTATTATTCTATAGGCTGCATAATTAAGTTATTGACGAAACTACAGACACATATAGAGTTGGTTGTGCATTTTCCAAATATACATTTTTTTTTAAATTAATAATGTTTACTATTTTTAATCTATTTTTGTCTTGACATATATCAAACTCCTAGAATACATACCTCTCTTATTTCTGCTATAACTTTTTCTTGGCTTAACTATTTCTCAAATGAGTTATATGCAGCATTAGAGGATACCGGTACAATCTAAAATAAAAAATTGTTTTGATTGTGTTAAGACCCTTTTAACCTGCACGAAAAAATACGTTGTAATTTCAGACATATGCTAACTTTGATAATTTAAAAATAAAATAAAATTAATATAAAAAATTTCCAAAAAAATACAGGGCACAAGAAAAACGAGTTATCTACAAGAATGCAAGTTTTTCGAACGAAATTTCATCGTTAAGACACTCAACACCTGTACGAACGAAAATATATACCTTATATTTTGTTGGAAAAATAATATACCACTGTTATAAAAAATCAAATTTGACCTAGTTATTCACAATATCTATGAATAAACATTGTATATTCAGAAAGCTAATTCAATTTCCTAAGTTTCATCTTCTTACACCATATTCAAATTCATTATAAAAGTACCTTAAATAATCCTTGCAACTTAATGGATTGTTGTTTTTCCAAGTTTTCATTTCCACTAACCCGTCATGAGAGACCATCATTAGCTTGCAATCACCCACTACTTTAAGAGGGTAAACACCAAAATTTGTCAAATCTATGTTCTTGAAAATGAAAAATATACTCCCAAAATTTAAGAGGTAAACGATAACAAAATAAATGTTTTTCCTAATCTATGTATCTGAAAATGAAAAACCAAAAATCTATATGGTATACATCATCAGAGTGATTTTAGTACTAATGATTCTATTACTATCAAAATTTAAGAGGCAAACAATGCGAATATTAGGAAGTAAATATTATTTTTTTCCTACAAATGTAAAACAATGTGAATATTAGGAAGGACATATTATTTTTTTCCTTCAAATGTAAAATCAATTACATGTACAACTTAAAACGAGCTCTAGCATTGCTAGAACTAATAAAATCAATTGCATGTACAACTCAAAAAGAGCTCTAGCATTGCTACAACTAAGGCTCGAAGAACCCACTATTGTTTAAAGCAACTTCTCTTTCAAACCCTTACTAGTTCATTCCAAAATATTCATAGATTGGGACCAATACTTAATTAGCAAGGACTGCTTCATGTAATGAATCTGATCTTACCTCCCAAATTATTTAATGGTACAAAACCAAATTCTTTACTGATAAATAAAAGATCACAAGACTTGAAAATAGAAAGAAATGAAATGAAATCAACCTCTCTCGGGTGAGACAACAACTGGAATCCATCAAATAAAATCCACGCACTGCATTTATTAAATCAATTAAAGAGTACATTATATAGGAGGATAAATAGTTTAGACGGTTGGAACCATTATTCATTTTAGAGGAGAATGCAACTAATCTCCATTATTTCTAAGTCTCCCCTTTAATGGAGAAAGGATTGACATCCAAACCTAACATATCCCTAAATAGTTCAAATTTTATCTTACCAAGTCTAGGCTTAGTGAAAATATTAGCAACATTTTCACTAGTATTACAATACATTAAAGCAATGTCATTAGACTACATCTTTTCTTGAACAAAATGAAATTGAGTATCAACATGTTTTTTCCTTGAATGGTAAACTAGATTTTTTTCCAACTTGATTGAGCTCTGGTTATCACATTTGATTATAATAGCTTTCCTTTGTTGTTCTCCAACATCTTGAAGTAGTCTTCTCAACCAAACGACTTCACAAGTTGTTGCACACAATTCTTTATATTCTTCCTCGGTGGATGACAAATATATAGTAGGTTGCTTCTCACTAGTCCATAAAACAATACCGGATCCAATGCCAAAGGAATAACCTGTAGTAGATTTTTGATCATCTGGATTGCCAGCCCAGTCTGAATCTAAGTAACCTGTCAGCTCAATATCGAATGAATCAATATATTTAATACCATAATCAATTGTACCTTTGAGATACATGAGTACCCCTTTCCCTGCATTCCAATTGCTTTCTAGAGGTTTTGTCATAAATTGCATTAATACACTAACATAATATGCTATGTCAGGTTTGGTTGTAGTGAGATAGTTCAATATTCCCACCTTCTATCTATACATTATACCATGTACCTCCTCCAAACTGTCATCACAATAAAGTTTCTGTAATATTCCAAATATAAAAAGTATGCAGAACATAAATAAAATGCTAAAAATAGCAGATGAACAACAATATAACCAGAACAACACCACAATAATACTGAAATGATAACATAATAACACTAGAAAGAGCATTTCGATTACTAAGAGAAATGTTCACTTGCCTCTTCAAGGGGGAAACCTCCAGTCGAGCAGAGCTCTATTACAATAATATCCAAGACAACAGTTCTCATACCCTCAACTCCTATTTATACTAAATATGTCTATCAAAATAACCATCTAGAGGAAGATCCTTCTAGAAACAAAAGCTTCTATTAGGTCTTCTTACATTTGAATTATTCTTCCTTATTGCTAGGACACATTAATATTGACCTTTATTACATCAGAATATATTATTCTACCTATGTGAGGGGTTAGGTCCCTAACATGTCCTCCCCCTTAAAAATAGCCTTGTCCTCAAGGCTTGAGATGTGGAAATTGTTGCAGAATGGTAGTTGGTTCCCAAGTGGCATCTGTTGGGGTTGTATCTTTCCACTAGACTAACACTTCCTTTATGGTTCACTGACGCAGGCGACACTCACGCTGGTCCAAAAATTCTTCTGGTTGTAGCCAAATGGAGCCTTCTTCGTCCAACTTGGGAAGGTTGGTTTGAGTTTGGAACTTAGTTCCAATCACCTTCTTTAAGCAGGAAACATGAAAAATATGATGTATCTTAGAATGACTGGGCAAAGTTAACTGATAGGCCACCTATCCCACACACTTGAGAATGGTATAAGAACCATTAAATTTGGGTGCCAGTTTCTGACAATGGTCATCCTTGAGCGAATTTTTCTTGTAAGGTTGCAGTCGAAGAAACATTTGATCCCCTTCTGAAAATTAGCATTCAGAGTGACCTTGACCTTCTTGTTGCTTCATGCAATTCTGGGCCATGACCAAATTCTCTTTGAGGGTACAGAGAATAGCCTCTCGAACTGTAAGCATTTTGTCAACCGCCTGGACCTTCGAGACACCTGATAAATATGAGAGAACTAAAGGTGGATTTTGTCCATATACTTCTTCAAAAGGAGTCATGCAAGTAGATGTATGGTATGAAGTGTTGTACCACCATTCAACTTGTGGTAACCATTAAACCCACTGTTTTTTCTTTCCTGATGCAAAACACCTCAAATATGTTTCCAAAAACTTGTTGACAACTTCAGTTTGACCATCAGTATGGGAATGATAAGCTGTGTTGAGATGCAATCGGGTGCCTTGTAGCTTGAATAGTTCTTACCGAAAATTGTTGGTGAAATTTGGGTCATGATAAGAAACAATAGAATGCGGCATGCCATGAAGCTTGAAGACCTGATCCATGAAAAGTTGAGCCACAGTGGTTGTTGTAAATGGGTGTTGAAGAGAACAAAAATGAGCATACTTGGAAAGGCAATCAATGACCACCATGATGACTGATTTATTTCCCGATTTAGGTAAGCCTACAATAAAATCCATAGAGATATCCCGCCAAATAGCACGTGGAATCGAAAGTGGTTGTAGTGTGCCAAGAGTTTTGACTGTTTCACCCTTATTGCATTATCACACATCACATTCAGCCACAAAATTATGAACGTCCTATTTCATACCATCCCCAAAAAAAGAATGTTTGACCCTGTCATAGGTTTTGGTAAACCCTGAGTGCCTAGCTGTCGGTGTAGCATGAAGCTCAGAAAGTACTGTGGATTTAAGTTTTGGTTGTTTACTTAAATACAAACGGCCTTTGTATAGAATCTCATCATGGAGCCAAGAGTACCCTGGGGAAACTGGAGAATTGGACTACAATTGTTGTATTAGATGCAAACTTTTGGGATCATGTTGCCATTCTTGGAGAACGTCTTGGAGCCAATCTGGTACAATGAAGGAGAGAGAAAAAAGGGACCCTTCATCTTCATATTTTCGGGAAAGTGCATCTGCAACAACATTATCTTTTCATTTCTTGTAAATGATCTCATAAGCATATCCAAAGAGCTTAGTCACACATTTTTGTTGCTCTAGGGAGGATATGCGTTGTTCCAGAAAATACTTGAGGCTTTGATGATCTATCTTAATTTGGAAGTGTTGCCCCAATAGATAAGGGCATCAAAGATCAACAACATGAAAAATAGCCAACATTTCATTTTCATATATTGATTTGCCCAAATTTCGTTCAGACAGTTGTCTGCTGGTAAAGGCCAAAGGTCGACCCTCTTGCATAAGGAAAACACCAATTCCTTTCCCTAAAGAATCACATTCCAGAACAAAGGTCTTTATGAAATCAAGAAGTTTCAGGACTAGAGTGGTGCACATGTCCATATTCAAGGTTTGGAAATCCTAAGCAACTGTTGGAGTCCAGGTGAAAGAATTCTTTTTAAGGAGTGCAGTGAGAGGGGCCGCAATCTTTCCATAATTCTTAAAAAACTTGCGATAATAACCTGTTAAGCCTATTAATACACACAATATTTTGAGAGTCTTTGGGTGAGGCCAGTATTGAATAACTTCAATATGTTTAGGATCAACCCTGACACCGTTGTTTCCAACAAGATGACCCAAGTACTCGAATTTTGAGGTGCCAAAATCACATTTAGATTGTTTCAAGAAAATTTGGTGCTAAGAGAGTAGATGGAGAAATCGATCCACATGAGCACCACTCTAGTCTAGGTTTTTCTATAGATGAGGATATCATCAAAGAAAACTAAGACAAAATCATGGATAAAAGGATGGAAGACATGATTCATGAGGCTATGGAAAGTGGAGGGGGCATTACACAAACCAAAGTGCATGACCAAAAACTCATAGTGTCCCTCATGAGTTCTAAAGGAAGTCTTAGGAATGTCTGCCTATTCATACGGATCTGGTGGTAGCCAGAACAAAGATGAAGTTTAGTAAAGAACTAGGCGCCACTCAATTCATCCAAGAGGTCATCAATGACAGGAATGGGAAATTTGTCTTTAATGGTGAGTTTGTTGAGGGAACAAAAATCAGGACACATGCGCAAAGATCCTTCTTTCTTCATGACCATGACCACAGGAGAAGAGTAGGGGATCATACTAGGGCAGATAACACCCGCGTTAAGCCGTTCTTGAACCATTTTCTCAATTTCATTTTTTTGGGAAAATGGGTGACGATAGGGACGAATATTGGGAGGAAGGCTTCCTGGGATAAGGGGAATGGAATGATCATGAACACCATGGGAAGGAGGGAGTCCTTGGGTAGTGGAAAAAAACACTTGATGTTTAGAGAGGATGGATTGGAGGTCCTGAAACACAAAGGATGTCTCAATTGCTTGTATGGCATGGAGTTGGGAAATAACACATGAATGGCCTTTTTTAAGTAGCTTTTACATGCAATGGGAACTAATGATCTCAAGGGAACCAATGGTGATGCCTTGGAACTTATATTTATGGCTCTCTTGGTCGAATAACATGGTTAATTCCTTAAAATCCATGAAAATGGGACCCAAAGTCCTTAGCCAGTCTGCACCCAACACAATGTCACAATCTCCCATGTCGATATAAAACATATGAGATTTCAGGTGGTAGTCACCAATTTGGAGATGCACATTTTCACAACGCCATCCACATTTCATGGAGCCTCCATTGGCAATCATGATTTGTAAATTATTGACTGCACGGATATAGCAATTAGTTTCTTGGGAAATGCGGGGATGAATAAAGTTATGGGTGTTGCCACTATCAACAAGAATCATGACCTTCCTATTCTTGATGTAGCCAATTAGTTTGAGGGTTTGGGGAGGAGATAATCCCATGAGATCATTTAGGGAAATGATTGGTTCTACTTCAGTAGGGTCTGAGGGAGGGGTAATTTTAGTGGGTTCAAGTGACTCAGACACAATGGGACCTTCAACATCCTCTTCTGAAACATCCACCAAGATGGGCATAAAAGGATTTTGTTCCATACACTTGTGTCCCGAAAAATAATTTTCATCACAATTATAACAAAGGCCTTTGAATTGGCGTTCATCCATTTCGGCCCTGGACAATTTTTGGATCTTTAGTGGAGTAGAAGGAGGAGTGGGATTTATTGTTTTAGTGCGAGGAATAAAGGAGGGTTTCTGGTTTTGAGAAGAGACAACCTATTGTGCTTCCTTAGCTAGTTTAGTAGCCTCCACCCAGCTTTGAGGCTAAGACATGAGGACATGGGCATGGATCTCATCCTTAAGGCCATTGATAAAACATTCTCAAAAAAAATACTCAGACATGCCCTTTGTACAAAAATCCAGTCGCTCAAAAGAAGCTATAAAGTCCTCCACTATGCCAAATTGTTTCAACTTTGTCAAATGAACTAAATGGTTGGTGTCAGTGTCAAAGAATTCATAAATCTCTACCACAAAGTGTGTCCAAGCAACATACCCTTGACGAGCAGTTTTTCTCCATTACCACCATTGCCAACATTCTTGATCTAGATCGATAGCACCATACCGGAGTTTGGCCAATTCATCTGTAATTCTATACAAAGAGAAATAATGTTCCATTTGAGTTACCCAACCAATGGGATCTGAGCCATCAACTTTGGTCACCTCCACCCGCAGAAGGCATAGGTGATGCTAAAAGTGATGGGGCTGAAAATTATGGGAATGAGAGGAAGTTTTAGCTTCGATATGCAAAGGTGGGTTAGATAAAGGGGGATCTCCAGGGATATGCAGCTTGGTGCAGATCATCAAAGCGATAGATTCAAGTTGGGTAGTCATGTCTTGTTTGAGGTCTTCCTTGAGTTCTGCGATTTAGGCGGCGATGGAGGAATGCATGGTTTTATTGATGGTGGTAATATTGGCACTGATATGTCTCACTTCTTGTTGGGTCTCTGTGAAATTATATTGCAAGGTATTAAAGCGAGCTTCCAAGTCTTGGCTACGGGTATGGGCCATGATGACGAGGGAACCGAAGAGGGGCGGTTGGGGTAAAACATTTTGCTGAAAAATGATAGGTATGAATATGATAATAGAGAAGAGATAAATCCAATGGAATAGGTCTCAAATAATGGTCTGAAGAATACTGCAGTGATGAAATTCTCAAATTCTTAACCAGGAAGAAATGTGTAGTGATTTGGCAACTCGAACATAGTTGCACGACAATAGATCCTATCTATTTTATTTTTTGTTTCCATCCCCAAGGATTAGGTATTCAAGGGTTCTACAGACAAGGGTTTTCCTTGTGCTATAGCTCTATGATGTATGTGCAGTGTCCAACAGTAGTATTGGGCTCAATATCTCAGGGCACCAACTAAGGAGGCTAGACCATGCCCTTAGTCGTACTAACTAACTACCCAAGTACTAGAGATTATCTTCCTGAGTGTTGTTCTTGGTGTCACTATAGCAGTCAAGCGACTGATCGGTTTATCTAAAGAGGGCTTCAGGAAATCTAGGTCGATCTGTATACAGGTGTTGTCTGATGTGCTACCACTCAATGGGGTACCAACAGGGGTTACAGGTGGCCAACAGATGTGCACTTAAGTACCACTTGTATTTCCTGCATGTATGAATCCCTCAACCATGGGTTTATGTGTGTAACGACAGATCTCTATATCTTAAAGACGTTGGAATACGTCTTTACCCTGAAAAAAATTTACCCACAATTTTTTTCCGAGGAAAGTGCTTTGATACCACTTGTAATATTCCAGATATAAAAAGTATGTAGAACAGAAATAAAATGCTAGAAATGGAAAATGAACAACAATATAACCAGAACAACACCACAATAATACTAAAATTATAATAGAATAACACCAGAAAGAGAAATTCGATTACTGAGAGAAATGTTCACTTGCCTCTTCGAGGGGGAAACCTCCAGTCGAGCATAGCTCTATTACAATAATATCCAAGACAACAGTTCTCATACCCTCGACTCCTATTTATACTAAATATGTCTATCAAAAGAACCATCTAGAGGAAGATCCTTCTAGAAGCGGAAGCTTCTATTAGGTCTTCTTACATTTGACTTATTTTTCCTTATTGCTAGGCCTTATTAATATTGACCTTTATTACATCGGAATATATTATTCTACCTACGTGAGGGGTTAGGTCCTTAACAATTTCATGTTTTTTTGCATTGGAACATAAGAAACTTTACACTAATCCATTTTAAACTTCTTAAGTACTTCTATGGCATATTTACCTTGAGACACAAAGGTTTGACCAACATTTCTCCAAACTTCAATACCTAGGAAGTAATGTAACTCACCAAGATCTTTCATTTCAAATACCTATGACATCTGCTTCTTAATTCCACTAATCATTTTTTATGAATTTCCTGTAATACTTAAATCATCAACATATAAGGAAATCAATACAACATGTCCCTTTTCATCAAACTTGGTATACATATTTGGGTCACTTTTTCTCCTCATAAAACACTGAAGAATGAAGGAATCTATCTTCTCATATCATGACCTAGGTGCCTGTTTCAGTCCATACAATGTTTTCTTTAATTTACACATTAAATGTTCCTGACCACTTTTCACAAACCCCTTTGGTTGAGTAAGGTAAACCTCCTCCTTTAACTCACCATTCAGAAAAGAATATTTTACATCTAATTGGTGAAGCTTCCAATGGTACTTTGTAGCTAATGAAATTAACAATCTTATAGTATTTAATTTAGCTACTGGTGCAAATTTTTCTGCATAATCAATGCCCTCCTTCTGTAGATACCCTTTTTCCACCAATCTAGCTTTATATTGATCTATCATACCATCTTCTTTGAATTTAGTTGTGTATATCCATTTACATCCAATAGGCCTTTTATCTTTAGGCAATTCAGCCAATTCCCAAGTTTTTTTTTTCATTATAGAGTCATATTCTTCCTCCATTTCTTTTCTCCACTCTTCATGTTCATTAGTTTCATTAAAACTCATGGGTTCTGTGAAATTTGAAATACTACTCATCAAGGCATAATATTTATATTTTTCAGGTGGACGAACTTCTTGTGAAGATCTTCTCAATTGGCTAGTGACTTCTTCTTCCTTTTGTGAAGATTATTCTTCACTGCTGGATGTATCCATGTCACTCGCTGCCTTTTCCTCTTGGTTCTTCTCTTCTTTGACCTCTTAATATTCAACAAGTATATGCCATCCTTCATGACTGTTGTCTTCATTATTTCCTTCTGCCTTCTCAGGGAAAATTACATCTCTACTTGCAAACACTTTATGAGTAGATGGATCAAACAATATATATGTTTTAAATTCTAAACAATACCCTATAAAAATAATTTGATATCTTTAGCATCAAACTTTTTCCTTTTCTCCTTTGGAATATGTGCAAATTATTTACACCCAAATATCCTCAAATTATTAACTACTGGTTTAGAATCATGCAAGGCTTTGAAAGGAGTTTTATGATCAAGACACCTTGTTGGACTTCTATTATTTAAATAAAAAATAGTGCTAATGGCCTCAACCCAAAAATAATTTGGGATATTCTTACCTTTCATCATACTTCGTGCACACTCCACTAGAGTACTGTTTTTCCTTTATGCAACTTCATTCTACTGTGGAGTGTGGGGTATTGTAAATTGTTGCACTATTCCATGATCTTTGCAATACTTGATGAACTTCCCTAATCTGTACTATCCTTGATCCAAATTTTATGAGCATAAAAAAATGAATACATATTATTAAAAGATGCTTAACACAAAATAACAGAGATACAGTAAAATTGGTATTCTATTCAATAAGGAAATAAGCTAAAACTATGAAATGAAACGGAAAACAAGCTTACTGGAATGGTGGAAAACTAATCTGGATTTTATGAGCATAGTGGAATACAGATTATTAAAATATGCTTAACACAAAATAACAGAGATACAGTAAAACTGGTTTTCTATTCAATAAGGAAATAAGTTGAAACTGTGAAATGCAGTGGAAAACAAGTTTGTTGGAATGGTGGTGGCTTATCTCTGAGAAGAGATGTGATGACCGCTCATTTGCCAGAAGATGACTACAATGAGGCTATAAAGGAATTTTTATAATAAATATGAATTCCAAAACCCTAGACATCCAAAAACCTAACCCTAAGAGATGAAGTGCCAAAAGTCATGTGGGCCCTGTTGGGGTAAGTTAGTACATCAACTTCCTGGGGTCGTAACTTTTGCATACGATCTCCGTTTTAGGTGCATTATAGCCCATTGGGAAGGTCTAATCGATAAGAACGATTTAAGAGTGGCCCAAGTGAATGCCTTCAGTAATAACTTGGGCCCCAAATCCCCAAAAAATGTCATTTAGAGCCTCAAAACGACCCCATATGTTTGGAACCCGAAAAACTGTCGAAACAATGCCAAGGTGGAAAACTATTTTCAATCCAGTGGAATAGGTGGGTGGCCACCAATATCCACCTAGATCACTCCCCCTTGATCTCAGCAAAGGATTTTGACGGAATTTCATGTTTACTTCTCCACCATGTTTTTAAATTCCTTGATTTATTAAAAAACATCACTCTTTTTCCTAAGGAAATAAACCCATGTGTATCTTGTGCACTCATCAAAAAATAACAAAAAATAATAAGCACCACCTAACGACCTTGTATGCATTGGTCCACAAACATCAATATGTATGAGTTCTAATACATCTTTCTTTCTCCTATTAGAATTAGAGGGGAATTCATCTTTGTGCATCTTTCCTAATGCACAACCTTCACAAGCCACATACTCATTCTTCAACATAGGGAGTCCTTCAACCATACTTTGTTTTTGTAATGACAACAAATCATGATAATTAATGTGACCATGCCTTTGGTTCCAAAGAGTTTGTGTAGGCATAGTTGCAGAAGTCAATGCTTGATGATTCTTACTAGTGACATCAAGTTTGTACAGACCTCCAACTCAGACTCATGAGGCAACAGTTCTGTAATGATCCTAAAATTCCTTCACTACACAATGTGTCTTGAAGAATTCGACCTTCAAATTATGATCTGTAATTATGGACACAAAAATTAATTTTTTCTTTATCCCAGGGACATACACAACATTACGAATGTGTCTGATAGTACCATTTAGAAGTGTTACTGGAATATCTCCATATCCCTTGATTTGATAAGAATGGTCATCTCTAAGATAAATATGGGCACCATTATGTGTTTCTTTAAATTTTATATACCAATTCTTGTTACATGTCATGTGAATTGAATCTCTAGAATCGACAAAGCATGCATCAACATCATTAGTTTCAGCAGACAGTGCAGCATTAGAGACAAACAATTTGAGATCTTTTGAACCAAAATTTGGGTTTTCTTCTGCAAAATGTCTTGAATGTTTTCTATTTTTATACCTAGCCTCGTCATTTTTCTTCTTATAACATTCTTTGGCAAGATGCCCAGTCCTACCACAATAGAAGTAGTTAGGTTCATTTCTATTAGATGGGATACCTTGATTTGGATTTGGAAATGAATTCCTCTGAAATGAACTTCCTCCTATGTCTCCTTCTCCTGGTTTCCCTTTAGGGAATCTCTTCTTTGTCCATAGTGCTAAATCTGAATTCTGAGGCTTCAAATTTGGCCTTAAATTCATGTGCCTCCCTTCTTCTTGCAACATTATACCTGTCAATTATTCAAAGGTAGGAGCTTTCTCTCTCGCTGCAAGGCCTACTAAAAACATTTGATACTCTTCTAGCATTCCATTTAGGGAAATTGTGACAAGATCAATGTTTGACACTTTTTCTCATATATCTCCCAATTTATCTTTCATGTCTTTAATTCACCTAAGAAAAGTACTAACAGACTCATTTATATCCATTTTAATACTTAGAAATTTACTCTTCAGAAAAAGAATATGATTTGTATTATTAGTCTCATACAAATCTTTAAGTTCTTTCGAGGTTTCTTTAGAAGTCTTAGCATCTCTAATGTGAGGAGTTATATTATCTTTCACATACATTCGTAATAATACCTTGGCCTTGTTCTCCTTCTTATCCCAATCTTGGATTGTTGTCAATGTCGCACCTGCAGATGCATCAGGTCATGCTTCATCTCCTTTTGTGATCGTCCGTACACCATAACCTTCCATCAAGGTCTGCATTTTGAATTTCCAATTGACGAAATTCGAGCCATTGAGATAAGTTTCATCAAGTGGATTCACCATCTCTACAAACTCTTTCATGCAACAAACTCCTCTCCAAAGCAACGATCATGCGACAAGAATGACAACAACAACAGTGCCAAGGTTCTCTTTTCACCTCCAACTCTGGAAGCGCAGGCACTCAATGAGGCCACCGGATTCAATGATCGTTGATCATTGGAAGTAGGAGAAGGGACCAAAGATGTAAACTCGGGTTAGGTCATGCAGACATATAGAAGTGGAAGCCTCTTAATTTGATCACTAGTGACTCCTTTGATTTTGTGGTAATGGCTGCCATCTTTTTTTTTTTTTTAATTTCAGCAGGGAAGCTCAATGTATATGACTTTGCATTTGATACCCTCTCACAATGACTACACTCCAACAATGATCTCTCCTCCAAAACCCAAAAGAAGCATCCATATTCCTTGCAAAATGATGTGGGAAATTGAGCAGTGAACTAATTCAGCAAGGAGATCAGCGAGGTAATGGATGCCTCTCACTCCAACAGGCGCACAACAGTCAACCCTACCCAAGAGGAGGTACCTACCTTAGTTTGGGGTACATAAAGATAGGTTACACTCTTCCCTCTCCTCCTTGGTGAGGAGGTACCTACCCTAGTGTGGGGTACATAAGTATAGATTATACTCTTCCCTCTCCTCCTAGGTGAGGAGGTACCTAGGGAAGTTATACCAACCTCTTTGAGCCACCGAAATTCCTCTCTCCATTGTGGGTATAAATCCAAAGGATTTTCTCTTCCCTAACTATCCTACAGTGGGACCCTTCTCACAACCAATAAATTCTCACAACCAATAAATAAAACATGTCTCTCAATGTGGTTAATGTGGAAGAATTCTCTAAAAATTGAAACCATGGGAATCTAGAAACAACTATATAAATATTAGTTTCTCTTTTGATGCGGGAATACATTTTTCCATAGATTCATTGTCATTGTGATAGGTCTTAATTCCTTTTTCACATGAGGGAATTTATACTTTAACCAATATTATGATGATGAAGATTAATTTGGCTTCTCTCATTAATTCATTTTTTTACATAAAGGAATTTAGAAATTAATCAATATGATGATGATTTTATTCTTTACTGAAATTAATTTTGGTTTATTGAACCTTAAGAAAATTTGGTAAAGATTTATTTGATTTTTTTTAACATTTTATTTTTGTACTCCAAAAGATTGGAGCGAAGCTTTCATAAACCTCCATAGAAGATTTAATGAATTAAAAGGTTATGAATGTTGGTGTTATAACTAATATTTTTAAATTAAAATCTAATTTGCATTGTTTTTCATCCTCCGCCTTCTTAATATAACAAAGATTGCATATTATTTCATCCCAAGACCTTTTAGAGATTTTCCTCTGCCTTGTTTCACTATGGAACTCATGGGAGCTTGTTCTTATTTTGCAATGCTGATTTTCTTTTTGGCACTAGTTATAACATAAAAATGCCTATAATCTTCTAGAATAGGGTTAATGACCTCTTCATAGTATCTTAATTTTCTCTTATCCTTTAATTCTTTATCGCACCACAATTTCTCTTTAAATTTAGATGTAATAGTATTTTAATGGTATCAATATTTTATAGAATGACTTCCTCCTCTATTCACCAATGATTTAACCAAGACTAGGCATATATAAGCCAACTCCTCTTAATCCACAGGTGGCTTTCTCTGGAGTTTGAATAAATCTTAAGAAGCATATTGTATTTCATGTTTATGTTATTGTGCTTATACAATAGGTACCCAATCATAGTCATGCTCTCAAAAGGGGGAAGACTGCATCTATAAGGAGGACGAGATGCAATGTATTGATTTTAATTTTAAGATTATAAGTTATAAAATGATTATGTATTTTCTTGATCTTTCTCCACGATTCTCTAGAGATGCTACAACCTCAAATTTCACATCGATATAAGATAATAGGAGTGGCAATCCATCAAATAGGAGTTTTTTTTTCCCTACAACTAGAAGTTTTTTAATTTACATTTTTCAAGACCAAAATAGAATTTCTACCCTCCATTAATCTTTTATCAATACCATAGTTCCATTTAAGCTTATGGTGAAGATTGACTCTGATATATTTTTATGAAGTAACTTTTTCCTAAGATCTTATTGTCATGTGACATTTACATGCATGTAGAAAAAATTGAATATTGGAGGGGGCTAGAGAATGGGACTGAGGAAACCCTATATGATGAAATAGGAACTCGTTGGCTACCACGGGGTCTCAACTTAGTGAACATGTTACATAGCACCTACGTTCATGGGATATTAAAGAATACCCCTAATTTCACTAGATATTGTTAAATACCTCCCAAAATCCTTTTATTGAACCCCCCTCCCAATACATCTTTCCAATAAACTAAACCCCTATTTTAACTAGATGCCCCTTTTTATACCCCCTCCAATACCTATAAACCCCTTTAGACCACATATCCCCCCAATACCTACAATATATTGACCTTATTTTTCTGAATTAAAAAAACCCTTTTATGAATGAACGTGATAAGATATGGGTCAACAAGGTGAAGCCCATGTGTTGGCTACTTGGATGATCAAATAGAGGGTTTGGACATATTAGAATATAGATTATGTTGACATGTCAATTTCTCTCTAGATTTTTTGGACCACGATGAACAAAAGTTTCATAGGGTTGAAATTTAAACAATAGTCCATGCTGCAAAGTAGGGCCCGATCTTGGTGTCATGGGCAGATTTAATGGTTGTCAAAATGTTTGAAGTGGAGGATAATGTTGTTATTACTCTAGTAAAATTTACAAAGGATCATTCAACATCTTTACTTTCATCTCCAAAAAAAATGATTTTGTTTACAAGTTTTAGGATATAATGGTTTGGGAAAGTTATAACCACACAACTAATTACAAGCACCCTTCATCCTGAAGGTGGTGGAGCTCTAAAAAGGTTGAGTGGGGAAGCAATTTAGTTGGAATGGAATGCTTTCCATTCCCTTCACTTTATTGTTGTTTGATTTTCATAAAATCACCCTCTAAATGAAAATAAATCCTACCAAATGTGCTCATTGTCAAATATGCCCCTCAAGCCATACACTCATTATCTAATTGCACAGAAAATGAAAAAAATTGTTACTCCTTTTGATCTACAACAATTTCATCAATAACTTTATGTTAAAATTCATTTTAAAATTATTTTTCTTTAACAAAATTAAAATTAAGATTAAAAGGTTAAAACTTATTTGTTGACTAATCACATCCATTGTAAAAAAATAACAACATTTTCAAGAGTTTTATCCACGTGGGCCTATATATGTTCAAGATAACATACGATGAAGTTGGTAAACCATATGATAAATAACCTACAAAAGTAAGACCATATAATGGCACAATCCCCAATGTACAAGCCTTTCTCCATGTTCTTTACATAAACGATGTTTTATTGCAGCCCGCCAAATAATTTCAAGGGGAAATTTAAGAAATGTTAATTAATTGTATCATAAGATCATGCACATGAATGAGTATCCCGTGGGACGGGGTCCCGTCAACAGGCCAACTATGCAGTCACAACCATTCACCTTTCCTTCTCCTGTTTGTCTTCAGACATGGAAGGCTGTGTTAGTTTTAGACTGACTTACCCTTGTTCCCTGCAGATGTGGAACCGCAGATCCCTTTTGTCATGTCACTCTCTACTACTTCCACTAACCCCTGGTGGAACACTTTGTTTTCTCTGCAGACGTGGACCCCTGTTATGGCTGGCGTTATAGATATGTCGTGGGCTAACGATGATGAGCTCTGGGATAATGATAAACTTTTCCTTTCAGACGACACCTACAACCTTTTGTACAACTGTGTGAATCATCCCCTGACTACTCTTCCTTATACGTCTCATCCGCTGCAGTCCAATTTACCCCTGGCCTCGCCATGACCTTACGATCGGATCTTCCCTTTAGCAGAGAAGCCACCTGGATTTGTCCATGTGCCTGAAAATCAGTCTTACGAGAAGTCAGAAGGATTTATTCCTTGGGATACTCCTTCTTCTCCTTCCCGCTCTACTACACTTCTTTCTTCCACGGTTCTGTCCTCCATTTCTCGCCCCTCCCCTACCTCTGCTTGACCCCTAACTTCCACGTCTCCCCTCGGAGGCCCTGGCTGAAATAGGACTACTAGGGCCACAACTCACGCTAATGGAAACCTCAAATCCTGGAAAGTCAGATATCCGCCCTCTACTAGGTTTTTGGGAAATATATTTCCACAAACCGAGTATCCAGCCTATCTCAAAGGGCTCTCGTGGGAAAGTTGTTTTATGTAAAGACGTCGAAATCTCGCTTGGTGATATGGATACAAGATATATGGAAACCTATTTTGGGTTACTACCCAAGGGTCACCCTCCTTTCTAACCACTCGTTCATTTTTCATTTCCTTTTGGAAGATGATCTTCTAAATATCTTAAGTCGTCCATGGATTCTTGATCGTGGAGTCCTCATGCCCAATAGATGGGCCCCCGTGCTCAATCCTCCTTCTAAAACCTTCATAAAAAGATCCATGTGGATGCTCTTGTCATATTTTTCGATTGAACTGTGGTCTCTACCATTTTTTGAAGCGTTGCCGAAATCAATTGGAAAATTTGTTTATTTTAATGAACATTCTTTGAGGTGGGTAAACAAAAGGGTAGCTTGGGTTCTAGTGGAGATGGACCTAGAATGTGGCTTTCCAGATTCACTTAATATTTATTTTGGAGACCACTCAGTGAGCCTCTCGACTACTGGCAAGAGCCTTTTCACTGCCATTTATGTTGGAAAACTAGTCATTTGAAGAATTTGTGTTCACTAAAGAAGGAAGCTTTTACCAGGTCATATTTGGATTAGTTTAACAACTCACTGGAATGCGATTATTTCCTTGTTAAGATGTAGGCTTTCTTTCGTGACTTCTTCCATAACATCACTTTTGATGTGTTTATTTATTTAAAAAGTAATGAACAGTGGGTTGTGGGGATCTTTGATGATTTCTGGAAATCAATTTTGAACAGACTCAATTCTCCCTTTCTCAACCTGGTTTCCCTCGAACCTACACCTGATTTACATGCCTTTTCTCCCCCTTCACTGGTTTTAGTTGTGTCCCCTGACCAGGAAGTACACACATGATCCCTTCCATCCAACCTTGAAATAACCCATACTACTTGTGATTCTATCCTACCCTCTTCTCCGTCCTCCTCACCTTCTGTTGATACCCCCAAACTTTCCCCCAACCCCCTTACCTTTGGGTCATTGGTCCCCTCTCCTAACCTCTCTTCTAAGTCCCCTTCGATACTTTCACTCGCGACCCTTCCCCATGTACATGTTACTGTTACTAATTCTACTACACCTTTAAGACTCGACCGATCCAATGTGACTATTAGAAAGCCATGCCTCCATCCTGCAAAAAATCTGCCTGGATCTATTGAAGGAGGACTCTTGGGTTTCATTGCTTGTGATCCTCCCCCCTCTTCTTCCCCTTCCGTTTCTCTCAATCTCAATTGTACCTCTCCCTCGGCCCTTAGAGCGATCCAGTCGATTCTAGGAGTTCCCTAATGCTTATTTTATCACTCAATCTTCGTGGGTTTGGAAGCTCCACAAAATTAGCCTCCCTGAAGAACTTACTTCTACAGATCAAATCGGATATAGTATTTCTACAAGAAACCTTGATTGAAGGTGATAAGGATAAATCCCTCTTTTTCCACTATCTACCTCATTGGAATGCTATAGCATTAGATTCACACGGTCGATCTGAGGGTCTCTTGACTGGTTGGAACCCAACTCTCGCTGAGTTTTGTGCCTTTCGTATAGTTGCAACTATCTTTATGGAAGGAAGCTTAAACATACTTCAGATCCAGTCAAATTGTTAAATTGTTATGCTCCTTATAAAGATAGAGATTCTTTTTGGAATCAGCTTCTCGTCTCCGGATTACTAGGAGAAGAAAATCTTATCATAGGTGGCAACCTTAATTTTACACTTTCTGCTAGAGAAATTTGGGGTGATCAAGCTCGGATTGATCCTATGGAGGATTTTTTCTCCAACATACTTCAGAGAACAGGGTTAATTGATCTACACCCTTCAGTTATGACTCCAACTTGGCGGAATGGCAGATCTGACTCCTCAGGTATCTCCAAAAGACTGGATCACTTCCTTTTAGCATCCAATCTACTTGAAACTCAACTCAACTACCGTTCCTAGGTTTTTTCTTCCACAATTTCATACCACAACCTGATCTTTTTACAAGTTGGTGGGCTTCCACGCAATGTTGTGCCCCCCTTCAAATTCAATAGCACTTGGCTAGACGATCCAGACTTTAACTCTTTAGTCTGTTCCACCTGGAACGAGATGCGCAACTAGACTGATAGTTCTTCAATACTTCTCCTATGTGACAAACTTAAACACTTGAAGAGATCTGTCATCAAATGCCAGACTCATAAAAAGATGAATCCTAATGAAGATTTATCCTCCATTGACCATCAGATTAATGATCTTTTTGAAAAGAACCCCTCACAAATCTTTGAACAAGAAGACCTGGAATCGTTAAAGTCGCTCTCCCAAAGGAAGGTTTATATACTCTCAATAGAAGAAGCCACCTGGAGACTTAGAATTCGGGCCATCTGGGTTGAAAAATGCGACAAAAATACCAAGTTTTTTCATAAATTTTCATCTCAGAGGAGCAGCCACAACACAATTTGGGACCTTACAGATGAGGACGAGAAATTGATATCTTCTGATGTAGAAATTGAGAATATGCCTTTCAACCATTTTAAAGCATGGTACAATGCACATATTACAGAAAGCATTGATCTTCAACTAGAAGTTTTAAAGAATGTTCCATGATTTTTCAATGATGGAGATAATTTGGAGATCGAAAAGCCTGTTCAGCTTTCAAAATTACAAGAGATAGTCAGCAAAATGCCAAGAGAGAAAATCCCTGGTCCAGATAGCTGGACATAGGAATTTTTTTATAATTTTTTTGATGACATTGGTGAGGATTTACTCAATGCAGTGGAAGAATCTCGGAATACTGGATTTATCCCTCGGGCCCTCAATGAAACTTTATTTTCCCTCATTCCTAAGATCAGCAAGCCAGGAAATTTTAACAACTTTAGGACCATTGCACTTTTCAATTTAGCCTACACAGTTATTTCCAAAATCATCGATTCTCGGATCAAGGAAAAACTAGCTAGTTGTATCTCCATGGAACGGTTTGGTTTTCTTAAAGATCGTTTGATTTTTGATGCAGTTGGTATTCTTCAGGAGATCCTCCACACAACTAAGACAAAGAAACAAAACTTTGTTTTTATTAAACTGGACTTAAAAAATTCCGTTGACAATTTCAGTTGGCAATTTCTCAAACTACTCGACCAGATTGGATTAAATTGGGATGTTTCACAATGGATTATGGGTTGTATCACCTTGGTCAATAGGACTATTTTAGTCAACGTAGTTCCAACTGATTTCTTTAAATGCCATCGGCAACTGCGACAGGGTTTGCCACTTTCTCCTTTTCTTTTCATGTTGGTTGTTGAAGTTTTTAGCAGGTTATTATCACAAACTGTGACGTCTAGAACCTTCAAAGGTATTAAAGTTGTTGTAAGTACTTTCATATCTCGTCTACTTTGCATAGATGATGTACTCATCCTTGGAGATGGGAAATTAGAGTACTGGATGACACTTAATTCCATCCTTACAAAATTCTACTATGCTACGGGGATGATTATAAATCGTCACAAATCAATTTTTCTTGTACAAAACATTGATCCGAGTTTGAAACAAAATTTGAGAGTAGTCTTTAACATTAATATTGAGAACATTGATCAAGGTATGAAATACCTTGACTTTAATTTAAAACTGAACAACTATAAAGTAAATGACTGGATGTGGTTATTCATGAAGATAGAAAAAAGGACCGGGAATTGGACTTTTAGATGTATCTCACTTGGCAGGAGGCTCACTTCAGCAACTTTTGTTCTTCAAAGAATCCCAGTCTATTGGCTTAGTCTTGTTAAACTCCCCACGTTTGTTTTGAATCAAATACAGATTTTGATCTCTAAGTTCATCTGGAAAGGGGGTAAGAAAGGTACTAGATTTCACCTCATGAAATGGAAAAATATTGTCAGATCAAAACACTTTGGTGGATGGGGTATGAAACATATCTCATGGTTTTCACAGTCGCTAGCTACAAAGTCATGTTGGAGGGGATTATTTGGTTCAGGACTATGGAATTCAGTCCTCTGAAAAAAAATATTTGAAAGACATAGACCTCATCTCCTAGCTTCGCAAAGATGCTCACATTACACAGGGTACTTCTATCATTTGGAAAAACTTCATGGAATCCCTCCCTATCATTAAGCGGTGGCTTGCTTGGGAGATCGACTCGGGAACCCATGTAGTATTGGGACATGACCCCTTCATTGGTTGCAGTCCCAATTTTAAGCTTTCTACTTCTCTTCTCCAGGCTTTAAAAAACTCCAACATTCACTACTTAGCTCAAGCAATTGATCCTTTGGATATTGGTACAACTCATTATTGGTTGGAGTCCACTTAGATCGGATTATATAATGTGCTCAAATCCAAATGGAATAGTTTTATTACTATTCTAAGATACAATGACATTCGCCTCAATAATTAAAATGATAAACTTGTTTGGTCCTGGAACAAATCTTCATGTATAGTCACTGCCAAACTTGCCTATCATTCCATTTTATATTTTAACAAATTGGAAGAGAGGAGATGGTGGTTCCAAGCTATCTAGAATTGGAAATTCCAACCAAATTGATTTGCTTCATGTGGATGTGTCTAAATGACTGCATACTCACTAGTGTAAATTATCAAAAAAGAGGAGGTATTAGGCCCATGACTTGCAATCTTTGTTTAAAGAATGAAGAAACAAATACACATCTTTTGTGGGATGTCCAAAAACATAAAAAAAAAAATCACTGAAATATTAAATTTCATGAATATCGATAGCAATTGGAATTTCCCTTCTGTGGAGGAGAATATGAAAAACCAGTTCTTACAATTTCTAAAACCCAGACACATCCCATTTCTGGTCTTCTGGGGCATCTGGAAATTTTGAAACAAAATTCTGTTTGAAAATTGGAATAGAATGGATCAAATGATAGTCATAAACATTATCCTATCATTTAAAGAATTCATAGTCAAGGAGGATAAAGTAAATTGGATTTCATCTTAAATCCAATTTATTTCGATGATAATCCAATTGGTTTTTTTTATGGTGGAGCTGTAGGAAATACTTGTGGTATTGGATTATATTTAAAAATCTCCTCTGAATACACAGTCAAGGCACATTTTGTTGGAGGCACTGTAAACAACATGAAAGAATAGCTCTTGGGTCTTTGGGGACTCCTGCTACTCCCATCCTATTTCATTATAAAAAAGTTGATAGTTGCAGGAGACTCCAAGGTCACTATAGATTGGATAAATTCCAAATCCAATTTGAACCTAATTTATCTCAACAACTAAAAAGACAAGAACATAAGTTTAAAACAAGGATTTGATTCTATCAAATTTAGGCATATCCATAGACAGTTCAACAAAGTTGTAGACAACTTATCAAAGATGTCTCTCAAAGGCACACCAGGCTGGCTTTTTTATCAAGATTTTTTTGAAGACGCTCTTGTAAACACACTAGGATGACTTTTTTGGATAATGTAAAAGGAAGACAACTTTTTTTACTTTTTGTATAAATTAGAAAGAATGCAAGACTGCAAATCTTTTTTTATTGATGTCTACTAGATACATCTATAAGAGAATGTTTCATTTGATTCTAATAAAATAACACTCGAACTGTGTTTTTCACGTAAAAAAAATAATTATATCATAAACCAAACATAAATAATATGTATTTATTGGTTCATTATTTTTTTAAAACTTACTATTAATATGTATTTATTTGTTCATTTTATTTTAAAAACTTATTGCATTCGAAGACATTTATATGAAGAGTTATAATTACTTCACACATTAATAGGAAAAACTTACTACTAATATATATTTATTTGTTCATTTTATTTTAAAAACTTATTGCATTAGAAGACACTTATATGAAGAGTTATAATTACTTCAAGCATTAATACGAAGCTAATTTCATTTATAAAATAATTACTACAAAATGGAAAAAAAGATCTAATGGCATATGGGAAATGTATTTATTTATTCATTTTATTTTAAAAACTTTTTATATTTGAAGAGTTATATTTACTTAGAACGTTAATGGGAAGCTATTTTTATTTATTAAATAAGTATTATAAAATAGGAAAAAGATGCGATGGGAAGCTATTTTTATTTATTAAATAAGTATTATAAAATAGGAAAAAGATGCGATGACAAATGGCGAAAAGATGGGATGACCTTTGTGGTTAATTTCTTAATTATAAATCATTTACAAAATAACAAAAAGATTTATGGTAAAGGTCAACGGAGGTGGCTGGATGGTAAAGTCGTTCTTGCAACGAAGGTCAGGTCTTGTGCTCAAACCCGAACAAGGACGTGGTCTAGCTGCAGAAAGATTAACTGGGCCAAACCCGCATACCTTTTGTCCCCGAGGTGTAGGACAGTCGGTGACGGAGTGTGTTGTTAAGCCACTCCGTGATGTTAAAGTCACCGGTTCGAAACCTGCGGGGACAAAAAATCCAACCATGTTAAGGGTTGGTGTGGCTCAGGCCGGGTGCGATC
>ML776688.1:197594-221702 GCA_009831015.1 Picea engelmannii | reverse complement strand
AGCCAACAGGTCCCGCACAAATTAACAAACAAAAAAAACAAAAACATTTATGGTTACTTTCTTAATTATAAATCATTTACAAAATAACAAAAAGATGTGATGACAAATGACAAAAACATGGATGAACTTTATTGTTATTTTCTTAATTATAAATCATTTGCATGATATTTATCTTTTGATGGTTAATCTATTATTGGAAATTATCTAGAAAAATGATGTGATGACAATCAATTTTGGGTTTTGATGATAATATTTAGGTTTTGGTGGTTAATGTAGTGTGGGAATGTATCTAGAATTTTTGGTTATATCTTTTTTCTTCAAGGATACAAAGAATGAGACCAAAAAGTTAATAAGCTTAAAAGAAAAGTGGTTGTTGGTTCATTTAAAACGTGATGGCGTTAGATGTCATCTCTTTGCTTATTATCTCATTTTTCATAATGCATAGATTTTGTAATTCTTATATGTAATTGTTTTTTCACTTTTGGAAGATCAATACTTTTTTATTATGTTAAAAGGATTTTGCATTTGGATATGTATCTTCAATGTTATATTTGAAGATATGTAGTGTTTTAGATTTCTCGTGAGACGATATGTAGTTTTTTGGATTTCTTATGAGAATATATGTAGGTTTTTTTAATGGTTTTTTTTAATATAAGTAGGTCATAATTATTAACTTATTGTATTAGTTATTAATTAGTAACTAATAATATTTACTATAAACAAATCTAAAATTAATTATACTAATTAGTATTAGTTATTAAATAATTTTTGATACTAACAAATTATTATCAATTAAATAAAACAATTTTATTAATTTCAAAATCATATTTATTATTATTATTAAAAAAATTATTATTAATTTTTTTTATGGAGTCTAACCTGAGAAGAGATTTAATTAATGACTTCTTCCTGTGGGGATGAGAACCACTTGAGTTAACCCTTAAGTTATTGATCATTATTAAATTATTTTAAAACATCTCTAATTTAATCCTGTGTAATTATTCAATATTTTTAATAATAATAAAGTATTAAAAATAATAAAATAGTATTAATTAAATCTTGTAATTTTTAATAATTGAAATAGGGTGTAATTTATAGAACTCTAGATATGAAGAATCATAATGTAAGTCCCAAATGAATGTTGATGGATCCTAAATCGATGGAATATCTCCACAAGAAGACCAAGAATTATATGAAAATCATCCCATAGAAGAAATATAGAGACCATTAATAGAATTTAATATTATATTGCAAAAAAGGTGTACCGAACTACAACAATATAATTCAAGCTTCAAAACTTGATTGACAGACATCTTGTAAATCAAACCAAAATTATAAATATATAGAAAAAAATGTTGCAAACATATATTTATTTATTTACATTGTAGTTTGGACCATCCTTTCTACTTGAAAGAAATATATATACTACATAAAAAATTAATACATGCATTCATATGAAAATTTGTTATTACCCCATGAAACAAAATTGCAACTAAGAAATAAGGAAATACACCCAATTTCTTTTCTTTAAAGTTTAGGCTAATATGCTACATGAAGAGAAGAACAATCATAATTGAAGTTGATGCTAAGTTCTTAATGTTGTGATCCATAAATCTAGATACTTTAGATGCTTGTTCTTCTTGTCCAATCCTAAAATCTTGAATCTTGCAACCACTACTAAGATTCTCAGTTCCAATGTATGAATTAGCTTTGAGAGTTGATCTATACATCAATCTCATCAAGAAGAGTGAAAAAAACCATGTATTATTACATCAATGAAATTTCCAATTCACCTCCTTGTGGGTCTTCTTCAATAGAGAAAAACAAGAAGCCTTCTAATGAAAAATCTAATTCTCCTCCTTCTTCTTCAGGTAATTTAGTTATTGTTGAGAATAAGGATGACATTTTGTTTATTTCATATTTATTTCAATTGTGGGGTTTTTATAGGTTTATTGAAACTTTACTCTTTTTTGGATTTGATTAGAGTATGTGAATTTATTGCATTGGAATACATCGTTAGCCAAGAATCCAATGATATCCATAAAAATTTTCTCATTTTTTAAATATGTTCCTTGAAAAAAATCAGTGTAATGCATTAGCTTGAACTTTGAAGAGAAAACATGGGTTTTAGTGAGGATGAAAATTAGGAAGGAAATAAAAAATATTGGGAAAAAAAGAATGGGGCAGAAGAGGAAAGTTGGTGGTGTGGTTAAGAGAGATGGTGAAGAAAAAAAAAGGGAGGGAATGACAATAAGAAGGGTGGCGATGAACACTAGGGTGATGGTGAAGAAAAAAAGGGCGAAGGTAGAAAAAATTATGTCCTTATTCCTAGATATGTTATTCAATATGTCTTCTCAAGATCTTACCAAGTCCACTAAAATCAAATGAGTTGATATGGAAGAATTCTTTAACATGAATCTATATTAGGTGGTATATAATAATACAAGGTATTTAGAAACGACTTTAATAGTGATTTCTTTACCTCCTTGGTGTAGTGTATTAGCATATACTTTGAAGAAAAGTGACGGGTTTCAAGGAGGATCTATACTTTCATAATTGTTGAATTGCAACATTGTTTCATTTGGTAGTGAAAAAGTGTTTTCCTTAGAGTTCTAAATGCATGTATTATTCCCTATTGTATTATATACATTCCATTCAAGTATAATGGATAATCAAAGCTATGCTATAAATAAATAGACATGTGTTTTTAACCTTTTATTCTATTCTATATCGTTACATTCACAATTAACTTTTAATTATTCAAGATTCTATAATTCCATTTACAATACCTAGTAATTTTCCACATACTATACTCTTATTAATGATCAATTAAAACTCTATAAAACATTAACATCAAAATTATATACAAATATAACAAAAATTTCATAAAACAATTTATTATTATTATTATTAAAGATAACCTCATGTTATTATATCTCTATGAATAAGACACTATCATAACACAACACAAAACACAATGCACAAATTATAAAAAAAAAATAATAATCACTTTGAACAACATATAAATGACATGTTATTATATTTCTATGAATAAAACAATGTTACAGCACAACACAATGCACAAGTTACACAAAAAACAATAATCACTTCAAACCACATATAAATAGCTTCATAATAATAAAATAACAATGTAACACACGTAAACACGATAAAATACATAAATAAAATTTGTACATGACATACATACCATGCTAATATGATACTCCTATGATGTCAAACGTGATACACAACAATAGCAAAGCTTATCTATAGGTTTGATGGCTATAGGAACGTAGCCCTAGATTGTCTTACTATCTTTCTATAAATTATTTTATTATTGTATATTTTTCTAGAAATTATTTTGATCACTTTAGTGTTGGTATGATCACTTTAGATTAGGTATGAAAATGTCAATATCAAACCAAGCATAAAACAACTTCAAAATTGTGTATGGAAAATAAGGTGAAAACAACTTAAAATTTGTGTATGAAAAAACGAGATGAATATATGGAAAGATTAAAGAAAGATAAATAGAAATGGTTTGATATACCATATGTAATAACCCTCCTAGCTAAGGACAACTACTCAGTCAACCGGTGAAATTTTTTTTTTTAAAGTGTGTGCGCGTGTGTAGAAGAAACAACCCCCTCGACTCTACGTCAACACTCAAACCAACAGGACGCAAGTAGGACGAACACAATCAAGACGAACCGACATATCATAGTGACAACAAGAAGCAACGGCCCCGGACATGAGGCGGGCAACTAGCGGCTGTAGGCAGAGACAAACACCAGGGGTTAGGCACAGTACTATCACAGAATGAAGGAATCCGACAGTAGAGTCGCAGTAGTGGAACTGTGCCTTTAAATAGCCCGAGACTACTGATACGGCTCAGAGTGTGTCGCAAGAGTGGAACTGTGCCTTTAAACAGCCCAAGACTCTTGATACGGCACTGGATTCCTTCCACCAGATTACACACAGACAAAAATACTAAGCTACAAGAGGAGTCTACCTCCCGCCTGACACGGACAGCCTACGCAATACAAAACCACCAAGTACTACAAGATCAGAGACAACAGTAAGCACGACACCTTGCACTATTCTCTTAATTTCCATAAATGAGCAACGACATCCCTACCACAATGGTAATTCCCCGACCTTACATTCTCCTTATTAACTTGCCCTTCCTACCCGTTTATTACCAGACATTCTAATAACTTAACAACAATAGCATTGCAAATTAGACATTTCCATCAACACTTCAATTTAAACGAAGATTATCCTGGCAATTTAAACTCCATCATGAACATTCAAGTAAACCATTATTAACTTTGCGATTGGCTTCACTAATCCCATTGCTAATTAAAACAATATTCCTATCAACAATTACACAAGTATTATCATTTGCATTCAATTAAACCATACCAACACTAAGCATATAACAAATATCTAATATTAATATTACCAATAGCAAGTATAATCATTCGATTAACCAATATTAACCTTTCGACTCAACATCATCAATAACCTCGCAATGAAACAATAATTATGATTGCCAATTAGACGAGTATTACTATTTCTAATTAAGTAGTATTAACGCGACATCTCCAACATCATTAGTATTTTGTTTTAACCAATGTTAACAGTTCGATTCCATAACCTTATTAACATCGCCAATTAACCAATATTATCCTGCAAATTATACGATAACTATTCCGTTTTAAAAAAAGAAGACAACCCTACTAACCAACCTTTATGAGCAGCAATCAACCATGAAATTGAATGGCAAAAGATATTGAACTACAATAAGAGCAATAATTTAAACTAGGTTGCAATATATTGTAGTAAATGACGGCATAATCGCACAGCAACCAATGTGTCAGTAATTAAACGTGCCACTATTCCAACAACCGCTTTAACAAAATTGAAATGCCAATATTCAACCAACTTGACATTAGTAAAAAAAATGCCACCATTTAATTAACCATTTTAACAATAATTAAAATGCCAACAGTCAATTAACCAGATTGACAATAATAACAATGCCACTATTCAAACAGCAGCTTTAAGAATATTCAACGCCCATGTTCATTAATCCGAATTGACAATAATTAAAATTGCCACTAAAATAAGACCAGCCATATTACCGCCAATTTTCCCTACGCAATACTAAGGCTGTAGTTTACACTGCACTTATTCTTGCATTTTTATTGCCTAATAAAATAATAACGGCCACATTTCTGCCACGTTTTCCCTAAACAACGTTAACGCAGCAATTCGATGTGTCAGGTTATATTACAGTGTAGGTTGCCATTTAATTCACAAGCAATCACAACAATTTAATTCGGTTGCGCTTATGCCTGCATTTTATAGCTGCCCAATAACAAAATAATAATGACCACATTACTGCCACGTTTTCCCTAAATAACATTAACACGGTAATTTGTATGGCTGGTTATATTACAGTTTAGGTTTTTTAAAAAGAATATCACTGTCACGATTTGGGGACAAGGGATCAGATCTCTTCAGAATTTACGATTTGCGGCCAGAGACAGTTGTATCAGGCAACCGTTTGAGCGCCCTCTAATTATGAATCCATAATTATAAAAATAAAAAAATCAATTCTGAAATAACAAAAATCATTGCGGGAATTAAAAACAGCGTATGGATCTCATTTTCTGAAAAGTTGGAACATTGATTCTTGGAAATGGCAATCGTTTTTCTAAATTACTAAATTTCTTGTTTTAAACGTTATTAAACATATACATGTCATTTGGCAAGACCTAGGCGCACCATTACCTCCTCATTCATCATTAGATTTCTTTTTCCCAGCGTACCGTTACTGCCTCATTCATCACTGTAGAGGGACCATTTATAGTTCTGTTGGAATATTATTTAATAGAATCAAATAGATGACGAACAATCCTATTGAAGAAAACAAAAATCTAACGCTGGAAGTTGTTTTTACTGTTGATTTCTCTCTAAATATTCAGATGAAAAAGTCGAACAGAACGGTATCTTGAAGCAACAACAAAAACAATTAATTTCAATAGCAAATGATTTCACTCATTATTACAATAAAACAAAACTGGGTTTCTAAATTGTTCTTTATTATAAATTGTTCATTATTATATGTTTATTTGAGAGGAAATTAAAATTCTAATAAATTTATTCCAGAGACTATTGCATGCTGAGCATTCTGTATTTTACATTATTTAATGTATACATATTTAAATGTTTTATCCAAGACATCTTTACAATAGACTTCTAATTAAAAATAATATATGCGGGTTATTGTAAAGGTAAGAATAAATGTATATCTCGTAAATGTAAAGAGACATTTCCTTCTAAATGACATGGCAAAATCAAACTTTTGATCCACGATTTACATGTAGGGATCCTATGCAACATCAAAATACACGTTTGTATTGACAAGACAGGTAAAAAAATATCAACCCCTAAAATATAACAACACTCTATAATTATTGGGCACGGCTGTAACAAAATGCGAAACATCGACCCGGTTAGGTTAAACGCCAGAAGGACTGTAGCAGTGCGTTCAGGGGCTGGAATGCGTGGGGTATCCTCCCCTCACCGCACAGGAAGACTGACCCAGAATGCAGCCTCCCAGCCGAGAAGCTTCACTGTCAACGCGAGAGAAATATATACAAAAACGCCGGGAGCTTGTAAACCCAAAACGCAGAGAGTTCTTATGAGAACGCAGGGAGTTTTTATTTTTGTTTTTAATTTGGTTTTAAAAACCCACAACGCAGAGCATTTATCAATTTCACAAAGGTACAGTGATCCACCGCGCTGGGATAACAGGAATACATCGAGATTTAAAGAATACGCTGGTCGCATGTCATCACAGCGAGTGTTGCTGAAGGTAACAAAAATTTCGATGGGCTTCAACCAAAAGTCAAGGGTAGTAGGTGGGTGAGGCCCCCGCAAGGTTTGATCCGATAATTCGGTGTCAACAAGGCCAATCGCAGGTAGGAGAAAAGGGTTAAGATTCCCGCCCAGTAACTCATAAAATTTTCCCAGCGCCAAACCCCAAATAAAATTTTTTCATCGCCAGAGCCATAGTTAATAAATTTTACACCGTCTGGAACAACATCCTAATTCTACGTAGCCTAGAGCAATGATTTTAAACATTTTCTCAGTGCAGAACAGTCAATAATAAACCAACTACCCAGCTTATAAACAAGATTTACACTATACCATGGAACTATAATTTGCACAGTAACCATTGAAACTATAGCTCATAACACACGCAGCAAGACAGAACGCCCAGAGACTTACATACTTGTGCCCTCAACGCTGGCAGCAATGATTCTTGCGCTCCTGCCGCTCCTGCTCCTGCTTGCCGACCGCGATCAACTCACCGGTACCTCCCAGCCAAACGCTAGGGGTACTCTTCTTCCCCCTCAACCCCCCGAGCCGCAAAGGGGCCACACACAATCAGAGAGTAACTAGCTCCTCAGCTCGCCTCCAAGGCTGAGCTACCACTCACGTCTGCTGAGGATTCCCAACTCCTACTAGAAATCAGTCAGTCTCTATTCTCTCAGCATAACAATCCAATCTCAGCAAAAAGTCCCCTTCTTTCCCCCTCCTCCTTTCCTCTATCCCCACTCAAACCCTAATTCTTGTTTTACTTAGGTTTTCCCCCCTTTTTCTCTTTTGACTTTCTTATTTTTTTCTTTTTAGTTTCTTTCGTTTATGTATTTCATTTTTATTTTTCTTTTCAAAAATTCAAGGGTATGTGCGCTCATTTTTTTTATTTTTTTTTATTTCCCCCTTTTTCACATGCTTAACTTTATTGGTTTATAATTTGTTTATAATATAAATATACAAATTAAGGACCACTAGTAGTGCTTAATTAGTAGTGGTCCTACTAGTTAAGGACCACTACTCTGTCAACAGGTGCAAATTTTTATTTTTATTTTGTTTAAAGTGTGTGTGCGCGCGTAGAAGAACAACCCCCCCCCGACTCTACATCACCCCTCAAACCAACAAGGCGCAAGGTAGATGAACACAATCAAGACGACCTAACATATTACAGTGACTACAAGAAATAAACGCCCCTGGACAAAAGGCGTGCATCTAGCAGCTGTAAGCAGGAACAGTCACCAGGGGTTAGGTACGGTACTGTCACACAATAAAGGAATCCAATAGTAGAGTCGCAGTAGTGGAATTGTGCCTTTAAACAGCCCGAGACTACTGATACGGCTCAGAGTGTGTCGCAAGAGTGGAACTGTGCCTTTAAACAATCCGAGACTCTTGATACGACATTGGATCCCTTCCACCGACTTACACTCAGACAAAAACACTAAACTACAAGAGGTGTCTATATCCCGCCCAACACGAACCGACTACGCACTACGATACCACCAAGTATAGCCACATCAGGGACACTCATGACCTCTACGGGAGACGCAAGTCAGGAGAACTCAAATAACGACCCACTCCTATTGAGACCCAAAGACATCAATCGGGATCAATGCTCCAATAGTTATTATTAATCTACGGAGACCTTAACATTAATGCTTCAATTTAACGAATAAAACCTAGCAGTCTTAGACATCATCCCGAACTGTTCGAGTAACAATATTAACATTGCGACTCACCCAATCATCTGTGACCTTGCAAATTAAAATGACTCTTATTAGGGCAATCAACAAGTAATATCAGGTCAAAACAATCATTAAATTGTGAAACAACCATCGTCAATTCCCTGGCGATTAACAACATTATCAATGCAATTTAACAAGTACTCATCATGGCAATTAAACAATATTAATTTTCAAGCAACATCATTTCCCTGGCAAATTATACAACCTTATTATTGCAAATTAAACGATTATACCACGGTAATAAAGCTACTTATTAAGAATGCCATTTTAACGAGCGTTACCATGGCCGTTGAACAATATTTAATTGGCGATCTAAATAGCATCACGAACATACATTTAACAATATTAACTTCGCAACATAAGTAACCTAATTAACATTGCAAATTGAACAATTACTCAACCTTGCAATTCAACCCACAATAACATTTCAATTAATAACAATTAATATTGCAATTAAACAACTAACCTTAACATTCCATTGCTAATATGAACATGTCAATTTAACCATTACTTAACATGGCGATTCAACTAGTGTTCACATTCCCATTAAACAACATTAATATTGCAACTACACAATAAGTAAACAAGACTTAACATTGAAATTCTACCAGCATTATCATTCCATTTATAATATGAACAGTTGCAATCAACAACTACTTAACATTGCCCATCAACTAGTATTAACATTTCCCTTAATAATATTAAAATGGCAATCAACAATTATTAATTTTGCGAGTCAACATCATCATTGACCTGGCAGATTATACAACCTTGTTATGGCAAATTTAACAAGTAACATCAGGGTAATTAAGACAATATTGACATTGCAGCTTAAAACAATATTAATAATAGTATTTAACAAGTAATATTATTGCATTCAATCTAAACATCATGCATTTAACCATACAATAAGTAATAAAAATAATGCCTATTATTAACAATACCAATAACATGTATAATCATTGACAATCAACAAATATTAATTAAAATCCTGGAGAATAATTCTATGGAGGGTAAGTGTGTGGAATTGGTGCCAAATCAATATAATATGCGTTTGCAATAAATGCCCATGTCGATCCGTTGGCTAACTCCTAAATAAAAAGACTATACATCCATACCCTAAATGTTGACAGCCGCATGCGCCAACTAATTTCATAATAAAATTAATAGCACATTGACAATAATTAACCTTCATATCCATTCGTATAACGATAACCCTAGTTAAAATGACTCAAATTAAACACTATCAATATTTAAGAAGACATTAAAATTTATTAACACCTAAATGCCAGAATTAAAACAATTTACAGCGTTCAGGGAGAAGGGTAGATTCACCTCAGGGTTACAACAATCGGTGGCGCAGACATTGACCTTTCTCGGAATAAGACACCTCTTATATATACCAGGACTCAATAAGGCGCCTCTTATATATGTCCTTGCCTCGGTAAAGCGCAACTATCACCAGATTGAAGCAAAAGATCATCTCGGCCTTAATAATTTTTAGCTCACGTATCGAATCGGAGTAAGCTGGTATTCTAAAAGATATAGGAATGTAATCTTGCTCGGTGATACTACTCGAGATCCATGGATGATTGTTCCTCACATGTCTCATTGTCGGTAGCTGAGTTATGAATTAGATCATGATATGAATGCATTGGCAGCTTATGCATATTTAATATATTTAAATATATACGCGGTTGAAACCCCTCATACCCATATATCTAACATATCATTTTATAATGTAATTTAATAAAATTGCAATATTAAAAGTTAGGCCTACACCGTTAGAAATTTATAAATTGCCCCGATGATAGTATACACTTTACCTTTCTCGAAGGCCGCAACAGAACTCTACCTGCGTGGGCGAAATGTTCCAAGCTTCTCCTTTCTTAACACCTACGCAGCACCGTCTAATCTTGAAGGTATCGATGGATTAATAAATTGGCTACCAATCTCAAGGGAGGGCGTAGGGCAGGTGGCGGAGTTCCAGTTGTTGGGTAAGACCAACGCCACATTCGCCTCAAATCAGAAAAACAACGCTGCAACCCTAACCGCACCTTAACGCAGGCCAGAGCATCAAGAAAAACGCGGCCAACACTGGATCACAGTCCACTCCTGCTAACGACATTCCCCTTATTCAACCCACGCGCTTTCACTGGCCAGACTCTAAAGGTGGTATCGACAGGGGAATCGCTATATTAAAATCAAATGTACACATGTCCAGATTTATTTAAAGGAGCAGATCTAATCTAGAATCGCTATATTAAAATCGAATGTACACATGTCCAGATTTTTTTTAAAGGAGCAGATCTAATCTAATAATAGTAGTATAACGCGAGACAACTGTAAATCACCCATGCCTATTGTAGAGTTATTTAGAGATTTAAATGAAGGCAATGTCATCAGAACGCAGAAACAGAAGGGTTCTCCAGCCAGTAAGTGACCACGACCAAATTCTCATCTTGCACGTTGGAACTAGGATAAGTTTGGGGTTCGGTTAAGTCCGTCTGACCTAGGTTCTCATTGCATCGAAGGCACGATTTAAAACCCTCGGCAATGGTGGACCAAGCTCAGTCCGAACCATTTCTGTCACTACTGCCATGGGAGTTGTACAGGCAAAGGAAGCAACTAATTTGTTAAAAGTGGTTACGATCTGGTAAAAGCAATGCCAGCAACCTCATTCGAAGGGCCAGGATGAATTCACCTAAGCCACAACTGTAAATGCTAGCCATGTTCAAGTCCAGGAGTGATATACGAAGGGCTAAAAAACCAAAAGGAGCCAAGCACGGGTAAAACTATGGCAGACTGTGCTAGGGTTAACAGTGAGTATTTTCAACGAAGATCACTACTTCATCAGGCCAATCCATGAGAACCCCTCAGAATCACTCGCCCTCAAAATCGACCCTATGGTAACAGTCATCAGGTATCGACAAGGTAAAAAGAGAGGAAGGCGTCGATTCCAGAAACATTTTTTTTTTCTTTTTAAAGTAACAGCCAGTAAATTAATAAAAAAAAACGAATGCCCATGGTATTAACACGCCCAACCCCAATTTCCAGTAACCAAAACTGAGCCATATAAAACAGAAGGTGAATTATCCACTGAAGCTACAAGTTACACTGCTAACCATTATAATACAGATTTTAGACACGATTTACACCAGGACCGCTGGAACTACAAGTTTTCACATTAGCCGTAAAACTACAGTCTATAAACACACGTAGCCAGATAGAAATGCTCAGAGAATTACTTACCTGTGACCTTAACGCTTGCAGCAATGTTTCTTGTGCTCCTGCAGCTCCAGCTCCTGCTTGCCGACCGCGAAGAACCCATCGGTACGTCCCAGCCAAACGCTAGGGGTACTCTTCTTCCCCCTCAACCCCCCGAGCCGCAAAGGGGCCAGACACAATCAGAGAGTAACTAGCTCCTCAGCTCGCCTCCAAGGCTGAGCTACCACTCAAGTCTGCTGAGGATTCCCAACTCCTACCAGAAAATCAGTCAGTCTCTATTCTCTCAGCATAACAATTCAATCTCAGCAAAAGTCCCTTTCTTTCCCCCTCCCCCTTTCCTTTATCCAGACTCAAACCCTAATTCTTCTTTTTTTACTTAGGTTTTCCCCCCCTTTTCTCTTTTGACTTTCTTAATTTTCTTTTTAGTTTAATTCGTTTATATATTTCATTTTTATTTTTCTTTTTTCAAAAATTCAAGGGTAAGTGTGCTCATTTTATTTTTTTTGTATTTCCTTTTATCTTCACATGCTTAACTTTATTTGTTTATAATTTGTTTATAATATAAATATACATATATATATGTTTTCATTTTTCTAATAGTAAGCATGCATTCATCATTTAATTTACCATTAATATATCTGTATATTTAGGATTAAAGAGAGATTAAGGTGATGGCAAACCAGCATAGGGGAAAAGTAAATGTTTTACAAAATGAATAAAGAGGATTTACGGGGAGGGCTGGCGATTTAGTAAGTGTGAACTGCACAAGTAAAGGAAGATGGATACTGGAAGATCAAGGCGATGGAGGATAGTTTATTTAAGTAGACAAGGATAGAGAGGGGGGTGATGGTCCGCGTTTTGTTTTCTCTTTTTTTTTTTGAAATTTCATTTGTTAAGGCCACACTAAAATCCCCCCCCCCCGGTTTCTAGAAGGTCTTAGGCTTAGGGTTTAGATTCTGAGCTAGGTGACGATTGGTTAAGGGGTAATGCTTAAGGTTTTATTCAGGTGCAGAAGACTTAGGGCTAATTAGGCTGACTCCATCAACCACCTTTATCGCGACATGCCCTTCAGGTCGCACCACGTGCGCCAAGGGTGCCACTCGCCTCTGGAATTTCTTTGTGCGACGTGCCCTTCAGGATGAACCACGTGCTCCAAGGGTGCCACTCGCCAACTGAACTGATTGGTAGACCTCTATAACCCCTGGAGTCAATACTCCGCCAGGTGAACTAGTAGGAGACTAAGGGCTCTAAGGAATAAGGCCTCCACCTTATTGCGCGCCCCTTAGAATCATCGTGAGCGACTGTCGCGGTCGGCCCTCACGACATCGTGGGTCCTCTCGAACTAGGTAATCGTTAACCTACAGTTCGAGCCACGGCGGGAGTGCTAGTAGGCGGTGGCAGGGCTGCTGTCCACCCCTCTCCCTCAACCTTTTGAATTTATCTATTTAAAATTAAATATTTAATATATTTATTGTTTCTAGAGATTAATGTATAATTAATGAGAAGAATTATTTTTATATAAAATAAGTTTCAAAGTAATAAATAATAATGATAATGAGTATATTGTTTATTTAAATTAATTTAATTTTTTTATTAAAAGATATTAAATAATTTAGAGTTTCTAGAGATTAATGAATTAATGAGAAGAATTATTTTTATATAAAATAAGTTTTAAAGTGATAAATAATAACCATAAGGTCGAAGTTTGCTCTGTAATCAAGTATAAAACATCTCAGCTAAGAAAAGCGAGCTCATCTACTTATTTCTTAGAAGGGGGCAGGGGGGTCTTTCGGTCATAATAAGTCTATGCTCATCACATGCACTTGAACCGGGAGACGACTAATAAGAGCGCCATTGAGGATTACGTACCCGCTGGAATGGGACACTGAGACCGACCGAGATACATTGATACATATCGAAAGAAGTCACTTCTTTTATTCCCACCCATATCCCTAAACTACTTCGTGAAGTCAAATTACGGAAGAAGAATATGAAGAAGTAGGTCAAACTAGTCCGGGTCTAGTTATACACAAATCCAGTAGAAGCAAGTTCTTGGTATCCTATAATAGTTGTGGGTGGGATAATGAGCGAAATCTCATAATTAGAATTTGCACACACATAACTCTTATAATAAATCGCGAGGGAAGGAGGCTTAGCTATGATTCCCGCAACCACTCATTTTGAACAAGTCATCTACTTATTAATTAATTACGTCGAACTATTCTTATTTAGTGGTGGGAGTAATTAGTGCACCGGATAGGGATGGGATATATCTACATAACTGGAGACGACGCCCTTATTATTATGGAAAGAACTGGAGAAGAGACGCCATCGTTACCATTTGGCCAACCTGCCTGACTTTAGAGCAGGCGGGCGCACTTCAACTATTATGAATTCTATTATCCCACCCATAACCCTTTGATAGGCAATAGCCCAAAAACCTTACTCAACCAACTGCATTGAATATTAATAGGGGAAATAGATATTTGTTGCCCTCAACATAACGCTCACTCCAGTGAAGCACTCGCTGGTAGCCATCATCACGCTCGTATAATAGAAAAGGGAGGGTTTAAGCGCTAGTCAACTACACTCCAATTGAGAGAGAAGGAGACAGGAAAGATAGAGGGGGAAGATAGAGGGGGGAGAGTGAGTGAGGGAGGGAGGGATATGGAGAGTGAGTGAGGGAGATAGAGAGAGGGATGGAGGGAAAGGGAGAAGAGAGAGAAAATTATTTGTGTTACTAATAAAGCTTGCATGCTCCTATTGCTAATAACAAGTATGTTATTTATTAACGTGTGCCCATTTGGCTAGCTTGCTATTTGAATTTCAAACTTTTTTGGGCAAGAGTCAGAACTCAAATACATAAAAACCTCCATTTTTATGAATTCCTTTCTATATCTCTATTTTTGATGTTATTTTTCTATAGGCTACACAATTCAATTATTGACGAAAGTACAAATAGTATTGGTTGTGCACATTTCAAATATACATTTTTTCTAATTAATAATGTTTACTATTTTTAATCTTTTTTTTTCTTGACATATATCAAAATCTTAAAATAGATACCTCTCTTATTTCTGCGACAAATTTTTAGCCTGCACGAAAAATTGAAATTGGATACCTACGATCTAAAAAAATTGTTTTGATCATGTTAAGACCCTTTTAGCTTGCACAAACAAAAGACGTTGAAATTTCATATACCTGTACGAACTAAAACATATACCTTATATTTTGTTGGAAAAATATGATACCACTGTTAGAAAAAATCAAATTTGACCTAGTTATTCACAATGTCTATGAATAAAAGTTGTATATTGAGAAAGCTAATTCAATTTTCTACTTTTCATTTTCTTACACCACATTCAAATTCATTGTAAAAGTATCTTGAATAATCCATCTAACTTAACATATTGTTGTTTTTCCAGGTTTACATTTCCATTAAGGCTTCATGAGAGACCATCATTAGCTTACACTCACCCACTACTTTATGAGTGTAAACACCAAAATTTGTCAAATCTATGTGCTTGAAAATGAAAAATATACTCCCACAATTCAAGAGGTAAATGGAATGAATGTTTTTCCAAATCTATGTGTTTGAAAATGACAAACCAAAAATCTATATGGTATAATCATTATAGTGATTCTATTACTATCAAAATTTAAGAGGTAAACAATGTGAATATTAGGAAGGAAATACTTTTTTTTCCCTTCAAATGTAAAATCAGTTACATGTACAACTCAAAACGAGCTCTAGCATTGATACAACTAAGACTCGAAGAACCTGCTATTGTTTAAAGAGACTTCTCTTTCAATACAACTAAGACTCGAAGAACCTACTATTGTTTAAAGAAACTTCTCTTTCAATCCATAACCAGTTCATTCCAAAATATTCATAGATTGGGAGCAATACTTAATTAGCAAGGAATGCTTTATGTAATGAATGAGATCTTCCCTCCCAAACTATTTAATGGGAAAGACCCAAACTATTTACTGAAAAAGAAAATATCACAAGTAGATCAAAAGCGTGAGAAATGAATGAACTACTGTTGGGGAGAGAGGACAACTTGAGAAATGAATGACCCACTATCGAGAGAGGGCATTGTGAAATTCATTAAATTGACAATGGTGAAATTCATTAAATTGACAAATGGAATTCAGGGAGGGAAATGTGCGATTCATTAATGAGAAAGAAAAGATAACAAGTAGATCAAGAGCATGATAAATGAACGACTCGCTAGGGAGAGAGGACACCTTAAAAAATGAATGACTATGAATGACCAGTTGCCTAGAGAGGGCACAGTGGAATTCATTAAATTGACAAATGACATTGAGAGCACTATGGGATTCATTAAATTGACATACGACACTCTGATAACCATGTCCAACTAAATAAAATAAAATTTTGTTCGAGGTGTCCTACTTGCTAAGAGAAAACATTCATTGTGATATGTTTTATGCACCAACACGTTGAGTAGAGGCTTTATGTTTTGAAATTACACATGCAGTCTCTTTGGAATACTTTTGGTAATTTGTATCAGGAAAAAAAACAGAGCTTTTTGGCACGAGGCCATGTGAACTTTGGATTTTTCTAGCTCAAAAGTTAATTACATCTAAAGGTATACACTTATTGGAAATGGGTACAATTAATGATCTTTTAATTATAAATCTTAATCTCATGGATAGCAATTCAAGATGTTGGCATATTCTTCGTCCTCCTCCCAAATCATGAACTAGATTTGATATTCTTAACTTCCTTGCATTTATAAATGCATATGTTTCCTTGTTTACTTTTTCACATTTACTTAATATCATTAATAATTTACATTCTGTCATTGATTGCCATGTTTACCTAATTAACAAGGATTAATATGTATAGAATACCTCATTGTCAAATTTGTGTGTTTAATAATTCTGTGAATAACAAATGTCATATTGTTGTAGGTGTTTCGTTTTGGCCATGTCTTTATCAATCTGAATCGATGTCTTTATCAATCTGAATCGATCCACTAATGGATGCCACATTTTGGGCGTTTCAATTAACATAGCCGTGACCGACTAATGGATGCCACATTTTGGGTGTTTCAATAAACATAGCCGCAGTCGACTTATGGATGCCACATTTTGGGCGTTTCAATTAACATAGTCGTGGTTAATCTTTTCGTTGGGTGTTTTATTTTCTACATGCGCTTGGTAATGGAGAATGGCATGCGTCCTACAACCCAATCCAAGGGTGGTAATGTGAGAGTTTTTTATGGGAAGATGATCATAGACCCACCACTCTCTCCCCTGTAAATAGTTGGCAATTTTTTCTTAGGATTCTGAAGGTCTCAAAGATGATCATTCCTTCTTGGTCACATTCACCATTTCTTTTGGTGGCATTCACCATTTCTCTCTTGGAATGATCTTATTAAATTTTTTTATGTTGAAATCATATCCAATCCATTTTTACAGTGGCATAAATAAATGAAAGAGCTCTTTTGGAGCACTTAAATCATTTCTCTCAGATGAAAATTTCAGGAACGTTTTTTCTCTCCACAATATCTAGGTTTTTCAACATCAATAGTATTCTTTAGAGTTCTAATAAATAGAAGTTGGATGTTTGTGTTTGGAAGGGTAAACTTATCGTGTCATAGAAAGTCCTGGAAGCTATGAATTAATTTCGACATCTACAACGAAAAGTACAATACCTTTCACCCGAAAGGAAGAAAATGAAGGCTAACTTTGGATCAAAATGCAAAAGTGGTTGATATACAGGTTAGAGCTTTTAATGGTCGTTTTTCTTAGGGAGTTTTAGGGGTTGAAATTAATGCATATCGAACCTGTTGGAACGTTGTTGCATATCAAACCTACTGCATATAGAACCCGTTGTATAGGAGAATAGAACATGTTGTATAAATTAAAGTCCCTCGATCACTATTGTTTCGTTGTATCGTTATATCCTTGGATTGCTCCATATCTAATCGACTTCATTATTGAACCCTTGAATCGTAGTATTACTTCTTCGTAATATCCCCTCATAATAACTTTTTAATATATATAGGATGATAATTGTTACACAATTTGAAATCCCAACCTTCATCCCTTAACCAAGAAACCTAGATATATGTTACATTGTTTATAGAAATGTTTAGGGATTCATTAATACAAGTTATCATCTTTAATCTATTATTGTTTGACACATTTCTTGGAAATGAATGTCAACTCACTCATTCTCTCATTCTCTGGTCCTTTGTATTCTCGTATTTCAAGATGGTTGGATTTCTGCATATCCAACCTGCTATATCGTTGTATCGCTAGATAGCTAATGCATATTGAACATGTTGGATCATTGTTGTATATGATTTGTTTGAATCATGCAGGTAGTCACAAAAAGGTTGATGCATCTACAGACAATTGGACTTTAAGCACTGATCCATTGAGTAATCAATATCACAAATGACAAAATTGATTACTACAATAACGTTAGTACATCAATAATATTCCTCGAGTTATTTCTGCCCACTCTTGGTACTGTCAATGTAGAATCAACATTGTGGTAGCAATAATGTAATCGGTGGAGTGAAAATGAACTTGTAGGAATAAAATCGTTTTAATAATAATGTTTGAATTCTTGGACTCCATGGTATCATCTAAAATCTATTTATTATATTCCAAAGATTAAATCTATAAAATTCTAATTCTAAATGATCAAATTAATACTAATAAAGTTTTGCATTTGATTATCCTCAATAAATATAAACCATTGATAAACAAAGAGAAATTATTGATTATTTTTCTTTTTTAAACCATCTTGTCTTCTATCACCACACTGAGCCACATATAAATTAATTAAAAAGACTAAAGTATGGGATGGTGGCGGAATCTCCAAGCAATTATATTTTACCTATCATATGTCTTCGAAGTGAAGTACAATCAACATTGGATCTATTTATGTTTCCTACGTATATAACCAACTAATTTCATCACTCAAAAACAAGATATGACACATGTATTTATCCATTAATTTCAAAGAGACATATCACACTGCGTGAATAAAAATAGCGTAAAAATGCCCTCTACTTACATTCACCAAACCTCGAGTCCACTTCCGTTTTAAATGACCCCATATTTAACATGTTTTCATTTGTACGCCATGAATAATAATACAATGTAGTGTCTTAACACATTAATTTCAATGAAGTTACTTTTTATGTGTATTTAGGCGATTTTCTTAGATATAGCTTGAATGGGCCTAATATAAAGCATGAGTGGGTTTAATGGTTAAGAACATGTGTTTCCTCCTAAGAAGTCATATGTTCAAATCTAGAGAGAGTAGGGTAGGTATACCTCCGTAGACTTTACCAGTAAAATCGTTGAGTGTAAGATTTACAAAATTTTAAATGAGATTTCTATGTATAATGATGAGAAACAAACATCACATTATTATTATTTTAAAATTTAAATTAATTTAGATTTAAACAAAATGTTAGGATTAATTTAAAAATGATTTTTTTTTTTTATGTAATTATGAATTTATTTTAAATATTTATTTAAAAATAGATAATAAAAATAAGGAAATAAAGAAAATAAAAATTATTAATTATAAATAATTAAAAAGTGTATAATTAATAAATGCTAAAGATAAATTTATTATTAATTAGTGTAATGTAACTTGAATTCTTTAAAAGAATAGAGAATTGGTAGAATCATAGAAAAAACTATTTTTATTAATATATATGACAAATAAATATAATGGTTGAAGAAATATTGAATGTAAATATTAATACTTGTGATAAATATCATTACATGTTTAGTCATGTTTGAGCCAAATAGATAATCCTACTTACTTGATAATGAGGGACTTATATTCAATCCTAGTGAATTTGAAGAAATATTTTATGCAAGTGACATTCAAAAAAATATTTCATAAATAAATTTTTAATTTACCTCTAATCCAATTAAATTATGATAAAGTTTTAATTTACCTCTGGTGTAGTAAACTATGATAAAGTTTTAAATTACAAATCACATCATAGTGAAGTTTTCGTTGATGCAATATATTGTGTCAATTCAAAATTCCTATCTTTGTGACAAATAAAAAACTTAGTCAACTATAATATTAAGGTCAACCATACTAAAGTTCAAGATGATTTTCTATCAATGTCTTTAGAACAAGTACAAATCATCAGCTATAAATTTGAAGATGATTTTCTATCAATGTCGTTAGAACAAGTTTGATTCTAAGCTTTGTTCTATGTAATGCATTGCATGAGTTCAGAGTTCCTATCTTTCTGACAAAGGAAACACTTTGTTAGATTTTTTTTTAAACTTGGCCAAAACTTCCCTTATGTAATTTTTTGAAGAAAACCAACCTTGTAATGTGTCAAACATAACCTAAAGTTGCAATCTGTTGAATAAAAGTAAATGTTGCAACATGAAGAACATAGTAATGTTGCAATGTGGTGAATAGAGTAACGTCGTAATGCGGAAAACATAGTAATGTCGCAATATGTTGAACAATGTCACATCACAATGTGATGAACATATACCTGTTATCATATTCCGAAGAGCATATCCTTATCGTCATAAAGACATGAACATAGTTACATCGCAATTTGACGAACAATGTCGTATCACAATGTGACAAACATAGCCCTGCCATCCCAATCTGATGCAAATATGCCGACGTCACAATGTGACAAACATTTCCAAATGTCACAATGTGATGAACATTGTTACATTGTTACGAGCATATCCTTATCATCACATTGTGACAAACATTTTTACATTGCAATATGATGAGTAGTGTCGCATCACAATGCGAAAAACATAGCCCTATCATCCCAATGTGTCAAGCATATTCATGTTGTGGAAATGTGATGAACATGCCTTCATGTTGTAATGTGACACAAAGATCTCGACGCTAGAATGTGACAAACATTTTGAAGCATCACAATGTGACAACCATTTCTTCATGTCATAATTTGACGCAAACATCTTGATGTAAGAATGTGACAAACATTCCCAAACATCACAATATGAATAACATATCCCTTTCATCATAATGTGACGAGCATATCCCTACCATTACAATGTGAAAAACATAGTTACATTGCAATCTGATATATATCGTTGTGTCGCAATGTGACAAACATAGCCTTGTCATCCCAATATGTCAAGCATATTCTCGTCATCACACTGTGACAAATATGTCTTCACATTGTAATGTGACCAACATTTCCAAATGCTGCAATGTGATGAGCATGGCCCATTGTCTCAATATGGTGTACACACCCAATGTTGCAATGTATCAAAAATATCCCAATATTTCAATGAGGTGAACATTGGCCATTGTGAGAATGTGGAATCCCTATTCCAACACCATAATATGACAAACAAAAACCCTATATAGAACAAGTATGATTCTAAGTTTCCTTCTATGTAATATATAATATCAATTCAAAGTTCCTATGTTTTTCATAAAGGAAACACTTAGTTACGTTTTCTTTTTAAACTTCGTCGAAACTTCATTTTCATAATGTGTTGAACATAAGAGAACCTTTCCATGCAACAAACATTCCCCAAGATTGCAATCTTACGAACAAAGTTGGATGTTATAATGTGACAAACATAGTAATGTTGGAATGTGTCAAACATAGTAGCGTCGCATAGTGATGAACATAGTAATTTTGCACTGTCATGAACATAGTAACATTGAAATATGTTCAACATAGTAACACCATAATATGATGAACACAAAATTAGGTTGAAAGGTGACGAACATAGGCATGTCGTCACAATGTGGATAGTGGTGTATCAATGTGACAAACATAAACATACATTGCAATGTAACTTCGTAATGTGGATAGTGATGTCTCAATGTGACGAACATAAACAACCATAAACATACATCACAATGTGTCTCACATCACCTTGTCTTCGCAATGTGAAAAACATTTCCTCATGTTGCAATGTGATGCACATATCATGACATTGCAATGTGACAAACATTTTCCAAATGTCGCAATGTGTTGAACATAGTAACATTGCAATCTACCAAACATATCAACGTCATAATGTGATGAAAAAATAAGGACGCTCCAATGTGATGAACATATATGTTGATCGCAATGTGATGAACATAGCCATGCCTTCGCAATGTGATGAACATATCCATGTCTTCGCAATGTGACAAAAATTGTCTTGTTGTCATAATGTGATGAACATATCCTCGCATTGCAATGTGACACACATATTCTAATGTCACATTATGGAAGACATTTTCAAACGTCACAATGGGACGAACATAACCCACTATCACAATTTGATGTATACAATCCATTGTGTCAATGTGACATACATACACCAACATTGCAATGAGATGAATATTTCCCAACATCCCAATGTGATGAACATAACCCTGTGTCGGACTTTGAAAAACCTATTCCAATGTCATAAGTGACAAGCAAAAACCCTTCATAGTAATTTGATGAGCATAACCTTACAATGTCATGTGACGAACAAAAGTTGATGTCACAAGGTGACGAACAAAACATGATGTCGCAATGCGACAAACAAAACATGATCAACATAGAAATGCAGTAATGCCATCGTAAACTTTGGTTAAACATCATGAACATGGTGCACCATAATCAAATTCACATGGTCAATGAAGGTCATCCATGGGAATGGTCAACTATAATTTAAACCTCAGTCAACCATAATCAACCATGGTAATGGTCAACCATAGTCTACCATAGTCATTGTCAATTAATGTATTAATGTATTACTACTTTAATAATGTATGTACTAAGGTATTAATATTTTAATAATGTATTTATTAAATTTTTATTACTTAAATAACGTATTACTTTATCATTATATTAATACTTTATTAATGTTTTAATATATTGATACATTAGTAATGGATTTATTAATGCATTTTAATGATTATATGTATATGTATATGTATGAATATTTTTTTTGTATTATTAATGTATTACCTTATTAGTGTATTAATACTTTGGTAATGTACTACTACTTTATTAATGTTGGTAATATCCTCTTCCTAGGAGACTTGAATGCTAGGACTGCAACTAAACAAGCTACTCTTTTAAGTGATGACTCCAACCATAATCCTTTATGGCTAGATGAGGAACTTGTTTTATCTAATAGTTGTTGGGTATGTGTTATATTCTTTGCACGAGTAGTAGTGTCTGAGCGGTTGCGCCGGGCGTGCAGGGGGGTTAGAGGGGGGGCCTGCTAGGCCCCCCCTTGGGGGGTGCAGGGGTTCGGGGGCAATGCCCCCGAAAAAAATAAAATTTTGGGATGACATATTTTTGGGACCACATGATATTAGGTGGTTTTTCGGCACATGGTTTTTTGCCGATGGTTTTCTATTTTTGGTTAAGGAATTAGGGTTTTGGACTAATCCAGGTCATTGGGTTAGGGTTTTGGATGCCGCTGTCTCCTATATGTATATTGTATTGGAAACAATGTAACACAAGGTATGAATATAATATATGTTGGTTTTCCCGGTTTGGGTTTCCAGGTGAAAAATTTGCATTTCGTATCAGAGATTTATTAGTTTCAGGGGGACGCCTTTGTCATCAAGGGTTTGGCTCGGGACTGTGATAAGCCTTGTTACAGTGGGAGATTTGCGGTATTGTTTTTCAGGTGAAAATAAATGGCAAGGAATTCGAAGATGGAGATCGAGAAGTTTAATGGGAAAAGATTTGAGCTGTGGAAGCTCAAGATGGAAGATCTTTTGGTGGACAGAGATCAGTGGATCACGGTAGATCCAGGTATGGCACCTACAGGAACTTCTGCAGATGACTGGAAAAAGACAGATCGTAAGGCAAAGAGCACAATTCGACTGTGTCTCTCCGATTCATTATTAATGAATGTGTCAGAGGAAGCTATAGCCAAAGATTTATGGGAAAAGTTGGGGAAGTTGTATCAGTCTAAGTCCCTGGTAAATAAACTATTCCTGAGAAAGAAGTTGTATAACTTGAGGATGAGAGATGGAGACTCGGTGGCAGAGAATTTGAATGCCTTCAATACTGTGGTAAGTGAGTTAGTATATGTTGATATTAAAATTTCAGATGAAGATAAATGTATCAGTTTGTTGTGTTCTTTACCAGACTCATGGGATAGTCTGGTTGTGTCCATAGGTAGTAATACAACTTCTTTGAAGTTTGAAGAAGTGGTCTCATCCTTATTGTCGGAGGAGATGAGACGAAAGAATATGGAAGGACATAGCACATAC
>ML776688.1:170740-194342 GCA_009831015.1 Picea engelmannii | reverse complement strand
AGACCTAATAATTTGCAATGGAGTAATGAAGTGGCCAAACTCCAACCAAATGACATGTATTCATGGGCTAGGTAGTAGTGTTGTAGATTATGTGATATCTAATATCCCCGTTTCCAACCAAATAACAACTTTTGACCTTTTAAGTGACCATGAGCTTGACTATGATCATAAACCTTTAACCTTAACTCTAAAATTTTCCATGCATAGGAGCACCATTGAAGAGAATTGTGATAATGAAAGGAATTTGTGCTTTGACAAAAGTAAAGTTGACATTTTCTTAAAGGATTTAAATAGTAAAGTAGACCTCCTAAGTTATAAGGACAACATTGAAGAACTCTATTATAATTTTACAACTACCTTTTCCACTTCTATTAACAAGTTATCTTTCGAGGTGTCTTATAAAAAGAATAATAGAACAACCAACCCTTGGTATGATAAAGAATGTAAAATTGCTAGGAAATCCATTAGGGATGCTTCTAATGAGCCCTTAAAACTCGATGATATTAATATGTACAAAACCCTAATTAAAAGGAAAAAAAGATACTATATCAATAAAAGTCAAGAGCAACTTTCAAAACTATACAGTTGGATCCTAAGAAGTTTTGGAGCCAAATTCTAAAATGCAATACTAAAGAAAATAATAGGATTCCCTTAACAGAATGGAATTCCTACCTTAAAAGTCCTTACGAGTTCCCTAATGCCATGGACACCATTCTTATTGTCCCTACAAAGGAATATTTTTTTTCTTTAGATGACAGAGTTCGAGGTTAAGCAGCTCGCAAATGGGAAAGCTAAGGACATTGAAGGCTACCAAGCTGAAAATTTTAAAATCGGAGGGTCAATCCTTATCCCTCACATACACAAGCCCTTCAATTTAGAAGTCAAGCAGGGCTTCCCTAAACCCTGGATGCAAAGCCTCATTGTTCCTATTTTTAAAAATGGGGATAGAAACATTCTCTCTAATTATAGGACCATTATGATTAGCCATATTTTAGCCAAGCTTTATGGATTTATTTTGGAAAAGAAGATTAGTATTTGGCTAGAAAGTCATGGTAAAAGAGATAAAGGCCAGGCCGTGTTTAGGAGATATCATTCAATTGTGGAACATCTTGTTACCTTTAGGATCATTGCAGAGGAGTTCCACAATACTAAAACCAATCTTTTGTGTTGTTTTGTTGACTTTAGAAAATCTTTTGACATGGTTCCTAGGGAAAACCTTTGGAATAGGTTGGAAGAGATAAAAGTGTGTCTCGATTTGAGGGTTGCTGCAATAAGGATGTATCAGAACGTTATTGCTAAGTTTAAAAACACCAAGGGCTGGTCAAAAGAGATTAACTGCAATATCAGAGTCAAACAAGGTTGTCCCTTGTCCCCTACCCTTTTTGGCATATACATTGATAAGTTAGAAGAATGCTTGGAAAAAGAAGGTTGTATTGGCTCTACTCACTGATATAGTCATCAATCTTCTTCTTTATGGATATGATATAATTCTTAAGGCAAGGAGTCCCCATGATCTTGAAAACCAACTAATAATCCTCAAGGATTTTTGTTCCAATATGGGTATGATTGTTAATACTGATAAGACTAAGGTTATTATTATTAAATCAACTAATATCCCTTATGATACCTTTGTATATGACAACAACAACTTGGAGGAAGTGACTTCATACAAATATCTTGGAATTGATATTCACCACAAGCTCAATTGGAATTATAGCATTGAGAAAAAGATTATTGGGGGATGGAAAGCTTATTATGAGCTTGAAAACAATTGTAAATCATCTCATCTTTGGAGTTGGGATAAGAATAAAATCCTCTTTGAGACTCTTGTTACAGCTGTTATTCTTTATGGATGTGAAGTATGGGGTTGTAGTATCTCTCGTGAATCTTGGAGAAAGATAGAGAAAATACAAAAGAATTTTATAACCTATAATCTAAAAATTAAAGGAAATAGGCCCTATCCCATCCTCCTCTTAGAAACAAGCCTCTCCCCCATCGAGAGCATGGCTATGACTAGATACCTAATGTATAAGAACAAGTTAAACAACATGGAAAACATGAGGCTACCTAAAATTGCTTCAAAATCAAGTCATAACCACCATCGACTCAAGCGATGATGGCATAAAGATGCCGAGTCTTGGCTAAACTATTGGGGAATCATGGAAGAAACCATTTTTCAGAATAAAGATACTATTAAAAAAAACGTCAAATCAAAATTTAAGGAAAAAATGTGGTGTGATAAAGAGTTAGAGGAAAAACAAAAATTAAGGTATCATAAAGATGTAATCAACCCTAATCTAGAAGATCAAAATTATCTATCTTTTTTTCCAAGTGTAAAGAAAAAAATAGACATTGCTAAGATAAGAACAAATTCTCACGAGCTCCATAGTGAAACTAAGCATTGGTCGATTCCTAAAACGTCATGGGATGAAAGAGTTAGTCACCTTTGTGACACTAAGAAGGTTGAAGATGAAAATCACTTTCTCTTGGATTGTCCAGCCTATACCCATATTAGATATCATTTTTAAAATATTTATCACACTACCAATCTTCCTAACCTCTTAACTCAACAAAAGTATGGTGATCTTGGAAAGCTTCTCTTAAAGTTTTTTGAGAACAAAAACAAAGTTCTAAAGAATCACAAGTAATCACTTACCCTCTTAAGGTCCGATAGACCAATTCATCATCATCATCATTATTTTATTTGTATATTAATACTTTGTAAATTTATTTATTTATTGTATTAATACATTAGTAATGTATTTATTAAAAATGTATTAATGTATTAATTAATTAAATTAATACATTTAAACATACAACCTGAGTGGGACTAATGATTAAGAACGTTCAAATCTAGAGGGGGTAGGGTTGTATACCTCATAGGCTTTACCACTTAAACCATAGGAAACTTTGATAATATATTTATTTATGTATTAGTACCTTAATACATATTTACTAAATAGAATAATTTCAATGCATTACTACTTTATTACTCTATTAATACTTTAGCAATGTATTAATATATAAATCAATTAATACATTATTTTATATAATAATGTAAATGAATACTTTAAGTTATATATTACATTAATACTTTAACACATGCATTTATTTATTAATACATTAATTAGTAGACCATTAATATATTAATTGATTAATATATTAGTACTTTAGTATATTAAATTTTTTAATCAAAACAATGCATCTACTATTACTTTACTAATGTAATAATAATTCATTAATATATTATTAATATATTAATATTATATTTCAGTACTTAAATGTAATTATATAAAAATATAAGTATTAATACATATTTTATTAATATATTTCTTTATTATTATTTTGGAATCATTTTGGAAAAGAAGATTAGCATTTGGCTAGAAAGTCACGGTAAAAGAGATAAAGGCCAAGCCGAGTTTAGGAGATATCATTCAACTGTGGACCATCTTGTTACCTTTAGGATCGTTGAAGAAGAGTTTCACAATACTAAAACCAATCTTTTTTGTTGTTTTGTTGACTTTAGAAAAGATTTTGACATGGTTCCTAGGAAAAACCTTTGGAATAGATTGGAAGAGATAAAAGTGTCTCTCGAGTTGAGGGCTATTGCAATAAGTATGTATGAGAACGTTATTGATAAGTTTAAAAACACTCAGAGCTGGTAAAAAAATATTAACTGCAATATCAGAGTCAAACAAGGTTGTCCCTTGTCCCGTACCCTTTTTGGCATATACATTGATAAATTAGAAGAATGCTTAGAAAAAGTAGGTTGTGTTGGCCCTACTCTCACTGGTATAGTCATCAATCTTCTTCTTTATGCCGATGATATCGTTCTTATGGCAAGGAGTCCCCATGATCTTGAAATCCAACTAAGAATCCTCAAGGATTTTTTCTCCAATATGGGTATGACTATTAGTACTGATAAGACTAAGGTCGTGATTATTAAATCCAATAAGATCCCTTATGATACCTTTGTATATGACAGCAACAACTTGGAGGAAGTGAATTCATACAAATATCTTGGAATTGATATTATCCACAAGCTTAATTGGAATTATAGCATTGAGAAAAGGATTATTGGGGGATGGCAAGCTTATTATGGGCTTGAAAACAATTGCAAATCAGTTGAACTTTGGAGTTGCGATAAGAAGAAAATCCTCTTTGAGACTCTTGTTACACCTGTTATTCTTTATGGATGTGAAGTTTGGAGCTATAGTATCTCTCGTGAATCATGGAGAAAGATAGAGCAAATACAAAAGAATTTTATAACCTATAATCTCAAAATGAAAGGAAATACACCATATCCCATCCTCCTCGTAGAAACTAGCCTCTCCCCTATTGAGAGCATGGCTATGACTAGATACCTAATGTATAAGAACAAGTTAAACAACATGGAAGACAAGAGGCTACCTAAAATTGCTTCCAAATCAAGTCATAACCACCATTGACTCAAGCGAGGATGGCATAAAGATGCCCGATCTTGGCTAAACTATTGGGGAATCATGGAAGAAACCATTTTGCAGAATAAAGATACTATTAAAAAAAACGTCAAATCAAAATTTAAGGAAAAAATGTGGTGTGATAAAGCGTTAGAGGAAAAAAGAAAATTAAGGTATTATAAAGATGTAATCAACCCTAATCTAGAAGATCAAAATTATCTATCTGTTTTGCCAAGTGTAAAGAAAAAAAAATTGCTAAGATAAGACAAATTCTCACGAGCTCCATAGTGAAACTGGGCGTTGGTCAATTCCTAAAACGCCATGGGATGAAAGAGTGTGTCACCTTTGTGACACTAAGAAGGTTGAAGATGAAAATCACTTCATCATCATCATTTTATTAATACTCTAATATATTTATGTTAAAATATATTATTAATGTAATTTTACTTTATTAAATATTTATTAATATTTATAATAATTTATACATTACATTTATACATTCTTAATATATTAATAAACCATTAATATATATATATATATTAATGTATTACATTAATACATTATTACTAGTAACAACCACTTTTATGTAAAAAGTGGTTGATATATGTCGATCGACGTCATTTTCCACTTTTTAAAATTAATGGCGTTGACGCATATCAACCACTTTTTACATAAAAGTGGTTGTTGCTAGCTAATGACTAGCATGCCTGAAATAACATTAATACATTAATACATTAATGTATTAAATACATTAAATATATTAAATTCATTAAATGCATTAATGTATTTAATACATTAATCCATTTAATATATTAATATATACATTAATGTATTAATACATTAATGGATTAATAATGCTTTACTAATGTATTAATTATTAATAATGTTTTAATGTATTAATAATACTTTAATGTATTATTGCATTAATTGCATTAATGTATTAAATGGATTAATGTATTAATGGATTAAGTATTTAATGGATTAACGTATTAAATGCATTAACGTATTTAATAATTAATGTATTTAATACATTAATGTATTAAATACATTCATTTATTTAATATATTAATGTATTAAATACATTAATGTATTAAATATGTAATTAATACATTAATACATTAATCCATTAATATATTAATGCATTAATATATGAATGCATTAATCCATTAATACATTAATGCAGTAAATACATTAATATAATTAATGTGTTAATACATTAAAGCATTATTAATACATTAATACATTAATAAAGCATTATTAAAACATTAATGTATTAATACATTAATACATTTAGTAAAACATTATTAATGTATTAATACATTAGTAAAGAAATATTAATACATTAATACATTAGTAAAACATTATTAATGTATTAATACATTAATAAAGCATTATTAATACACTAATATATTAATATATTAAATTCTTTAGATACATTAATATATTAAATATTTTAAAAATAAAAACATAATTATTGATATTAAAACATTAATATGAATTAATACATTAAAAAAATATCAATATATTATTAAAATATTAATATATAAATAATACATTATAATAATGTATTAACTCATTATTATAAATGTATTAATAAAACACTCACAAATACATTACCTAATACATTATAATAGTATATTAACTCATACTTTAATAATGTATTATTAATATCTTATCTTATTAATGTATTAATACAGTAGTAATAATATATTAATGTTAAAGTAGTACATTATTATAAAATAATAATATATTATTATTATTAATACATTATTATACAATAATAAAGTAATACATTAATTAATAAGGTAATGATACATTAATAAAATAAAGATACATCAATACTTTAATAATATATCACCCAATTTAATATATTATAATAATGCATTAAATAACATGTTTAAATATAATATAGTTAATATATTTATATATTCATAATTAATAAATGAATGTATTAATAAAATATTTATACATTATGAAATAATACATTAATAAAGTATTGTTAATTAATACATTAGTAAAGCATTAAAAAATTAAAAAATTATTTAATTTATAATAGTACATTAATATATTGAAGTAATAACGTACAAATACATTAATAATACATTATTACATAAATAGAAAACATTGACCATCACCATCACCATGATGATGATGATGGTTCAGAGTGATATCCTATGCTTCATCATCACGATAGTTAACTCCAATTGATAATGACCATGACAATGACTATGCCTGATATATATATATATATATAGTTTGTTGCATTGCGACAACCATAAATGTTTATGACAATGGAAAATTATATTGAGGGTTGTTCAACACAATGTGACGTTGGACAATGCTCGTGACATTGTGACATTGGGACATGTTCATCAAAATGCGACGTTCAAAAATGTTTGTGAGATTGTCATGTTGGGACATGTTTGTAAGAAATGCAACGTTGGGAAATTTTTGTCATAGTGCGACGTTGGGAAATTTTCGTCATAGTGCGACGTTGGAAAATGATCCTGACATTGCGACGTTGGAAAATGTTCGTAACAATGTGACCTTGGGAAATGTTCATCACAATGCAACATTGGAAAATGTTCATCACAATGACACGCTGGGAAATCTATGTCACATGGAAACACTAGGAAATGTTCATCACAATGTGACATTGACAAATGGTCGTCACATTTCGACATTAGAAAATGTTCCTCGAAATGCGACGTTGGGAAATATTCATCATAATGCGATGTTTATAAACACTCCAGACATTGTAGAGTCATTTTTTACTGTTGCGACATTGGGAAATGGACGTTACAGTGCGACGTCGGGAAATGTTCGTGAAAATGTGACATTGGGAAATGGTCGTGACATTGCGACATTGGGAAATGTTCGTCACAATGTGACGTATGGAAATGTTCATCATAATGCAATGTTTGGAAATAGTTGACACAATGTGGAATCATCTTTTAATTTTGCGACGTTGGGAAAATGGTCATTAAGAAGCGACGACAAGAATTTTTTGTCACATTGCGACGTTTGAAAATGTTCGTCACATCACGACATTGAGAAATGTTCGTTGGAGATGTTGGGAAATGTTATTGGCGATGAGATGTATGGAATCATGTTTTACTTTATAGAGAATGATTTTTATTTTTCGTAAGGACATTGATAACAAAAGGGAAATGTTCGTCACAATACGGCATTGGGAAATGGTCGCCAAATTGCGACGTTGGGAAATGTTCGTCACAATGCAACGTAGAGAAATGTTCACCATAATGCAATGTTTGGAAACACTTGACACAGTGTAGAATCATCTTTTACTTTTGCGACGTTCGAAAATGTTCATCACATCATGACATTGGGAAATGTTCGTCAGAGTGCTACGTTTGGAAATGCTAGTGACAATGAGATGTATGGAATCCCGTTTTACTTTTTAGACAATGATTTATATTTTTCCTAAGGACATTGATAACAAAAGGGAAATGTTTGTCACACTGTGACGATGGGAAACGTTTGTCACAATGCAACATTGGGAAATGGTCATCACATTGCGACTTTGGGAAATGTTCATCAGAATGTGATGTAGGGAAATGTTCATCATAATGCAATGTTAGTCACAATGCTATGGAAATTGTGAGAGTTATAATCATGCCTATCGTTGAATTGAATGTCAATGTTATTGCAGAATGAAAGACTTTAATAGTAATATTTTAAGAGGTTCACTCTAAAACAATGTGATATAACAACACGATTTAAAAGTGAAAAATTGATTTCCATTAACTTAACATTATTTCATAGATGTCAAGAGAAATATATTTTGTGTTTGAAGTTGGTATTGTAGTTTACATTGAAGAGTCTATCACATAGCCACATTTAGAAAGCAATAATTTTATGAGGTTGACATCAATATTTGTGGCATACAAGAAGATGACATTGAATTAAGTAATAAAAACACGAAAGATTAAGTTTCACTTTCATATAGTAAGAGGTAAACACTAAAATCAAGCCATATTGTGACATTTTAAATGTAATAAGATGAATAACTTGAATGGAATGAGTCATATTAAGAGCTATTGTGTTGTCTTTCCATTTAAGAATAAACTATTCATCCAAATTTAATGTTGTTTAAGAATAAAATATTCGTCAAACCCATATAAAAATAATTGTATTCAAACATTATAATTCATGGTGTTTATTGATGCTATGAAGATTTAAATGCAATGATGTTTATTGATGATATAAAGATTTTAATTCACTATTTCCTCAAGCATTATATTTATTGTATAGTCAATATTAACATTATATTCATGTAATATTAATTACATTAATATCACATTGTTAACATAACATTATTAAGGAAACATCTTAAGATAATATTATTAACATTAATGTAACATTATAAAAATTATATTTATGTAACATTATCATTATTAAGATTATTAATGTAACATTATTGTATTATTAATACATCATTACTGTAACATTATTAATAAAGTGGATAGTTTCATAATATTAATATCAACAATTATAAAACTAATATTATATAATTATTGGAAACATAATTATTTATATTTAAAAATAATAAATAATTTAAAAAAAACTATTTTAATTTTTTTTTTCAAATTTTTAAAAATTATTAGATTTAATTATTTTATTGAATAAATAATAATACTTATTATTACTATATTATTATATATTTATTTATTGCTATATTATTCTATATTCATTTATGACTTTATTGCCACATTATTATATTATTCATTGTTATTAATGTGTTATTATTATATTATTCTAAATTTATTTATCACTTTATTGTTATATTACTATATTTATTCATTACTATTAATTTATTTTACATTAATAGTATATTTACACAATATAAAATTAATACATTAATAATATAACATTAATTTTTAACATAATATTATATTAGTTTTAAACATTAATATTATATTACATTTAAACATTAACAATATTATTTTATTTTTAAAATTATTAATAATATTATTTTGAGAGATATAATTATTAATATATGATGATTAAATTTTAATATTAATAAATGTTCAAAATTAATATTTAAGATTAAGATTTAATATTAAAGGTTAGTATTTAGTAATTCAGTACAAAAGCATCCAAAAATGCTCTACAAAGATTATTGATTATATGCCCAATATACACTCTCATTACAAAACTATTGGGTTCCTTAGCTTCGGAGCAGGCCGGAGAAGATGCCCCAGACAGCAGGTGGGAACGCTTGTTGTAGAGTTTGGGCTGGCGCAGCTGTTGCACTGCTTCAACTGGAGGCTTCCCTTAGATGACATAAATGGGGAAAATGAGGAACTGGATATGACTGAAATGTTTTGTGGAATCATATTGCGTAAGGCTCGCGAACTTTCTGCTATTCCAACACCACGCCTTGAATGTATTGCCCACCTAAAATAGGACTTCACATTTCAACTAGAATATGTGAAAACAAAAGTCTTTTCTTGTAGAATCCATTCCCAAATAGTGGCTAAGATCTGTGGCTTGCAAAGCCCCTTCTCTTGTATTTTGTATTGGAGATCGAACTAGTTTTTTCAAGGCGTTTGTTTAGGTTTGTTATGAGCTCTGTATCCAATATCCAAGATGGCGCCTGTTTCATGTTTGTTTTCATTTCCTGTAAATATCTTGCATAGCATATAAATATGTAGAGTGTAAATATATACCCAGTGGACTCGAGAAGCCGGGTTATAAGATTCTCAACAATGAGACTTGTTTTAAGCGTCTTATAGATATCTTGAATAGCATAATAGAGTTGTACATAGAAATATCTAACATATGTTAGAAACATTTAGAACTCAATTATAACATTTTATAAATGGTTTATTAATTTTTGAATAGCATAATAGAGTTCGCGAGTTCGCATGAGCTGGTAATGCTTGATATCCAAAAAAATGTGGTCATTGTTCCCGAATGGTATATTGATGCATACAACTACCACGATGAGGCTATGTTCATGAGGCATGCGGAGTAGTGGGTAGAGGAAGCTACCCGCCATCTTTTTACAATGCATCAGCGTTTCGCACCATGTACACTTGAAAACATAAGTATTCATAAATGTAAAGGAAGTTATGAAATTAAATCCTATTCATTGATTTGGGACGACAATGAAAAATATGTGAGCATCTTTCATTGTTGGTCATAAGACTAGCAAAGCCACATAATTGTGGCTGATCAACGCTGAAAGGCTGATAAAATGACAAGAATCTTAAAAAGAATATATTAAATTTTATTATTGATTAACAAATAAATGGTTGAGCTTCATTTATCTCGTGTTAATATTTTAATTTATGTTAATCAATTAGGTGGCAATCAGTTAGCTATCAAAATAATTTTTAAATATGATTAGGTAAATGTAAAAAAGTAAACACATAAACGAATGTCTTTATAATAGCTAGGAAGTTAATGATTGAAATCACAGCCATTTATTTTGTGTGACTACTAAGAATATTCTAGCCATATTTAATCCTGTCCATAGAAAACTTATTAAGCACTAAATCCCTATTAAATCTGCCCATTGTCAATAGGTATACGCCATCAATTCCCATAGGGGGAAGCCTATCAACTTAATTATATATTATTACATAAATGTAATAATTAATACATAAATATATTAATTGTTTTTTAATATATTAATGGTAGTACATGTTATCAATTAGCAATAACCTTTTTATAAAAGTCATCTAACCATTTTCCACCTTTCCAACAACCACTTTTATAAAGTGATTATTGCTAGTTTATATGAAAACTTATACACCAGCAAATTCAAAAATTCTTAAAAACAATGATCAATCAATTTTTTTTCAAATAATATTTCAGATTGCATTATGTGTTCAAATTCACTCGCTTAATAATGACAGCAGCAAACAGAAACAAAACCACCAAATTGCAAATCCCTCATCAAGAAATCGCAAAGTTGTTACCACAAATTCGCAACCTTCCATCTTCGTCCGAATTTGGCTGAACTGCAAACTTCCTTGCCTAAGGTATTCACAGCCCACCTATCTATGATGTCTATACAAGAAGATTGTATACAACCGCATACAGATCCATATGCACGCAACTGCTCCCGACTCCTCTGATACCATATTTTATTTTGATTAGAAAACACATTTGCTTAACCTTACCATTACCACATTGCTCCAAACACATGCTCCCGAGTCCCAATGTCATCCATATAGATGGCTCCAAACAAAAGCTCTCAATGTCATCCATATAATAGATTTTTGCAGTTCAGCGGACTAATTTTATTATCTCACGCATTCCAAGGTCACGATAAATACAACAAAAATGCAGACCTTCCTTTCTCCCTGACGTACTTGTGGGCTAGCTTAGTCTTCACCGACTTACACAACACACCCTAACATAGCAATATTTTATCAGCGTGAAACTGATGCAACAACAAACAGACTTTGTTACACGGGTTCAAGGTGCTCGGAGGAAACGTGGCTTATAATATGTTTTATAGACCAACAGACCAACAGGTTGAGGTTTCCTGTTTTGAAATTACACTTGCAGCCTCCTTGGAATACACTAAGTGTTGAAATGTTATTGGTGGTGCCTTGAAATACTTTTAGTGTTGAAATGATATTGGTTGCGCTATAGTAAACTATTTTGAAATCTGGTTAGCTGGTAATTTGTCTATGGAAAAAAATAAAGAAAATTTGGCAGCAACTAAGACACACTCTATGCTCCTTTGAAAAAGCATGGTGGTTAATATTGTGACAACCACTTCAACAAAAATATCATAACACAAGACTGTCACAAAATAATTGAAATTGTGATTATCATTCCTTTCTCATTTGTAACCCTACAACATGCTACAAACAATTAATAACCTCTTTAATTAACTTTGACAAACTTTCTGATTATCGCCTAAAGAAAATTAGAAGCGATAGACTCTGACATGTAGTAGATGTTACAGACATGGAGGTTGTAGAATCTTAAGGTTCTAGCAGTATAGATCATTGCTATAATAATGATAATGAAGTTAATGATGATGATCAGAGATCAGCAAAGGCACTGTATGTTTTGGAGTTGATAAGAATGAAGTGCACCGCTGCCACCGCCGCTGCTGCCGCCAATATGGAGAATAACCATATATTCGCCCAATGCCATGCCTTGCTTGATGGACTCAAATCCTTTCCCTTCACCTTAATGTACATGTGATTTGCCAAGACAAATGTCAATGGAATCATGCTCACTGCGCCTGTGATAGTTATAGAATCCCCCAGAAAAGGGAGCAACGCAGCCATAAATGTGGTGCTGGCGAGGTAAGTTCCTCAAGCCACCAATCTCACTATCCAATTGTGCACGGAGTACACTCTTTCCTCTCTCCTTCCGAACTTTGTATCCAAATATTCGTACATGGGGATTGCAAATATCTACAGCCATACCATCACTCATGTTAAAATGCAATATGTCAATGGGTTAGTCATGTTAAAATTGTTAAATATAATGTAACCTCAACAGTCTGATTGTACACTGCCAGTTGTACTGGACATCTGTACTTTCTATTTTTGTCTTGCTTGAGCCTATTTAGCTCAACCATATTGCATTGTACTTAACTCTTCAGTTATGCATATTCTAATATACTTTTGTTCAATTCTTTTCTCTCTGCATTTCTCTTTGCTTCACAGTTTATCATGGTATCAGAGCTACAGTAGTAAGCCTCTTCACACAGGCTGGAGAGCAATACGATCTTCACAGCACAGAGCTTCACGGATCTTGAGAGCACGTGACACAGACTCTTTCACAAGGTTTGGAGATTCGTTCATCATACTCTCGAAAGATCCTTGCAGGAAACTTCCACGAGGAAGCAGTCCATCATATGCTCAAAGATTAGCATAAGAAGCTCACGTGAGGTCGCAGAGCGTACTACGCTCGAAAGTTTCAAGGAACAAAAACACGAGAAGGAAGAAGAGAACGCAGAAGAAGAAATAGTAAGGATTCTTGTAATCTTTTCAAGAATCATCAAGATTCACGAAGAAGAGCTACAAGACGGAAACACATTTAAAGAACTTGAAGAATTTGTTCAAAATCATTAAAGATTCCTGCAGAAGGCATAATCCTTTAAAGTTTTTGCGAAATTCGCTCAAATCTGTCAAAGATTGTAGCAGAGAATGAAGAAATCGTGAAATTCTTTCAAATCTTTGAAAGATTCACAAATCTTTCTTCCACAGGAGTAAACAACGCATCTCAAGTGCAAATAACAGCCATTGAGGCCATAATATTCATCCTACGAACGGATCCAGAGCGGGAAACCAGTTCAGAAGGGACGAGAAGAGTGCGGAAAAGGCGAAAGAATTTCAGCCGTTAGATCTTACGCAGAGGACCGACAGTTGTTCGATTAGCGGAAAGCGCACTAGATTTAGTCCTCTAGAGCACCAAGGAGAATTTTCAACTTGTGAAGTCCCAATGTCATCTGGACCATCCATCAAGAGACATGTGGTGAGATCTTATTCCATCGCAAAATCGGTAATCGGGAGTTGGACGCACAATGGTGATTGCACTCCAAAAACTTCGATACGCGATATCATGAAATCCCGAGAGGACTTGTGAGCAGTCCATCTCAGAGCACAGGTGGCAGCAGATCCAAGCCATCACTCCATTGACATTTCGGAGTTCGGGATATCGGAGGTCTTGTTGAAGAAATACACTCCACGGAGAAAGTCGCGAAATTTCTATTCATGAAATAGCGATAAGATCGCAGCCGTCCATTTGTTTGGACATGTGGTGGACATCGAGGAAACCGTTGGCGTTTCGGCAATCACGGTTTCAAGTTGTCAGAGAAATTTGTAGTCGCAAGTTGCGAAATTGAGAAACAATGAGGATGTCCATTTTTCGGGGACGCGTGGAGTAAATCCGAGGGCTCGTGAAAAGTCTCGAAAGGGGTGAGCCAATTGGCATATCGGGATTCGGAAAATCGCGAATTCTAAGGGAAAGAAACACGAGCATTTTGGAACTGCGAAGTCTGAAATCCCGACAGGAGGAAAGCTCCATTTTGGGGCCCAGCTGACGTCATATCGTCAAAACGAGGGATCGGAAATCTCCATGGTGAAAACCCCGAAGTAGACTTGAGTTGTCCATCTGTTAGGACACGTGGAGGCGATTAAAGCAATCGTGAAATTTCCCGAAAGGAAAGCGCCATCGGAAAATAGGAGATCGAGGAATCGAGGAGTGAGAAGAACTCATCATCAGAACTCGCGAAGTCCTGATTCGCGATATCCCGATAAGATCTAGACTGTCAGATCACAGGAATATCTAGACCGTTTGAATTGTCCAAAGGTAAATTTCGCATTTCGGCAAATTGAAAGACGAAGAGCCGAAAAAGCCCGTAGCGATTTAACATCAAGGCGCGTGGTCACGTTGCATTGTGGCAAAGGAAAACTCAAGGCCGATAAGCTCCCTTCGACCATCGACAAATCGGCATTTCGGAGATCAGAGGTTGGAGAGACAAGAGATCGGAGGACTCGTCTAACGAAGTCCTGAGGACAAAACAGGTAAATATGAAATTTCTCTCTATTTTTTCTGAGATGTTTTTTCAAAAAAAAAAATATAACGTCTAGCAATTTAGGACCAACTCAGGGTCTGATTCTTCTGGGAAAGAATTACTAATTTTGGTCTCTTCGGATGAGATCCTTCTTGCAAGCACAAGAATGCTGGGAACCAGTGGATCTTGCATATGTGGAACCAGATCCAGCCGCCCTGTCTACCATGACAAATCCACAGCGAATTACTCAAGCAACACTGAGGACCAAAGAAAATAAAGCGAAATTATGGATTCAGAATTCTATGGATGACTTGATTTTCTCAAAAATCACATGTGTTGGTACTTCCAAATAGACCTGGGATATTCTTAAATCTTCCTATCAAGGAAATGACAGGGTCAAAACAGTTAAATTGCAGACCTTGAGGACGCAATTCGAGACTCTAAGGATGACAGAGTCCGAAAATGTTGATCAGTTCATGACCAGAGTCATGGGCATCGTAAACCAGATCAGATTGACTGGCGAAGCCATCACTGATCAACGAATTGTTGAGAAAATCCTCAGAAGTTTACCCAAAAAAATTGAAATGGTTGTAACAGCAATCCTTGAATCCAAGGATCTGTCAAGATTTTCAACAGATGAACTAATTGGTTCTCTGGTGACACATGAGACCAGACTGCATCTCACAGATGAGTCAATCTCCAATGCCTTCAAAACTCAATTCTCCTTCAACAGAGGGAGAGGCAGAGGAAGAAGCAGAGGTCACCAAGGAAGAGGGAGCAATCATAGTTACCCTCACCCTAGTGGAGGTACCAGACAATAGTATCCGAATCAAAATTTCCAAGGTCAAAGACAACAACAACAAAATCAACATCAAAATTTTCAGCCTCAAAGAGGCAGAGGGAGAAGATCAAATGAGAAATTGAGCATACAATGTTATTACTGCAAAAAGTATGGGCACTGTGAATCTGAATGTAGTAAGAAGAAAGCATATCAACTCTCAGGCAGAGCACATGTGTCAAACCATACAGGAGAAAACATAGGAGGTATGTTTCTTTCGTGTCATAACACTGAACATCAACCTAAAGATCTCTGGTCGCTGGACAGTGGATGCAACAATCACATCACAGGTAACAAAGAATTACTTTCATGCATTGATTCTTCAATCTCATCTGATATTACACTTGGAAATGATTATTTAGTCAAAGTCCAAGGAAAATGAACTGTTCCTATTCTTACTAAACAAAATGTCAAGAAAGACATATACAATGTCTATCATGTACCAGACCTGAAACATAATTTGTTAAGTGTAGGACAACTCATTAAACATGGCTATAAGGTACTTTTTAAGGGAGCATCTTGCAAGATATATGAAAAATACCCCAACAGAAAATTGATTTCTGAAATCCATATGACTTCAAATAGGATGTTTCCCCTTACCCTCAGAACTGCAAATCTGAGTCAACCATATGCACAAAGTGCATCTACCCTGAATGAAACAATGGTTTGGCATACAAAATTTGGACATCTACCATTTCAGAGTTTAAGTCTTCTTCAGAAGAACTCCATGGTCAAAGGCCTTCCTATCTTTAAAGAGAAAATTCCCCCATGTGAGTCTTGCATAATTGGAAAACATAAGAGAACTAGTTTTCCACAGTCATCAAATCAAGCCAAACAACATCTTGAACTTGTTCACACTAACCTATGTGGACCAATGCAAACAGAGTCAATAGGTGGTAGTTTTTACTTTTTACGTTTATTGATGATTTCAACAGAAAAATATGGATCTATTTTCTCAGACACAAGTCGGAAACTTTTGTAAAATTCAAAGAATTCAAGGCAGAAGCTAAAAAACAGAGTGGCAAATATGTCAAAGCACTCAGGTCAGATGGAGGAGGAGAATACAACTCCAGAGAATTTGTAAATTTCTACAAATCACATGGCATTATCATGCAAACAACAGCTAGGTATACTCCACAACAGAATGGAGTGGCTGAAAGGAAAAATCAGACAATAATGAATATGGCAAAAACACTTCTCAAAGAAAAAAAAATTTCAAATAGTTTTTGGGCTGAAGCAGTAGCATGCTCAGTTTATCTCTTGAATAGATCACCAACCACAAGTCTAAAGATGAAAGTTCCCCAAGAAGCATGTAGTGGGACAAAGCTAAATGTAACACATCTAAGGACATTTGGATGCATAGCATACACTCACACACCTTCCGAATTAAGGAAGAAACTTGATGACAAAAGTGAGAAATGTATTTTCAGTGGATATAGTGAAACATCTAAAGCGTACAGGCTTTACAATCCAATCACCAAGAAATTAATTCTCAGCAGAGATGTAAAATTTCTGAAAAATCAATTATGGAATGATTCAGAAAATCAACAAATGGACAGTCAAAATCCATTTCTACCAAGTTCTGAACATGCAGAAACTTCAGAATAACAAATACCTCAAACTACTCTTCCCAGATTGCAGGTACAAAGACAACCTGAAAACTCACAGGATAACTCAACTTCCAGTAGAGAATCATTCTCTGAACCATAGAATCAGAGAACTCGAATTTTGAGAGAAATCCATCAGCAGTTGGATGACTTTGAACAACACAACCTTTTTTCTTTAATGTCATGTCAACCTACATCCTTTAAGGAAGCAGCTAAGGAGCCACATTGGGTTCAAGCCATGAACCAAGAAATTGACTCCATTGAGAAGAACAAGACATGGGATCTTATTGATTTGCCAACTCAGAAGAAGAGTATTGGTGTCAAGTGGGTTTACAAAACTAAACTCAATGAAAAAGGGGAGATTGAAAAACACAAGGCAAGACTTGTTGCCAAAGGCTTCTCACAACAACCAGGTACTGATTATGGTAAAACTTTTGCTCCAGTAGCAAGATTAGACATTGTAAGGACTCTATTGGCTATAGCAACACAACACAAATGGCAAGTATACCAAATGGATGTCAAGTCAGCATTCTTGAATGGTTTCTTAGAAGAAGAAGTTTATGTCGATCAGCCACCTCGATTTGAAGTCCAAGAGCACCCAACCAAAGTAGATCGGTTGAAGAAAGCCTTGTATGGCTTAAAGCAAGCTCCAAGATCTTGGTACAACAGATTTGACACTTATCTGATCAAAAGTGGTTTCAGCAGAAGTCAAAATGAGCTAACTATTTACACCAAAACAGATCAGCACGGTAAAATTTTGATTGTATGTTTATATGTTGATGACATGATCTATACATGAAATCTTGAATTAACAGATTTTAAACATGCCATGCAATCTGAGTTTGAGATGACAGATCTTGGCATAATGAAATATTTTTTAGGGATTGAGGTTAATCAATCAACCAAAGGCATTTTTGTCTGTCAGCAAAAGTATGCAGCAGACATCATAAAAAGATTTCGTATGGAAGGATGCAATCCAGCAAAAACCCCCATACCACTAGGCACAAAATTGAGCAAGAATGATGAAGGTCCTACAGTGGACTCTACCTTGTACAAAAGTTTAGTAGGCAGTTTGTTAAATCTTACAGCAACTAGGCCTGACATTATGTATGCAGCCAACCTTGTTTCTGGATTCATGGAATCCCCCAAAAATTCTCATTGGAAAATGGCGAAACGAATTTTGAGATATGTTGCAGGAACTCTCAATTTCGGCTTATAGTACACTAAATCTGATAGTAATCAACTTTCTAGTTACACAGATAGTGATTTTGCAGGCAACCTAGATGACAGGAAAAGCACATCTGGACATGTTTTTCAACTGGGCACAAACCTAATCTCATGGGCATCAAAAAAGCAGTCAATTGTTTCAATATCTTTTGCAGAGGCAGAGTATGTCGCTGCTACCTCGGCATCTTGTCAAGTTGTGTGGCTGAGAAGAATATTGAAAGATATGTCACATACAGAAAAGGATCCAACTCCTATTTTCTGTGACAATACATCAGCGATTGCTTTATCCAAAAATCATGTGTTTCACAAGAAAAGCAAACACATTGACACTCGTTTTCATTTCATATGCGAGCTAGTCAATAATGGTGACATTGCACTACAATTCTGTGGTTCTCGAGATCAGCTTGCTGATATCTTTACAAAACCACTAGGAAAATCGGTTTTTGATTTTCAGAGACAACACTTAGGCATAGTCAATGCTGATGTTTGTAACTGTTGAGTTTAAGAGGGAGTGTTAAATATAATGTAACCTCAACAGTTTGACTGTACACTGCCAGCTGTATTGGACAGCTGTACTTTCTATTTTTGTCTTGCTTGAGCCTATTTAGCTCAACCATCTTGCATTGTACTCAACTCTTCAGTTCTGCATATTCTAATATACTTTTGTTCAATTCTTTTTTCTCTGCATTTCTCTTTGCTTCATAGTTTATCAAAAATGCATTCTGTAATTGAACACAAAGTCAATGGGTGAAAGCTTTGTTGATTAAATACATGTTGTGATATTACAGTCTGCAGGAAAGCCGCTGTGTTTTCCTTAACTTTAATCCTCTCATGTCCATGTACATTGTCCAGAAGATACGATGATGTTGCTGAACCATATGTCCAGTATCCTACCAAGGTAACGACATAGAATGGCACAATCCCCGCTGTGAATTGCAGGTATAGGGATTTCTTCATGTTCTTTACATAAGGATGTTTCACTGTAGCCTAACAAACAATTTCAGATGAAGAAAACAATGTTAGATGATTTGATAACACTGGTTTCAAAATATGATTATCTGTAACGGTGCAAGACTTTATGGAATTCATCCCAGTGCACATATTTTGGAATCGTGATTGAATGAGGCTTCACAGTATAGCAGCTGCCAGTGACACAAGCTGTTATGCTATATTAAATCAACCACCTTATATGTGTTAAAAAAAGTGAGATATGTTGATATAAATTTTAGCACCTTATCCTACAAAATGTAAAGACAAAAACTAAACTTAATATACCTGTATTTCAGGAAGCATCCCTGAATTATATATAGCTAAAAGATTCGCTATAGCACCAATTGAGCTAAAAAGTTTGCTTGTCCACGAACCTGAAATCTCGTAGTCTCTTGCTGGGCTATTCACACTTACATATCCAAGGTAAAGTCGTATATAATAGGAGCAGAAAAAATAAACTTGTGCTAATTCTTTTCTTATCGAACTTCGGGATGACCATTCATTAGAACAGATAACTATTCATTAGAACAGATAAAATATATAAGAAAAATATAGTATGTGCAGGAATGTATTAACTGACAAAAACTGCAGTTCTGAATAAACAAATAAAAAAGGAAGGTAATAAAAGGAGAAGGTGCCATCTTTTATAGACAGTCCAATAGCAACAGCGATATAAATGAGACTCATGACTGTTGAAACACCTAGCCACAATCTCAAAGCGGATAAGTGTGGAATGCCAAACGCAAAAATGCTACAAACAATTCCTGTAATTGTAATGCTGTACGGTAGCTTGAGAGTGGCTTCATTGCTGTATGTAGTATATATTGCCTGCACACATAAAGCAGATACAATCATGCAAACACTAAATCTTCCAAACACTTGTTCTTGGCTATATCTTCTAAGAAATTTTTTTCTGTTAAAGTGGAAATAACGCAAGAAATATGCTCTAGCTTGTTTTGGTTCGTTCCTAGCATATGTCATCAGTCTTGAACTTTTTCTCCATATTCGAAATTATTAGGAATGTATATCAAATAGGATGCACAAGATACCGTAGATGTTTTGTCTTTGTAGTTGTTTTTAATGTTGCAATGTCTGATAAATTACAGTTTTTGTATTTTTTAATTTTATATTTTGTCATTTAAGGATAAAAATGATCATTTTTAATTACATTTTTTTTGGTTGATTGGGAATATTAGTTGGTCACTTACTTGAGTGAGACTTGGTAGTGTTATTTCATTATTACCACTATAATCCCAGGTATGTCAAAGCAGCCTCTTAAGAGCTCACATAAGATTAATTAAAGATTTCTAACCTGTAACGAGTGACTTAACAGTACACTCCATCGCCTACTATTTTACACCATTACATAATATATTTTAAATGAAAAATTTTAACTAATTTTATTGCCCAATGATATAATTAATTGTCATTTGGTTTTCAACGAAATTCATATCATTAGAATCATATCATTAGAATAATAAAGAAGGGATTGAAAATTGCTTATTTTAGACCATACTGCTAAATCAAACTAAAGAAGGTAGGAGGGATAATGGCAGCAGCTTGTCCAGACAAAATGATAAAACCAGCGTTAACCATGAATAGATTGATATACTGTAGAGTCCAAGTCAGGTAATACATTTTTCTACCTGCCAGAATTCACAAGTAATATGGAACACATGAATCTAATTAGAGTTGATAAAGTGCATATAAATGAAAATGTTGTTCATCTTGAAACAGAAACAAAGTACTAAGAAATTCTTAGTACCTTTTTATTTTCTTCTGTGACTATAAGTCAGCAACAATTCCTCAAGCAGATGCATATCGTGTAAATGAAAAAGTACAAATTAAAGAGTCAAGAGTACTCTCATACCGTAAATGTGACCAGCGAGATCTCGGTATCTAATATGTCGAAAGCCTCCAGTTTCGTGGAGGCCAGCAAGGAGTTGCTTTGCATAGAGAGAAATTGCAGCTGCTGCTATCAACCCCAAGGTGCCTCCTACCCATCCCAAGGGAACCATAACAACTTTTGAATAGCCCAATGCATATGCACTGCTCATGGATGTTACCAGAACGAGGCCAACTTGGTACCATGGATCTGCAATTATCCAATATTATTATTAAGTGATTATTCAGTGTAGTGTAATTAGTGTAAACCAATACAATATAAGCGATACACTTACCCTGACTTGTGAGATGAGGTGTGTTAATGTTGCACGGTTCGAGGTCTGTCTTAGTCTCACACTCAATATGGAGACTCTTCGCCTTCATGTCCATCTCTCGTTTCCGAAAAAATATTTTCTAAAAGGATCGTAGAAAGAGTATTTCAGCTTTTTTCTGTCCTGAAGATAATTAAGACAACCTCTCATACAACGAGAGGAATTGTTTCTGGTGATTGCCACTGATCTTTGTTTTCTCACCGGTTAGAGTAATTGTATTTATGGAGATATCACATGGGTTGTGCTTCTTCCACGCAACTCTAGAATTTGTTAGTGTGAATGCACTAACTGGCCTCATGGTTTCCGTGTAAACACTGCAGATTTGTGATTGCCACTGATCTTTGTTTTCTCACCGGTCAGAGTAATTGTATTTATGGAGATATCACATGGGTTGTACTTCTTCCACGCAACTCTAGAATTTGTTAGTGTGAATGCACTAACTGGCCTCATGGTTTGCGTGTAAACACTGCAGATTTTCACGCTACGCGTTGGGAAAGAGCAAAAAGTCTATGACACACATTTCTCGTTTCTAATGCATTGCATTATAGCATATCCCGAGGCGTGAGAAATGTGTCTTAATTCTTTGTAAGTCTTAATTTGGCAATTAAATGGTACTGCTAGTTGTGCGGAGTGGGAAAAGTGGAATAAATAAACAATTTGAAAGACTTTCGATACATAAATATTGGAGTGCAATATCAGCAAGATTTTGCTTGGTGAAGATATCAGCAAGTTGATCTCTAGATCCACAAAATTGGAGTGCAATATCCCCATTATTGATTAGCTCGTGTATGAAATGAAACCGAGTGTCAATGTGTTTACTTTTCTTGTGAAACACATGGTTCTTGGATAATGCAATTGTTGATGTATTGTCACAGAAAATAGGAGTTGGATCATTTTCTGTTTGTGACATGTCTTTTAATAATCTTCTCAGCCACACAGCTTGACATGAAGCTGAGGTAGCAGCTACATACTCTGCCTCTGCAGAAGATATGGATACAATTGGTTGCTTCTCTGATGCCCGTGAAATCAGGTTCGTGCCCAGTTGAAAAACATATTCTGATGTGTTATTCCTGTCATCTAGGCTGCCTGCAAAGTCACTATCTGTGTAACCAGAGAATTGATTACTATCAGATTTAATGTACCATAAACCGAAATTGAGAGTCCCTGCAACATATCTCAAAATTCGTTTTGCCATTCTCCAATGAGAATCTTTTGGTGATTCCATGAATCTGGAAACAAGGCTGGCTGCATACATAATGTCAGGCCTAGTTGTTGTAAGGTACAACAAACTTCCTACTAAACTTTTGTATAAAGTAGAATCCACTGTGTGACCTTCATCATTCTTGCTTAATTTTGTGCCTAAAGGTATGGGGGTTTCTGTTGGATTGCATCCTTCCATGCGAAACCTTTTGAGGATGTCTGCTGCATACTTTTGCTGACAGACAAAAATGCATTTGGTTGATTGATGAACCTCAATGCCTAAAAAATATTTCATTATGCCAAGATCTGTCATCTCAAACTCAGATTGCATGGCATGTTTGAAATCTATTAGCTCTAGATTTCCTGTGTAGATCATGTCATCAACATATAAACATACAATTAGTATTTCACCATGCTGATCTTTTTTGGTATAAAGTGTTGGTTCATTTTGACTTCTGTTGAAGCCACTTTTGATCGGGTAAGTGTCAATTCTACTGTACCAAGCTCTTGGAGCTTGCTTTAAGCCATACAAGGCTTTCTTCAACCGATACACTTTGGCTGGGTGC
>ML776688.1:151642-168859 GCA_009831015.1 Picea engelmannii | reverse complement strand
ACCTGTCATGTGATTGCTGCATCCACTGTCCAGCAACCAGAGATCTTTAGGTTGTTGTTCAGTTTTGTGGCATGAGAGAAACATACCTCTTGAGGTGTCTCCCATATGATTTGACACATGTGCTCTGCCTGAGAGCTGATCTGATTGCTTCCTCCTGCATTTAGATTCATAGTGCCCATACTTTTTGCAGTAATAACATTGTATGCTAGTTTTGTCATTAGACCCTCTCCCTCTGCCTCTTTGAGGCTGAAAATTCTGATGTTGATATTGTGGCTGATGTCTTTGACCTTGGAAATTCTAATTTGGATATTGTGGTCTGTTCCCTCCACTGGTATGAGGGTTACCTTGATTGTTCCCTCTTCCTCTACTTCTTCCTCTGCCTTTCCCTCTTTTGAATGAGAATTGAGTTTGGAAGGCATTTGAGATTGACTCATCTGTGAGATGCAGTCTTGTCTCATGTGTCACCAGAGAACCAATTAGTACATCTGTTGAAAATCTGGACAGATCCTTGGATCCAAGGATGGCTGTGACAACCATTTCAAATTTCTTGGGTAGACTTCTGAGAATCTTTTCAACAATTCGTTGATCAGTGATGGTTTCACCAATGAGTCTGATCTGGTTCACGATTCCCATGACTCTGGTCATGAACTGATCTACAGTTTCAGACTCTGTCATCCCGAGAGTCTCGAATTGTGTCCACAAGGACTGCAATTTAATAGATTTTACCCTGTCATTTCCTTGGTAGGACGTTTTGAGGATGTCCCAGACCTGTTTGGAAGTACCAGCGCCTGTGATTTTCGAGAAAATTGAATCATCCACAGAATTTTGTATCCATAATTTCACTTTGTTTTCTTTGGTCCTTAGAGTTGCCTAAGCAATTCTCTGCGCATTTGTCATGGCAGCGAGGGCAGCTGGATCTGGTTCCACATATCCAAGATCCACCGGTTCCCAACACTCTTATGCTTGTAGGAACGACCTCATTCGAAGAGACCAGAACTCATAGTTCTTTCCCAGAAGTATCGGACCCTGAGTTGGTCCTAGGTTGCTAGATGATGCCATTTCAAAAAAAAATTGCAGTAAACCTAGAGGGATAAATTCATATTTACCTCCCATCTCAAAAACGCCGATTTGCCGATGGGAGCTTATCGGGCTTGAATTGGCCCTTGGTCTCCTTGCAATGTGACCACGTGCTTTAATGTTAAGGCGCTACGGTCTTTTCCCGTTCTTTTGTCTTCCAAAATGCCGAAACGCGAAAGACGCCTTTGGTCAATTCAACAGTCCAGATCTTGTGTGATCTGACGGTGCAAATCTTATTGGGATATTGCGAATCGGGATTTCGCGAGTTCTGATGTCGAGGTTTTCTTACTCCTCGATTCCCCAATCTCTGATTTTCCGATGGCGCTGTCCTGTCGGGACTTTTCCCGATGGCTTCGATCTGCGACACGCATCCTTAACAGATGGACGGTCGTGATCTCTCCTCGCAATTTCGCGAATGGATATGACCCGGACGTCTTGATTCCAGGTTCCGCGAAACGTTGATGCGCCGATTGACTCGTATGACGAGATGACGTCAGTTGGGCCCCACAAATGGAGGGTTCCTCCTATCAGGATTTCGGACTTCGGAGTTTCGAAGTGCTTGTGTTTCTTGTCCTCAAGAATCGCGATTTGCCGAATCCTGATATGCCGACGACCCTTTTCCTTGTCGAAACTTTTCCCGAGTCCCCGGATTTATGCCACGCATCTGGGAGTGATGGACGGTCCTGATTCCTCCTCGGGATATCGTGACTTGCGATTCTCTGAATTTCTGTCAACATGAAACTTCGAATGTCGATACGTTGACGGTTCCCTCGATGTCCGCCACGTGTCCTCGAGATATGGACGGGTGAGATCTGATCGGGATTTCGCGTATCGCGATTTCGCGAGTTGCGATGTCAAATTTCTTTGACAACTGGAAACCCCGAATTCTGAAATGCCGACGGGCGTTGCGATGTTTGCCACGTGTCCAGGAGAGATGAACAGCTGAGATCTGATCGGGATTATGCGTATCACGATTTCGCGAGTTGCGATGTCAAATTACTTTGACAACTTGAAACCTTGAATGTTGAAATGTCGATGGTGCGTTGATCAACTGCCACCTGTCCTCTGAGATGGACAGCTTACAAGTCTTCTCGAGATTTCGCGATATCGCGTATCAGAGTTTTTGGAGAGCAGTTTCCTTTGCTCGTCCAACTCCCGATTCCCGATTTTGCGATGGAATAGGATCTTTCCACGTGTCTCTTGATGGACGGTCAAGATGACGTCGGGATTTCTCAAGCCAAAAGTCCTCTTGTGAGCTCTAGAGGGTTAAACCAAGAGCACTTTCTCGCTGATCCAACGACTAGCGGGTCTCTGCGCAAGATCAGACGGCTGAAATGCTTTCGCCTTTTCCGCGCTTTCTTGTTCCCTTCTGAACTTGTTTCCCGCCTCGGATCCATTCACAAGATGAATCTTACAACCTCAGTGGCTGTGTCTTGCGTGTTTGACGTGATCTTTGCCGAATTTGACGAAATTTCTCTTGTGGAAGAAAAGATTCGTGAATCTTTCAAAGATTTGAAAGAATCGCACGACTTCTTCGTTATCTGCTACAATCTTCTACAGATTTGAGAGAATTTCCAAGAATCTTTAAACGCTATGCCTTCTACATGAATCTTTAACAAATTTAAGCGAAATCTTTAGGTTCTTTAAACTTTCTTTTGTTCTGCAGCTCTTCTACGTCAATTTTTGACGTTTCTTGAAAAAATTGTGCAGGTTTCTTTAGAGTTTCTTCTTCTGCGTTCTCTGCTTCCTCGTTCTTTCGAACGAAGTACGCTCTGCAACCTCTGCAAGATTCCTACAATGATCTTTAAAGAGTATTACGTACAGCTCTCCAAGCCTTGTGAAAAGGCTGTGACGCGTGCTCTCAAGATCCGTGAGGCTCTGTGCTATGGGGTTCGAGTTGCTCTCCGGACTGTGTGAAGAGGCTTACACCTGAAGCTCTGATACCATGATAAATTGTGAATCAAAGAGAAAATGCAGAGAGAAGAGAATAGAACAGTATATTGAAATGTATGAAGAAGTACAAGAAGTACAGAATGTACAGAACTTAGTTACAATGTAATATGGTTGAGCTATATATGCTCAAGCAAGACAGAAATAGAAAGTACAACTGTCCAGTACAGCTGGCAGTGTACGATCAGACTGTTGAGGGTACAATATATTTAACAAATAGTGTAACAACTTCATAATTGTGATCCAGTCAATATCTTTCCATTGTCGTTATGTTAATAATTGAGTTAGGTTTGACTGGTAGATTGGTTCACCTTTTTTTGTTTTTAGTTTTGAAGTCTTGAATCAAAATAACAAGAATTCGCCTGAAAACAATTCTCACCACAGAAATTTCAGCAATCAGATTATTTTTCTGATAGGGAAGGGGGACTCTAGACGAAATTCACCACTTAGAAAAGCTTAAAAATTATGAGAAGGGTTGCAAATTTATAATCATCTCTTCTCACAATTAAACTCAGGTTTCTTGTCTCTCACATTCATTGACAGTACTGTGGTCTCTCAGAATCTTCCTAAAAACATTCCTAATCACAGAAATCTTATTTCCCTGAAAGAGAGACTCTGACGAAATCAGCCATATAGAAAAGCTCAACATAAAAGGTTATGAGAAGGGTTGCAGATTTATAACCATCTCTTTTCACAATTAAACCCAAGCTTCTTATTCTGATGATAAATCCTGATATGAATCTGAAACCTCTACATCCATTAACAATACTGTGATCTCTCCTTAAAACAAAATGATTTTGATGAAATAATAACATGGGTGAAGTCGTAGGTTATCTTTCTCACTTAATGTATAGGAATGAATATCTCTTTCTTTATTGTCTCAGACAGCCGCACCTTCTCTACCCTAACGTGGTGTACAAAAATCTAGGTTACACTCTTCCCTCTCCTCCTGGGTGAGGAGGAACCTACCCTAGCGTGGGGTACATAAAGATAGGTTACACTCTTCCCTCTCCTCCCGGGTGAGGAGATACCGGGGGAAGTTATATCAGCCTCTCTTAGCCACCCAAATTCCTTTCTCCATTGTGGGTATAAATCCAAAGGCTTTTCTCTTCCCTAACTCTCCTACGGTGGGACCCTTCTCACGACCAATAAATAAAACATGTCAAACATGTCTCTCACTGTGGTTAATGTGGAAGAATTTTCTCAAAATTGAAACCACAGGAATCTAAAAACAAGTAAATAAATATCATTTTCTCTTTTGACGGGGAATACCTATTTTCCATGGAGTCCTTGTGATGGGTGTTAATTCATTTTTTTTCACATAAGGGAATTTAGAGTTTAATCAATATTATGATGAAGAAGATTAATTTGGCTTCTCTCATTAGTTCATTTTTTACACAAAGGAATTTAGAAATTAATCAATATGATGATTATTTTATTCTTCACTAAAATTATTTTTGGTTTATTTAACTTTAAGAAAAATTGGCAAGGAATTATTTGGTTTGCTTTAACATTTTATTTTTGTACTCAAAAAGATTGAAAAGAAACTTTCATAAACTTTCATAAATTTAATGAATTAAAAGGTTATGAATGTTGGTATTATAACTAATATTTTTAAATTGAGATCTAATTTGCATTGTTTTTCATCCTCCACCTTCTTAATATCACAAAGATTGCATATTCTTTCATCCCAAGACCTTTTAGAGTTTTTCCTATGCCTTGTTTCAATATGGAACTCATGGGAGTTTGTTCTTATTTTGCAATGCTGATTTTCTTTTTTGCACTAGTTATAACCTAAAAATACATATAATCTTCTAGAATAGGGTTAATTTTCTCTTATCCTTTAATTATTTATTGCACCACAATTTCTTTTTAAATTTAGATGCAATGGTATCAATATTCTACATAATGACTTCCTCTTCTATTCGCCAATGATTTAGCCTAGACTTTGCATATATAAGCTAGCCCCTCTTAAGCCCTAGGTGGCTTTCTCTAGAGTTTGAAAAAATCTTAAGAAGCATATTGTCTTTCATGCTTATTTTATTGTGCTTCTACATTAAGTACCTAGTCATATGTTACGATGAAAATCACTCTATGGCATGGGGTAAACCACAATAGACAGAATGACTGCATAAATCAACTCTAGTCTCAAGTATGTTGTATAAACAAAGATGCTAACAAGAGAAGATAAAGAACCTACCTTGTTTGGACGTTCGAAGATGACCACCGTTGAGCACTCGACTCAAAGTTATATACCTGCAACTTGTCATCAACAACCAAGATACATAAGTATATGGTGATAATATATAAAGTTAGCACATATAATAGCATAATCCATCAATATTCATAACAAATATGCCCATGGAATAACAATTCAAATATTTGCAAGACATTAATTGGACGAGAAAATAGTATTTCTATTAAAATATATTTAACATAAGTGTATGAATGAAATTTTTTTGTGTCGGCACATCTTGGAACCGAGAAACTAAGTCCCTTCCAGTTGGGCCTCCACCACTTCAATCATCCATCAAAGGCAAGCTCATATAAGAGATAAATGAGGTTCTCTATCAAAGAGGGAAGAGCTTGGGAGATGAACAATGTGTTCAGACTTGAAAGGACAAAGGGATGTAGACTCAATATGAAGTGAATAATTTTTCTAGAGTAACTTTTCTCTCAAAGTTGAATTCCTTCTCCTCTCTTCCACAGCTTGGATATGGCCCATTTATAGCCTTCAAATGGAATTGAAGGGTCGAATCAGAACGTTTCCATTATATGGAAGGTCAGGTATAATGGATCTCATGATGTGACATGTAAACACAACACCATTTTTTTAATTTTGCGCACAAAACCCGATGCCGGTTGTAATGGTGCAAACTACATATATGCATGTTGTATAGCTGTTAGGGCGCATATATGTGGAAAAATATGATTTTTAGCTCTGGGAATTGCAAAAAAGGGACTTCAAGTCTGCATAGGGAAATGGAAAAGGCCTTCTGAGCAAGTTGCATGTGGTGAGACAAATATTTCTATAACATCATAGTCATGCTCTCAAAGGGGGGAACACTCCATCTATAAGGAGCACAAGACGAGGCATATCGCTTTTAATTTTAAGATTATAATTTATAAAAGGATTATGCATTTTCTTGATGTTTCTCCATGATTCTCTAGAGATGCTACAACCTCAAATTTCACTTCCATATAACATAATGGGAGTGAAAATCCATCAAGGATGATCTTTTTTTTATCCTACAACTAGAAGTTTGCTAATTTAAACATTTTTTTCAAGACCAAAATAGAATTTCTACCCTCCATTTGTTAGATTTTCTTAAATTTTTAGTAGCAATAGATTTACCAGAGTACTTTGATCTTATTTTTAACATTCAACAACCATATACCAAAAATACAAGAAGGATCTAGAAGCATATAGACAAGCACAATAAGAAACAAATATTTATCCTCGGAACACCCCAAACTCAAGAAAAAACCTAGCCAACTTTCCTTAGAGAGAATATTTCTGATAACAAAGTGAAACCATGAACAAGATCTATTCACAAGAGTAAAAAACAAACAATGAAGAAACCCTGATAACAAATACTTATCTCTTCTTCTTTTAAAACCCTAGTGAGGGTAGACCACTGAGAAAAACCTTGAAACATGATGTGTAGAAACCCTAGTCAGAGTGCTAGAGTACTCAGCCTCTTCTAGAAAACTTCCCAAGATAGAAACCCTAGAAACTGTAGTAGTTGTGTCTTCTTCCTTACCTCCGAATTTCACCTTCTTTTCTTGAGTGAGAGAGTTGTTTCATAATGTATCAAATGGAAATGTGTCTCCATTTATTTATACTCTTCAAGTCACTTCACTGGGGCTGACTTCTCTTCCTGAAAATTTTATTTTCACATTATTATTTTCCTGTGGGGTTGACTTTTCTTCTGGGGTATTCTTCAATTGTTTAATGGTCTTCCTTTGACTTCTTGGAATATTCCTCTCTAAGAAAAAATTTCCGGGATGGAATACTTCCCACTGCTACAAAACATCAACACTCCCTCTTAGCGAGGGAAGTATTCTTCCATGATGTTCTCTTCTAGTAGTCCCAATCACACCCATCCACTTCACATGGCATGGGAAATACTACCACCATAGTTGCAATACTACGCTGCAAGTATATATGATGTTTCTCTTCTCCCAGTAGTCCCAATCACACCCATACACATCATATGGCATTGGAAAGACTACCACCATAGCCTCATTCACAACTAACCACTTCCCATGGTTTAGGAAAGGCTACACCGTGATCCCAATCACACCTAGCCACTTCACAGGGCATAGAAAAGACCACACTACAAGTCCCAATCACACCTAGTCACTTCACATGGCTTAAGAAAGACTTGTACCAGGATACTCATTACTCCCTCAGTCACTTCACATGATTGATCTGGGAAACCCTTGGCCAAAGGGAGAGTATCTTCCCACTGTATTCACTATTACATTTGGGTAAAATTTCGATGGTGCATTCGACGCAATTGCCACTTTATATTTTCAGGAGAACAATAAACATCTAACCCCCTCAAACTTCATTTCACGTGACGTCTCTTTTACGACGTTTAATATGACGTCGCTATTGCAACGTTTCATGCGGATTTGACGTCACTCTTGCCACCTCCAAGACGTCGCTCTTGCCACCTCCCAGACATCGCTCTTACCACCTCCCAGACATCGCTCTTACCACCTCCAAGGCGTCCCTCTTGCCACCTCCCAGATGTCGCTATTGCCATGTCTTGGAGGTCGAAAGACCGACGTCTTGGAGGTGGAAAGAGAGACGTCTTGGAGGTGGCAAGAGCAACATCTAGGAGGTGGCAAGACCGACATCTTGGAGGTGGCAAGAGTGACGTCCTGGAGGTGAAAAGAGTGATGTCCTGGAGGTGTGAAGAGAGATGTCTTATACATGGAAAGAGAGACGTTAAGAGGTATCAGCTCCGACATGGTTTCTATGGGAGCGAGACATCAAGACGTCGCAATAGAGACTATGTTGTAGGTATTTAAAAAAAATAACAATATCAATACTAAAAGGGACAGGTACATTAACCTTTGCTAAGATACTAGCCATATCAATATTTAAATCTATATCATCGTTCTTAGGCAAGGTTGGTTGAGGAGGAGGACTAACTTCCAATGGTAAAGGGAGTCTTCTTTAATGAGGTTTAATATCACTAGGATATGTCTCGGGTGTGTTATCACATGAACTCACAATTGTTGATCTAAAGTCTGAAAGCTCAAGTGCAATCATGTGTAACTTAGAGGTAAGGCCCCTGTCACCTCACCAACCCTCTTTCAGTTCAATCCATCTTTCCTCTGACTGAAGGGGGTTTCCCTCATTTAAGATTGTGAGGACTTAGGGCAAGGAATCTCAATGTAGAGAGTGAAGTCCGAGAAAAATGCATTTGGGTAGCTTTAGACTATTGAAGAAAGTACTCGAAGGTCTCAAGATTCCCTCTTAGAAAGTATCTCCCATTCAATCACCATCCTTTATACTATTGAAGAAAGTACATGTCATCGAGTGCCAACATTTACATGTGTGGCCAAATGGTTAATTTAGAAACATGGGCTCATAATTACGATAATCTAGAGAGAGGCTCTTCGAATAAGGACCATATGTCTACTTCCCAGCCTGTTGGACCTCTCCAGATAAAAGATCCATCACTTGAAACAATGTTTTTCCCACCAAAGGGAGTGCTTCCTAGGTCTACGCATAATCCCAACACACGAGTTGCCCATAATTATAGTATTGTGGAAGATTTAACCCAAAAACCATGTGCCATGTCAGCCCTCGAAGTCCTTCGATGTTTCCCAATGCAACGAAGAGAATCGTTGTCTACTATACGAGGGGTGGTTCCTTCATATAATAGTTTAATTACATTTGACATGGACCAAAGTTAGGCTAGACTCCCCCACCAGATTTCTTTTGAAATTCAAGTAGTCTCGCATGGGACGAATATCTTCAAAATTGTTGTTGATGAAGGGGCCTCCACTTGTAATATGTCTATGTCGTTTTGGAGAGATATTGATTCCCTGGAGCGTGTGCATTCCAACACCATGTTGAAGGCATTCGATGGCCACATGTTTAAGCCTCAAGGAATCATTTATGCCTTTCCTGTGGAGTTAGGTCGAAAGATTATCATTTTAATTAATGACCCCAACAAATTTGATGTTTAAGTTTCCACACAACATACAAATTTAGCTTAGAAGGGATACCAAAAGGATCTATAAATTAAAGACATGGAAACCTCTTACTCCTCCAATTTAAGTTATTAAAAATTACCCAAAAGTGTTATAATTATATTAGAAAGTGTGGTTGGAGATCATCCAAAAACCAACAAGTATTTGATTTTGCACAAAAGTGTTGCTTGGTTCAAATATATCTCCCCCCACATTAAAGTGTGCAGAGTTGGGATTAATAGCTCCCACTAATTAATCAAAAACATTTATGGATAAAAATAAATAAAAGATTTTGAAGTGTGAATTTGAGGGCCAACAACAATAGTTTAGTATCCTAGCATCATCTCTCACAATGAAGAGAACTTTTTGTAGCTAAAAATGTATACATAGATGATCCACTATGAACATCTTAGAACCAAAATATTCTTAGTTTTCGTTGCAGTGTCTAAATATGGTATCATTGAAACGCAACAGTGCATTGTAGAATGACATCAACAAAAATTGTGAGTGTAGTGGACTATGAACTCATCATCCACCAACCACAAAGTCATGGTCAAGACACAATAATACACTCCCATTACACATATGTCTCATCAAAAGTCTATAAGTTTCTTCCAATCTCATGGGTTTGAAGCCCTAGAATTCAACCTTGGTCAAAAACACCTTCAATCTATAAAGTCATCTCGACTTTGTCTCATGATCCATTTTGGATCAACCTTTGCAGTGAAAAAATGGGTGAGAGTTGGATTTTTAACTATCTCATGTGAAGCTTCAGTCATCAACCTATGATGTTTGGGGCAAAGAGGAATTTTTCTCCATATTAAGAGCTTTGGGGCAAACATCCCTTGATAGAACTCTAATTCCTTTTGGAGAGAAAAAAAGAAAAATTATGTAAAGGAGATAAATACCAAGACCTTACATTGTTATGATGATATATAAGAACCCATTTAATGTCTTACAAGACCTAAATAAGGTTTTCACGGTGTATGACTAGAATCAAATAAAATTTATTTTCAAGCAACGCCTTATTGTTTGAAGCATTGATCTTAAAATATTGTCCATTGTAAGATAAGGGATGATCACTCTAGAATCAAATGGCATACCCTTTAGAACCACCTAAATGAAAGGAAATTAAAGGCTTTATTGGAATGAAGTATGCACCCCAAATGACACACCAAATAGGGTTGGTCAAAGTCTTACTAGAACCAAGTAGACCTACCTTTCAAGGCCTAATTGGAACAGAGTACCCAAACCATAAGAAGACCTTTTAAAGACTCATTGGGACACAATGCCCCATTAATCCAACAAACATGGCATTTCAAATCCTTATCTAAACCAATATACAATGTCCTTCAACCCTACTATTAAGGCCTTTTAGTGCCTCACTGAAACAAAGTATTCACCCTTGACATGAGGGCCTTTTAATGCTTGAATGGAAAAAAGTAATCGTCTATGATTACTTAATGTCTCTTTTTTATCCAAGGGTTGATAAGAGAATATGTGGAAGACTGACATCCTCATTGTAGTTGCTAATGGTTTCTAAGGACACGAAGGATTAACTATTTCATTTCATTAGCTAAAGGTTTGTAAGGAGATGGAGTGTTGACTTGGAATTAGGTCTTTCAACACCTCATTAGAATGTGAAGCCACAACTGACTAATGAATTTGAGCTTCAAAACATGGAACAAAGCATCAACCACCTTAATGTAATGCTCACAATGCCCACCAAGATAACCACTCATATCCTTACTCTACAGGTTTAGGTCTACCCATATTAGTTCTTTGATATTATTTTTTACTATGGATTGAATTTGATTGGTCACAATTGAAGACTTTAATCCCCTAGTGCACAAACTTGTGTTGATCTTATAATGAACCCTTTAATATTCATCACATTTGGATGGTATGGCCTCACAAATTCTCCAAGAGATCTTGTCCATGGACTCCAATAAGCTTGGAATTCCTCAATGTATGGGAATTCCATGACTATTTGATGACTAGCTGGTGGCTTGGAGTGTTTGGTTGTGAATAGCTTGGTTAACCCTAAGGTGGCATCTGCAATGGATGCCTATAGTTGGGTGGGAAATTAATTATACATAACCAATTTCTTGGACCATATTGGTGAGAAGATAACCAATGTTCAATCTTTTCTCTCAAATATCTATCTATAACTCTACATTTAAGTTTGAGTTCTTCTTATGAATGTATTTCGAAATGGAATCCTCAATTTAAATGAGTATGTGCATGTTTATTTCTAATACATTAGTTATTTGCATGCATGTATGAATTGAAATGACTTTATAATTTAATGGGTTCAAATTTATATTGAGATTTTTGAACCAGGTAACATCCCATCCCCATAGGTTGGGAAATATTTTGAAGGGGGTGTTACAATTTGATTGTCTTTATTAACCCAATCGACTACTCGACTACCCATTTGACCTCTAAGTTGACTCTCAACTATCGACTGACTTCCTCTAAAATATCTAGAGGTAGACATATTGTTCTGATAAATAGTGATGGAGTGATGATAATCACAACAAATTCAATGGTAATGGAACACATAAAATCTACTTGTAACATAACCATAAACTAACAATCCATCTTTTTTATTACTTCTTGAGAAATTAGTTGCACCTTGTAGGCACTTTTATTTCCATTGTAGAGGGAACATACAAAGGTACCATGTTAAGCAATAAAAAGCATCAATGGATACCTTTTTGGAGTTATTATTTTCACATATATTAAAAATTTCTAAAATAACCCAAAACTGTATATGTACAAAACTTGAGAATTTTCATTTCTTGTATTGTACCCACTTTTCCTTTCTTGTTTCTGGAAACATAGATAGGAATATTAAAATTGAGCTATAATGTTCTATATTCTTCCGAGTTTCTACAAGATTCAATAGATTGGTACATAATGTATATGAAACTTTTTTACTTTGTTTTGGAGTTAAGAAAATGAAATAACCATGTATAACCTCTTGTTTCCATGTTGAACATGAAGTAAAATTTTCCACAATGGATTGTATAACCTCTTATCCCTAATCCAATAACCATTATGTTATATTTAATGCAGTTATCTAGTGGCATAGTTGCTAATAATGTTGCATGAATGCATTCTAGTTTTTGTTTACACAAAGGAACTGAAAGTTGAACAGTGCAAGCCAACTCATGTTGGATTGACATTTCTTTTTCAACATTGTCCTTTCTAACTATAACACATTCAAAACCTCGAGAATGTCCAATTAAGAGGAGAAATTGTTTATCTCTTAAAACCAAGGCTATCCATGTAAGAAAAAAATATTTATTTTTAGAGGAGCTTCTACAATCTGCTAGTTGACTAGAAATTTTTCTCACATATGGATCTAGAACACCTCTGTGGATCAGAAGTGAAACAATATACGATGAATCAGTATCAAATATAAATGCATGTTAATGAACCATGAAGGATTTATATTGGGTGATATATTGGTAATAGGCCACCTATTTCATCAACTATATCTAAAAGGTTGAATCAAAGTTTTCAGTTATAGAGGGTTTTGTATTCAATATCCCCCCAAAGACCATGCTTGAGCACTCATTCATAGCTCCATTGGTGGATAATGATGAACAATATTTAGAAATGGACGCTTCATTCTTTAATGATTTTTGGTTTGAGTTAACACTGCCTAAGTAGAGCTCATGATTGTTTGTCTAAAATCATTTATTCTAATGGGTACATGAGAACCAACCCCTAATGCTCTCCTTGCAATTTATTGCTGCAATATTTAGACTCTCCATAGTAGCACCATGTTACATCTACAAGTCCTTATGAGAAAACCAATTAATTCAACAACTCTCAAACAATATGATGATGATGATGATCTCATAGAAGCTAAACTAGTAATTGCAAAAGAGGCCAAAATAATAGCAATTGCAAAAGACACATATGTCATGTTCCTACACTCCTCTAGAATATATTTCTTCACTAAGTAAAAAAATATAGAAGTTAGCAACAATGTAGGGTGCGATGCCAATAAGAGATGGCCCAACTTCTTTGTAAAATGACACAAATCCATCCTCAAACATCATATTTATTAAAAATCCTTGAACATTATAAAATAGCTTCTATGAATGTAAAATATCTGATTTCCTTCCCAGAAGACAATGATCATGAATTTTCCATTATCATAGAGCAACAATGTGGTTCCACAAGCCACTGAATAAATGTGTGAACCTTGATATTGAAATCTAATTATTTGTAACTTTGAGATCTATTAAAACCTTCCTAGATGCACAACTTTCAAAACTAATTTCTCTTTCCAAAACTCACAGGGGTGTTTAGTTTTGAATTACAACATAAGAATACTTAGAATTCTGAGAAAAAAATTTCAATGACCATTTTAGAGACCCGCAAGAGAAATATTTCCTATACCAAAATAATGAGAAACTTCAACACAAAGATGAAGTACTTGTCTATGCAGAATACCAAGTCCCAAAGTGCAGGTACAGAAAAGCATGATGCAAAATAATAGAGAAAAAGACTAACAACATTTTATATTTACTCTCATATCATTATTTCTTTGGATACACTTCCGCAACTAAGTCCAAATCTAGAAAATCAATTCTAATCTATCATTTGATGCAAAACAGTTTCAATATACTTGTAACTACAAATGAGATCCACCTATTAGAAATGCAACTCAATCCCATTCCCATCAAAGCGATGTGGAGTCTCCACTCTGAATTTCAATAGGTGCCTAGTTTCATAAGCTGGACGTAATTGTGCAATCACTTGTGCATCTAAATAAGCATTGCATGAAAAGCACCACACTGAAATATCGCTGTAGAAGATAATGGAAAATCTTCCATTTATTGGCGGAGAAACCTAGTTACATGAAAACATAGGAGTTATTGAAAATATACCTATAACTGGTAGCCAAGAAATGCCCAGTGTTTTCATAGTGATCAAGCATGTGGCCATTTATGAAGTGGCTACAAAGAACCTCTTTACAGCTAAGACAAATCGAGTTTTCTACAGGATGGTCACACCTAGAAAACAAAAGAAGGGGTGTGAAAATATTTATACGCATATATTCATGGTTAGAGATGGAATGTCAAAATCCCATCTTCCTTATTCCATCAAAATCTAATAGGGAAAAACACTTGGATATCTTACTTCCAAGATCTTTTAAATTTATAATTTAATCATCAATTCTAGTTATAAAAACAACTAATAGTTCCCATGCCGAGCTCTGCTTCTCAATTATAAGCCTTGTAATAAGAACAAAATTCTACATTGTTGATTTTTCTTGACTAATACAACTAATGATGAACTTCCATGGCCTGTAGTGAGCAATACATGGAAGTTGCAGGAATCCCAAGATGTGCCAAAAAAATGCAGAGAACTGTGTGAAAGTTACTGGTTGTAATGGGCCATGCTCCTGTGCTGCGAGAGGACCAAGATATGTTTGTTATGAAGCAAGGCTAGGGTGAGATGTTGCAGGATATGAAACAGCCCACGGGCATCTCACACAGAAGCATGCAGAGAAATTCAACCCACAACTAGGATTTGTTGTGTATGCTAGATGGACTCGATGTGAAAGGCACAAGCTCAGTATGGCATGCCGAAAAAACAGGCTCAGGCTCAGGCTCACAGTGGATATGAATGCCAAAACAATTTTTTTCATGGTGTTTTATCGTTGGCTTGGGCATAGTGGTTTTGGGCATCCTTCTGCTTGTAGGTGTTATAATTCTACATTTATGCATCAAGCTATTGGATCCTCTTTGGGATATCCTTTGCACAATACAAGAGCCATTTTTTGTTGTCTCTGTTTGCAGAACAAAGTCTCTTCCTCTAAAACAAAAGATAACTTTGCTATTGTAATAGCTACAGGGGGGCATTTGCAATTGGGGAAATTTTGGTTCTTTTGGAAACGGAGTTACCTTGCAGTCTTAGGATTTAGTTTGGAGGATGTTCTGGTATCAACCTGCTTCCTCACAATGGAACCCCAAGATCTTATGTATTTTAGAAGAATTTTAAGGACCCACGAGGAGATAACCCAGGGAAACATGACCTCAATATTTTCCCTTGTCTCAAAACTTACAAAAATTATGAGCACACTTCTATAGGTAAAGAAGCAGCTAGCCATCTTGGAGATAGTGTAATCTTCTTAGGCATATGGTAGAAACAATGAACAAATAATCTCTCTCAATGGCATCAAATTAGCAGGCCTTAGTGCAAGGGAACAACGAGGAAGAAAACACAGAAGCACAGATGATCGAAGTCATAGACATTGCAGAACAAGAACTAGCTTACAATAGAGAAGGACCTGATGAAGTATCAAACCACCACTCTTTCCTCTAGTTTATGTTTTGTAAAGAAATTAGTATTTTAGGAGTCTTTTTCAGGATATATAGAAATAGATAATTTTTTAAAATTTTGTCATAGGATGTCAGAAAACTATGTATAATTTCTTCGACACACTTGTTGATAGTAAAGCAACACTGATTAAATATGTACTAACAGTGCTAACAATTCTACTGTAGCCATTTTGATAATAAAAATTCTCCATTTCTTGTTAAAAAAAACACGACTGGTTACTTAACTAGAAGAATGGAAAAGGAAAGCAAGAGCACTTCATAGGTTTTATTCCCATGGGGTGGCCAAACCTTGAAAGGGGCATAAAAAAGAATTTTATTACAAGGTAGCAAGAGCATTAGGAGGTTAGAAACTTGATAACCATGGATAATTATAATGGCAATCCAATATCGAAGTTAATGAAACATATGATGAGCCATACCGTGCTCCATATTTCAGTTAGAGTCACAGTACACCAGGCCCTGATAAGACTCAAGCTTGCTCAAGCTTGTTATGGCCTCCCTGAACGAGCTAGAGCTGATAATATTGACTAGCAGTCTTCCTTTCTGTTGTTTGATTCTGTTCTAAGGTGGCTTTTCTATGTGAGATCGAAGAGAAGAATGGTGGGCATTCCTCAACGAAAAGGCCCTAGGAATCCTAGGAAGCAGTAGCACTCCCAACAAAAGTGAGTTCTTCGCAGGCCCCCATCACAAATCCCTTCAACACCAAGGAATGGCAGAAAAACTTTATGATGAAGGAAGGCATTTCCCACAAAGGGAAAACCTCGTACAATAGAAGTAACAGGAAAATCAGAGTGTCCAATGTTATAATCGTTGAAGTTGAAAAGGTCTGAGAGAATGAAAAAGGATCAGTAAGGAGCATCTGTAATAGTGCTTGGAGAGCATTGAACGAAAGATAACAAAAAGTCTGGAATTCATGTTGCCCTAAATGTGAGAATTCAATTATGATCTAGAGCGAGTGATTAGGGGAATTGGTGTCCATGCTATGGGAATTTAACTCGTCAACCTGGTACATGTTACGGGGCACATTATGGAGACAGTACAAATCCATAATGATTTTCTTCCCGGTTCCAACCATAACAAAAGTACATGATTATTATGAATAAGAAATCAACTACAAATAGAAATTCCCAAAATAAAGAAAGACAATCCCCCAAAAAGATGAAATTTCAAAACCAGATGCCTTCCCTCTTGCCATTGCACCTGGAAGATCAATATAAAATGTGTTATCAGTGGAACAAGAGAATATTTAAAGAAAATATTAAAATCAGTCACATACCTAGTCATTTACTGCTTAGAGGAGTTTGGCCCTCTCTTCTTTCCAAATGTAACCACTGCAAAGTAAAGCAGTAGTGTAAAAAAAATCATTTAAATTATGTAGTTTAATGTTTTATTTACTGAAAGCACAAGTGTCCTTGATCCGGATTTATGCAGGAACACAATGAAATACAGAAATACACATAAATGCAGAGATGCAGTGGAAATAAGACTTCATTTCATTAATCACAAATGACTGAAATATGCTTACAGACAGAATGGAAATAAACTAGCTAGGGCGCTGGTAGCTTATCTCTGAGAAGAGATGTGGCTGCTACTCGCATCCGTGAGA
>ML776688.1:85991-138376 GCA_009831015.1 Picea engelmannii | reverse complement strand
AGCGTGTCCCCATGGGGAGCACCAGTCCTGTTTGTGAAAAAGAAGGATGGCACCCTTAGACTGTGCATAGACTACAGACAACTTAATAAAGTAACCATAAAGAACAAATACCCCTTTCCCAGGATCGATGATCTATTTGATCAGTTGGGAGGTGCGTCTTTTTTCTCAAAGATTGACTTGAGGTCGGGATACCATCAAGTCCGAATAAAGGGTGAATACATCCATAAAACTACTTTCCGGACACGGTATGGTCACTATGAGTTTGTGCTAGTTCCATTTGGGTTAACCAATTCCCCTGCCACTTTCATGTACTTAATGAACAATGTACTCAATAAATTTTTAGATAAATTTGTACTAGTATTCATTGATGATATATTAATCTACTCTAAGAACAGAGAAGAACATGAAGAGCATCTTCGACTTGTGCTACAAGTGCTAAGAGAGAATCAACTCTATGCTAAATTCAGCAAGTGTGACTTCTTTCAGAAGCAAATACACTACTTGGGACATGTTCTGTCTAAGGAAGGGGTAGCAGTAGATCTTGACAAGATCAGGTCTATCATGGAATGGCCTACCCCAAAGGATGTCTCAGACATTAGATCCTTTATGGTATTGGCGGGATACTATAGAATATTTATAAAAGATTTCTCCAAGATTGGTTGTCCAATCATTGCCCTCCAAAAGAAGGGAACAAAATTTCTGTGGACACAGCAATGTGAAGAAAGATTTCAAACCTTGAAACATTTAATAACCCATGCACCCGTGTTGAAAATCGCTGACCCAGAAGCTGACTTCCTTGTGTTCACAGATGCCTGTAAAGAAGGGCTCAGAGGAGTCCTTATGCAGGAAGGAAAGGTGATCTTCTACGAATCCCAAAAATTGAATGAACACGAGGTCAATTATGTGACTCATGATCTAGAACTGGTTGCCATAGTGCACGCCTTAAAAATGTGGAGGCATTACCTCTTGGGAAGGAATTTTATGCTTATGACGGATCACTGTGGATTGTGGTATTTGTTTGATCAACCCAAGCTCAATGCTAGACAAGGTAGATGGATGGCCCTCCTTAGCAAATTTGATTTTGAAATAAAACACATTAAAGGGAAGGAGAATAGGGTGGTCGATTCCCTTAGCAGAAGCATGAGAACAATCCACCTGGCTGCAGTGAGTACCTGCGAGACAGATGTCAAGAACAGAGTCAAAGAGGCATAAGAAATAGATCCCTTCGTCCGAAATGTGACCCTGTACCTATAGCAAGAACCCGCTGGAGCAAAATATGAAGGCTATTAGATGACCGAAGGAGGCCTGCTCACTTACAGAGATAGACTGTACATCCCCAATTGTGACGACTTGAAGAGGTTCATCATAGATGAATTACACAAAAGACCCTACACCGGTCACCCAGGATACCAGAAAATGATTACTTCCACCCAGAAACAATTTTATTGGCCTGGATTGAGAAAGGACATAGCCAAATATTTGGCCCAATGCATAGAATGCCAACAGGTTAAAGCGGAACATCGACACCCAACTGGATTACTGCACCCTTTACCCATCCCAGAATGGAAATGGGAAACCATCTCCATGGATTTTATCACTAGATTACCCACTTCAACCAAACAGAATGACGCCATTATGGTAGTGGTGGATAAACTGATCAAGTCTGCTCATTTCATCCCTGTCAAATCGACCTGCAAGGCGATAGATATCGCACAGGTATTCATGAAAGAGGTGTTCCGACTGCACGACATGCCGAGAGAGATAATATCTGACTGAGACACAAAATTCACTTCCAAATTCTGGAAATCACTGATGGCGGGTTTGGAGACCAAGTTGTTGTTTAGCACTGCCTATCACCCTCAAACCGATGGAAAGACAGAAAGAGTGAATCAGATATTAGAGGATATGTTAAGGATGCATGTAATGCATCAACCTAGGAAATGGGAAGACTACCTGCCATTGGTAGAATTTGCCTACAACAACAGCCATCAAGCATCCTTAAAGATGAGTCCCTTCGAGGTCCTCTATGGTAGACAGTGTATTACCCCAATCAGCTGGAGTAATCCTGTAAAGAGAATTTCTATTGGACCCGATATGTTGAAAGAAATGGAACAGCAAGTGACTCAGATAAAACAAAATCCGAAGGCCGCTCAGTGCCGACAGAAAAGTTATGCTGATCAAAAGAGAACTCCAAGAGAGTTCAAAATTGGAGACCATGTATATCTCAGAATTAAGTCCAGAAGGAGCTCCCTGAAAATGGGAGCTTGTGCCAAATTGGCACCCCGGTATTGTGGACCCTTTGAGGTTCTAGACAGAGTGGGACCTGTAGCCTATCGGCTAGCACTTTCTCCCACAGTAAAAGCACATAATGTTTTCCATGTTTCATTATTGAAGAAATATGTACATGATGTTAATCATATAATTGACTGGTCTGTGATCCAGGTGGAACCGGAGGGACAATTTCTACCAGAACCCCAATGCATATTGGACAGAAAGGAAACCCGGCTCCAGAACAGAACCATTTCACAGGTCAAGGTGCAGTGGAAACATTTTGGCCCAGATGAGGCTACATGGGAGATGGAAGATGCCATGAAACTGGCATATCCGATTTTGTTTACTTCTGTACATGCAATTCATGTTAGTAGATAAGAACATCGAGGACAATGTTCCTTTTAAGGGAGAGGGAATTGTAAAACCCTGTTTCCCCTAACTTGTAAATATAACTGGACTGGCCAAGAACTATGGAAAACTCATACATGTGAATATGTGATGTAAATGGACCTTGAGGAAAAGGTCAATGAATGTGAATAACATTCTGAATTTATTGCAGGACTGTTGATGAGGGGATGTGCAGAAAAAGAGACCATGATGGCGGTGGAAGGCACCTGAAAAGGTGGCATTAACTTCCACCGAGAATTAAATACCGTATTTGGACTCCACTGGCCTAGAGAACCAAAAGCGGCTCACTGGCCCTGAAATTCAATGCCTCGCAGGCTGGTAGGCATATGGCTTGATGAGGGATGGGATGGTGAACCGCCCATCCATAGAGTCGTCAGGCCTGATCGACGCGAGGGTAATCATGCCACACGCAACCTCGCGAGAGGATAAGGCATATGGTAGAGACGATTGAAAGGGTAGATGCGAGGGGAAATCTGGGAGTTTTTATGAAGAGGGAGTGATCGCAGAGAGGGAGGATTGCAACCTTCGCTCCTGGTCACTGGCAGACAGAGAGACGCAGTCTCAAAGCATCGTGGTCTCAGCTCGGGGGTGGCTAGTGGTAAATCTGCTGGGAGTCGCTACGCCTACGGTTGGGTGGAAACGAGCACCCCTCTCAGTAGTCGCACCCACTCTGGTGTTATTTCTGATAAGTGTTTTATATATATATGCTCATAGAACTATGAAATTTTGAATGATTTCAGTGTTAGAATGTCGATGCAGTGTTTGATAAGAATGAATAGATATATGCTTATAATAGAGGAAACCATGCATGATTTATGTTGATAAATGGATTTGATTATGCATGAGCTGAACCAAGTCATACTTCCAGTCCATCCTCGAGAGTTTGTTTCCCTTTGTCTGTTTCCAGGAATGCCCTGGATTAGATCTCTTCACAGAGATTCCCTTCTTAGAAAGGCTTACCAAGAACCTGGAAAAAGGACTTGAATGTGAAAGTATTAGTAACCCTGTACGAAGAGGAATGACCCTCTTAAAAATCCCGAAGTAGCAGCGTAGGGATAAGTATTGATTAACGGATGAGATCCTGTCAGGGAACCTGCGGTCATTCACTATCGTTAAAATCGAAGGAATGAACGAGGGCGTTAATTTCCTTAACCCTTTTTTCTCTATCTTCATGAATAGCGACGAAATCCGAATCGTAGACCCCCAAGCTCCATGAGAACATCTGGACCGTTGGTTTTTCCACGTCCAAAGAGAAGTAGGAAAGGGCGCAACATCAGGATCGATCCAAAACATCAGATCTTAGCTAGGAAACCTGACAGTCGTTAGATCTATAGGGAGATAGACGAGGGTTAAGCCTCGTGAATAGGGACAAAAAGGATCTGAGCCTTCCATCCGAGGAGGACAAGTGGCAGAGATCCAGGGATCTCATGAGTTCGGAGGTTCGCAGGGTAGGAGTCCAAAATTTGGATGCTCCAAGTCGCGAATGGAGAAGCCGCAAGAGGATTAGAGCCGTCCATCCGAGGAGGACAGGTGGCAGAGATCTAGGGATCTCGTGAGTTCGGAGGTTCGCAGGGTAGGAGTCCAAAAGTTGGATGCTCCAAGTCACGAATGGCGAAGCCACAAGAGGATCAGAGCCGTCCATCCGAGGAGGACAGGTGTCAGAGATCCAGGGATCTCGTGAACTCGGAGGTTTACAGGGTAGGGGTCCAAGCATTTGATGCTCCAAGTTGCGAGACGCGAGGAGCGAGAAAGAAGGGTAGCTGTTGGATCTGGGTCGCAGGAGAACCGTTGGATCTACATGTAGGATCGTGTATCAGGGTTTCGTAAGTTGAAGCCCTTGATCTTGGCAACAGAAGTTGCGAAGTCGCAAAGCGCGATATTCTGACGAGATCAGAACCGCCCATTATTTGGGACGCATGTCAGGAGATCCTGAGGAGTCGGGGATCGGAGAATCGGAGTTTTCGAAGGCCTGAAACTCTTGCATGTTGGAATCGCGAAATGTGATACTTTGACAAGCAGAAATATAGCGTGGGGCCACACAGGGGTCGGTGGAGGACAGGTGGCAAGTTAAAAGCCGGGAGCCATCGGAGAATCGGGATTTGAGGAGTCGGGAATCCCATAGGCGCATGCATTTTGGCATCTCAAACCCCAAAACCCCAACGAAGGGGTAATTTTGTGGTCACAAGGTGAGGGTTACGTGGTCCAGGGGCTGAGCCAGGAGGGCTAGCGTGAAAAAGGCTGGTCGGGAATCGGAGAATCGCGAGTCTTGGGGATGTTCTCACATAGACATTGAAAACGCCGAAATCCCGATAGGAGCCTAGGACTATGGCCATATGAAGGCAGGTCACGTAGACCAGCAACATAGCTAGTAGGGGTAAGGTGAAAAGGAGCTCATCGGTAATCAGGGATTCTGTCCCTTGGGGAAAAAGGAGAAATTTTTACTACATTATAGTGGGTATGTTACAATGTCCCTCACTGAAGGCGGAAATTGCCACATAAGGGATGTATCCCATATACAGTGATGATAATGTTGATTAGTAGCCTTAAGAAGTATATGGACATGTGTAAACCTCTCCTAAACCCACCACCCTTGGTTTTGGGGCTTGAGATTTGTTTGGGGGGTTTGTGTTTTTATCTTAGGAATAAAAAAAATAAATATTTAATTAAGATAAATTATAAATATATTTAATCAATATTTATATTAATTAAATATATTATTTTTAAATATATTTCTTCTATCCTAACCCTTACCCAAAAATATAAGTAAGAACCCCTCCCCCTCCCCCTTCACTCTTACACACTTATTCATTTCTTCCTCCTCAGAGAAATTGCAGATTGCTCTCTTGTGGTATGCGTCCTCCTTGAAATAGTTAGCATCCCTCCTTGCAACAGTCAACAACCTCCTTTTGTGACAGTCATCGGCCTCCCTTTGTGACAAATTTGCTGCCAGGTCTTAGCTTGTTTTATTTTGTTGTTGTGTGGGTGTTGAGGGTGCCTTCCTCTGCTGATAGTGTTGGTGTTTCTGCCCTCCCTGAGTATTACAAGCTAGCCCTCTCCTACTAGCCAGCGAAACCCTCATCATAGGCTATCGTTCCCTAGATTTGAGTTTTTGTGAAGGCTGTGACACCCTAGCTAGGTGGTTGGACCATCATTTCAGGCATTCATCCCTCCTCCTGACAGTCTCTTTTATGCATGAGGGTTTGTGAAATTTCTAAGTATACTTGTGTGAACTTTTGGTGGTGGTTTAACAATCCTATACCTCTCTTGGCAAGAGATCTAACCCTTGAGGTAGATCCATGATTATTGACATTTTTTTAGCATATTCTTAGTGGCACTTCATCCCTTGTGTGAGGCATGAACTTCTTCATTGATTAGAGGTAAGACTTCAGAGGTAAGCTACTTTGTGGTTCATATCTAATTGTTATTGTTTAGATCTGTGTGTTTTGATTCTGGAATAAGTTATTGTCTAGATCTAATTCAGAAATCTAATGATTGTTTAGACCTATCTATCACTGTTTAGATCTAACTCAAAAACCTACTGTTTAGATCTGTTTTGTTTTGATCATTCTGGAATAAGTTATTGTCTAGATCTAATTTAAAAATCTAATGGTTGTTTATATCTATCTATCTTGCTTACTAAGAAATAGTTTATGTTTGATCTAATCATTGTTTATGAACATAATTAAAATTCCAGTTCAGATCTGAGTGTTGTGCACACTCAGAAATTGTTTAAGGTTTAAACCTCTTGATGTTCACATTCTGATTTGATTTCTTAAGTTCTGATTTAACTATCTAGCATATTGTTGTTCAAATCTTCTATTGTACTCATTTATGTTCTAAAGTTTGCTTTATTTTAGACCTTTGTTGTTCTATCTAACAAAAAATTAAAAGACAATAATTTTTCTGGTTTACTTCCCTAATTCTAACAGGACAATGCACAAAAGAGTTGGACTGGGCCAAGATGTTTCTTTTTTTTGTGTGTAAAATGGATTGTGAAACAGTAGATCATCTCTTTGTAAATCGTCCTTTTACAATGGTCTGTCTGGAATGAATTCATGTCGTTGGTTAATGGTATAGCTTCTTGGCATCAAGGAACATTGTAGGAAAATTTATATAGGTGGATCTCAGACAACAGTGTTTTAGCTCATAGAGCCTTACCCGGCTACGTTCTTTGTGGATTATGGCGGTATAGAAATAAAATGTTGTTCTAGGATAAGTCTGTCTCAATTGGCCAGGTACCCCATTTCATAGGACAGCCTAATTGCCCTTTCTATAACCTTTTTTCCGGCTCAAATTTGTAAAGTGAAGTAAAATCTCTATTTTCTGGAAAATTTTGTGTCGCAATGGACAGTTCAGAGTCACACGCCTGCATCCATGTTGCAAGGAATTAAATTTTATAGCACACCATTCAGAGATGTTTTATAGCACACCATTCATCCTGCCTAGGCTTATATAGTGAAGCCGCCATCACTTAGAGTTAGAGCCAACACCTACCCACTACAGATGAAGGCTCCTGCACTTAATGTATAATCCCTTCATTCAGAAGAGGATTTGTCAAAATCTTTGGTTCATTAGAAAAACTCGAAATTAAGGAAAATTTGCAGTATACAATTTTTCTTTAGATGGTCCTTACCACCCTATGAGTCCGGATGGTCCTTACCACCCTATTCCAGACAATGCTTACTTTTCCATCTCTCTCACGTATTCTATGCCGTTATGCATACATGTATTCATTGGTGTGTTTCTGCATAGGATAAGGATTATCCAAAATGGCCCTTTTTCTGAGGAATAAAACACGGTAAATTCTGGCAGAAATTTCGGTTCCTGTCGTAGCGCCATGGGGTCAAATTTCCAGGGCATATTTCCCCATGCCCCCAGGGGTTTTTGATAGCCTCTGAATTGACCCAAAACCTTGTATTTTTGAAAAAAAAGCATCGGTTTGAATGGAACTTGGAACTTGGACCTTGATAATACTTATCGAACGCCATGTGTTTGAAAGGATTGCATAAGTGATAAATGAATATAGTTCATTTTTTAATGACTGTTATAAACTTCCATTTACACTTACCTTGAACCAAGCCTATATGGTGATGACTTTTAAGTTTTTAATATTATAGTATGTGATTTTTTTCTGTTCTATTATGTCCATGTATGTGAACCCTAAGAGAGGAAGAAACTCTACCATCTTACAACCATACTTGATCATGGAGAAGCATTATGTGAGCCAACATTATGGAGATATATCTCACCTTGATTATTGGGATTTCTTTAATCGTAGGTTTTTTCATCTTTTTGATTCGTCCTTTGAGGCCATGATGTTAAATTTTAATCACACAGAGTTCCGGAATGGAATCTTCCAAATGATGATCCAGCAAGCTGTCGGAGAAGATATAATGCTCAACCGTTAAATTTCTTTCCACCGGTCCGCATGTGACACTAAAAAGGTACATATTCTAAGTTTTACTGCATAGTTTATTCTTTGAGAAAATGATCATGATAGTTTATTATGCCTTTGTCCAGCTCTCAAGCGACACCTGGATAAGAATTTACTCCTATCATCTTGACCCTCACGCCCCCACATCTTAAAGGACTTGCAACTCATACTGATTAAACGAGGTCAAACATTTGATGATTAGCTACTCCTCCTATTTTTAAAACCTATCGAATGATTGAACTCATATATCTCCCTGGAATTGATCTGGAATACTTATTTCTTTGGGTTGGCATTGAAAATTTCTTCTTTTATGTTATTAGGTATATGAAAGGAGACATCAATGAGAATGTGTTCTTCTCCAGTGAATTTTTTGGGACTTCCATAGGTTTGGGTATTGATGCCTAGTCAATGTTGAGTTCATCGATGGACAGTGGATGGAATTCCTTGATGCCTTTGAAAATGAGCCCATTCAGTGTGCAGTCCAGTTTCCTTACTGATGCCGCTACAAAACAACAACATTCCTTTTTGACCAGCAGGTTTGGAGGTGTGAAGGATCATCCCGTTAATTGTTTTCTAATGTAGTCGAATGGTCCTTGGCCAAACATACATGCCAGAGCTTACAGAACAACATTATGCTTCTCGGTTTGGATTTTATGCCATTTTCCCAAATTGGCCACATGTCAATGAATGGCTTGAGGAGGCGAGTTGCAACTATCGATAAAACTCAAACCGGGACTCGGATGCATGAATCGTCAGTTGCATTGGATCCAGAGCACCAGGTTTCAACTATTGGGGCTCCTACACTATCATTCCATCGACCGGAAAACAATTTGTTGGAGTATCTCTAGCACTAGGATTCTGATTAATGAGGCATAGTGTAATTTCTGAAGAGGATGTCGATTTTAAAGAACATTGTGTTAGATCTTTTTGGCTAGTGTAGTCACGTGGGCCTTGGGAAAATAGACTTGCGGGAGCTTACATAAGTCTGTTATGCTACTCGGTTTGGATTTTATGACCCCATACCGAATTGACCACATGTCCCTAAATGGCTTGAGGAGGAGAGTTGCAACTTGCGATAAAACTCAAACCATGACTCAAATGGATGAACCATCAGTTACATTGGATTAAGAGAAATATGTTTCAGTTAGTGGGGCCCTTAATCTATCATTTCGTCGACCGAAAAACCATTTTTTGTAGTATCTCCGTCGCTAGGGTTTTGGTCAATGAGCAATAGTGCAATTTCTAAAGATGATTTTGATTTTCAAGAACACTTTGTCGGACATTTTTTTCTAGTGTAGTCACATGGGACTTGGACAAACATACATGCAGGAGCTTACAGAACAACATTATGCTACTTGGTTTGGATTTTATGCCCTCAAACCAAATTGGTCACATGTCCTTGAATGGCTTGATGAGGCGAGCCGCAACTATCAACTAAAATCAAACCGGGACTCAGATGCACAAACCATCAGTTGCATTGGATCCAGAGCACCAGGTTTCAGCTATTGGGGCTCCTATGCTATCATTCTAGTGACCAAAAAACAATCTGTTGGAGTATCTTCAACACTAGGATTTTGGTCAATGAGGCATAGTGCAATTTCTGAAGAGGAGGTCGATTTTAAAGAACATTTTGTCAGATATTTTTAGCTAGTGTAGTCACATGGGCCTTGACCAAATATACTTGCAGGAGCTTACAAAAGTATGTTGTGCTACTCGGTTTGGATTTCATGCCCTCAGAACGAATTGACCACATGTCCCTAAATGGCTTGAGGAGGCGAGTTTCAACTCGCAATAAAACTCAAACCAAGACTCAAATGCATGAACCGTCAGTTGCATTGGATTAAGAGAACTGGATTTTAGCTACTGGGGCCCCTAAGTTATCATTCTGTTGATCGAAAAATAATTTTTTGGAGTATCTTCGTCCCTAGGGTTTTGGTCAATGAGGCATAGTGCAATTTCTGAAGATGAGCTCAATTTTCAAGAACAATATGTCAAGCATTTTTTTCTAGTGTAGTTGCATGGGCCTTGGCCAAACATACATGGGGGAGCTTATGGAACAACATTATGCAACATCTATATCTATTCGATTCAAATTGTAATCAATCAATATCTCTTCCCCTGTAGCTATTAATTTTATTGCACATACAAATACATGATTTCCTTCGCGCCCTTCAAATACGCAATTGGGTCTCTTATTTGTGGTCGTGGGACATGTACTATTTATAAATCTTGCAATATTCGTCGTTTCTTTTGGCCTTCTGTTAATGTACATAGTTTCTCCTTTATTTTGATCATTATCTTTTAGCTGTGTATAATTTGCATCCAAGCCACAATTTCACACACTTTTTGTATATTGGACTATTCATATCCAATCTGTGTAGATATAATAGGGTCCGACACACTCCATCAATTTGGTTAATCTATCATAACATACCTTTATGCCATCAATGGAAAATATCCCCAAACCATGTAATGACGATGGAGCAATCCAGTATATCATAACATACATTTATGCCATCCATGGAAAATAGCCCCAAACCATGTAATGACGATGGAGCAATCTAGTATATCCTTTCGTTTACACAAAAATCAATGTTTATTTCAAGAATATCCTTGGGTACCCATTGTTTCACTATATGTTTGTACCTCAAGGACACTTCGATGTTGTCTATGCTCTCATGATTATAAGAACACGATTCCCCTTTCACAAGAAAAAAATTCATGCGTATATGGAATTTTCTTCTGATTTTCTCACCTCTAGTTGATCTCTGCCTGTTAGACCTACTAGATGTCTCACTTTCCTCTATTCTACCTTAACTTCCCTCGCTCGATGAAGATAGATATAAAAATACTATTTTTTCTTGTACGTCCTATAAAACCATTAATGACATAAGCAGTCAGTCAATCAAGATGTAACACTAGTTCATTACTAGTATCCTATTAGTATCACGGTAAGTTCATAATGATTACCATAATGTTACTCTTTCTAGTATCCTATTATGTTGGTAATTTTTCTCATATAACTTTACCCTAAGAGTTTTTGGACAATTTAAAGACAATACAAATCATGGTATTTCTGAAAAAAATGAACAAGAAAGGTGGAACTTTAACTCAACGAAAACACTACCCTCGTCGGAAATATGAACCCAAGGAGAAGAAATGGTAGAAAGGTAAATGTGGCCTATACATGTCAAAAGGGAGCGACAAATTGAGAGTAAATCACATTGTTAAGTAACAAATACGAGAGTTGTTATTGATTCGGATCTTCACAACTCCCAAGGTATCTTCACAACACTTGAGTTCGTTCACAACTCTCAAGGCATTGGTCATAATGGCATAGGAAGTTTGGGGATATTCTTCATGCACATGGACCTCTCACGCCATTCCACATTACAAATATTGGAGTAGCAACTTGTTTTCGCATTTGGAGGCATGTGTCACATAGTTTAATGGATGACCTCCTAGTTTGATCGATGTTGGATATTGACGAGAAAACATGCTTCCTAGACAAGACCTCGATGGCTAATATTTTTGTGGAAATGAACTCAGGAGATGGATTTGCTTGAAGGAATTGATATCTTCAAATTGACATTATGGACACCAAATCCACTAGGCAACACAATTTTCTTGGAGAATGAAAACAATAGATTTCAATGGAGGATTTACTTTAGGGTAAGCACATTTTCTTGCCCATGCTAAGAAGACACCTTAGTGCCACCCTTCTACTCTGAACTATCACTATTTAAATAAAAGAAATGTATACCATAGAATATAACATTATCAATGGGGTAACATATGTGTTGAACAAATAAAGTGATGTTCTTAGTTTGTATCTTGTTTAAAGTGATTTTCTTAGTGTGTAGCCTATTTAGAGTGATGTTCTTAGTTTGCAAGATTTTGTAGCCATTCTAACTTAACTTATATCCCTAATTGAGGAGGCCCAATTCTACCTTATGCTATTTCCCATCACATGAAATAGTTTTATCACCCAATATTGCAACTCTAAATTCAAAGATAGGGTGGAAAAACATGTTTAATTGTTTTTCATTCATGTATCTATCAAATTATGTGAACTAAAACTATCTATAAGTTTTGGTGCATATGCAAATTCACTTTCTTACTTCAACGCACTTGATTTAGTGTCATTTTTACCTTGCATGCATTATTTTCTTTAGTGCTTTCGTACACATAGGAAATTAATCTTATATTTTTTTCCTTCCTTGATTTAATGAGTGATTCATGTCATGCCTTTGTTTATATAACCTCTCTAGAAAACACTTTCATTTGTACTACTTACACCAACATTGTTTTGTAGATAAGTCAATTAATGAGCATAACAATACTCTTTTGCAATAGTCTAGTTTTACAACACATCTAGTTTTATGGGGGCTTTGTTGTGGCTCAATTTGTTGGTGCACATTATGTGGATATCGCTAAAAATATCACCTACTTACCTAGGGAAATTATACATGGTGTAGTAAAAAATTGCATGCATGATTAGGAGACAATTTCTTGGTGTGGGAACCCACTTCTATTATGCTAAACAATTCACTATTACACAATTTATTTGTGGTGGTGAAATCACTCTTTCTTTATGCTATTGAAGTCTATATTTTGTAGTATATTTCACATCTTTGAGGGAATCCTTCTATTCACATGGTATATTTAATGGCCTTAAAGCAACTAGTTGTTTCCTTTGTGTCATTTACCCAACTATAGTAGGCAAAGGGGCTAAGACCCTATGAAAAATGCTTATTTCTTTGCATTAGTTCATGTAGAGTTCATGATTGAAGATGTTTTAGTTTTGATGTTGTTTCCAAATTTTCTTAAAGGAAAAGAAATCAAATGGTTCCATCACTAGCCTAGAGATATATTTATGTTTTATAGTGGCTAGTAGTTCTATTTGTGATATATTTTGATGTTGCGAGTATTTCCAAATCGTAATGAGAATGTGGGTACCTAATAAACGTCAATTTACATTTTATCCCTCACTTTTGCTAACTCAAAATAAAAATCAAGGCGATTTAGCACACATGTAGGGAGTCAGGACCTTTGTGACCTTGGGATAGGAGGAAAATGAATTAAAAAACGATTTAATTAGTAAATGATCAATTCCTTCACATGCACATTTTCTCAGTAAAAAACAAACTCTATGAGTTTTTTAATATTGGATGCACCACATCCTACGGAGTCATATAGATTTTTCAAATAGTACCCTATCTCATGTAAATGCATTATTGAGCATTGTCTAGCTAAGAACTTACATTCTATCAAATATGGAAAACTTCCCCATGTACAAATAATAACACTAGGCCTATTGTTAATCAATGGAAAATGGTGGAACTGCTCAAAGTCAACATTGAATTTATGACATGTTCTTGGATTGTTTGTTTGCTCAGGATTTGTTCTTGGCATGTTTGAATGGTTGAAGTGTAATTTTTAGGAAAGTTTTAGGGAATACTTGCAAGAGTTCCAAGATCCAAGGAACTAAAGGATCGAGATAGAGGGATGGTTGAGAGATGGAAACAAGATTTAGTTTGGTCATGGATTGGAGGAAAAAATTGAGGAATCCCATAAATCACTAAGGGGAGACATGYTAGGGTACCAAACAATCATTACCTAGTTTTCATTATGCAATTACATATGAAAAATGCAAGGTAAAACTCAAGCAAGAGACATAAAGGAAGGGAAAGTCATATAGGGCTCTTCTAAAAACCCTTCTAAGAGCCTAAAAACCCTTCTAAGAGGCTAAAAATGAGTGAAAATGATAGAAGGAAACTACCATTTTTGGCGGCATGTCCAAAGCTAGAATGTATCCACTCCACAATGGATTTGTTATGGAATAGTGGTCGGATAGGGCCTCCTCTATCGATGTGGGTAGTTTTAAGGTATCCTTTGTCTCTAGACATCACTATCATGGGGTTTTCCCTATCTCTCGTCCTCCTCTATGAGCGTGGGGGTTGCTCTCGTGGGGTTTTCCCTTTCCTCTATGGAATGAGTACTCAGGGGGGGTCGATGTCATGGGGTTTTCCTAGTCTCTCGGCCTCCTCCAACTCATTGTAATCTATGGAATGAGTATGTGCGACCTCCTCCAACTCGTAGTTGTAATCTATGGAATGAGTATGCGTGGGGTTTTTGTTTTGTTGTTTGGAATGAGTATGCGCAGAGTTTTTGTTTTGTTGTTTTATATCATGTTTTTTTTTTTTTTTAATGTTATAATTATACTACTTTGTTTTTAATGTTTTGTTTTTTGTATTGTATTATATAAATAAAATATTATATATATATATATATATATATATATATATATTTCGTGTATCTCATTATTTTATCCAACAAGCTTGCGAACATTGCACTCAAATTTGGCTTTTGAAGGAAATGCATAACTTTAAATATGCATTCTAGGGATGAATGAATACAAAAGTAAAATTTAAAGATATCCCTAGAAATCACGGATAACAAAATGTCCATGTTATATAGAGACATAAAAACCATTCATGCCCAAATTTTAATTATTAAACAAATTCTACTTAATTCACCCACACTATTAATAAAAGTCTTTCTACAACTTGATTCAACAACATATGGAAGTTTAAAAATAGTTAAATAAACAGGTAATGCATCAATTTCATTAACACATTTGCATGCCAAGCATTCACCCAATTGCAAATGCATCATTTCTTCTTGGAAATTCATTGTGATTATGCAAAATTCATGTCTTAATTCCACGTGCATCTAAATTCCAATTGCATTCATTTTACCACCAGTGGATTACATAACATAAAAAGAAACATGTATTAAGATTAAATAATCATTTTTGGAAATTTAACCTCCAACTAGCTACAAACAAGCAATTTTCTTCCTAGCCATAGGCATTTGTTGTAGATTCCAACACCAATCCAAGGTTGTGGGACCACAAGGGAAAAGATCTAGATATTGTTTCTAGTTCACGCACATAGCCCATCCCATGGTGATTTTAAAATAACTAGACTAGACATCTACCTCAATTTCTCACAATGCAAGAATCTCCTCGAGGGTTCACAATGAACCTTTAACCAACAAGAAAACTTCCTTCATATCCTTCACAACAAAAAAAATGGAATTCAATACTCAAGGATGTTTGATGTCCTGGTCACATAATATTTGAGATCTTCCATGTTTGCAACAACGTTCATAATAGGGCATCTCATATTTGTCAAATGTCGTTGTTTCCATCTATAGAATCTTTGTTGGAATTTCTTCAAATATGTGCATGTATGCATCGAAATTTGACATGGTTAGACTAGACACATGCCTTGACAGTATGGGAGGGTTTCAAGACTCAAGGATGTTTGATGTCCCGACCACATAATCTTTGAGATTGTCCATGTTTGCAACAATGTTCATAATGGGGTGTCTCATATTTTTCAAATGTTGTTGTTTCCATCCATAGAATCTTTGTTGCAACTCTCTTGAAATGGAAAGGAACTTCCAATTCAACCACCACAAATTTCATGCACCGACCCAGCATAGTTAGCACTAGTGAATGGGTCTAACATTGAAATTTCTTCAATGTGTGCATGTATACATCAAAAATTGACGTGGTTAGACTAGACACATGCCTTGACGATATGGGAGGGTTTCAAGACTCAAGGATGTATGATGTCCCTACCACATAATATTTGATATCGTCCATGTTTGTAACAACGTTCATAATGGGGCGTCTCATATTTGTCAAATGTCGTTGTTTCCATCCACAGAATCTTTGTTGGAACTCTCTTGAAATGTCATGTCCAAACTTCCAATTCAACCACCACAAATCTCATGCACCGACCCCACATAGTTAGCACTAGTGAATGGGGACAACGTTAAAATTTGATTGATCAGAATGGCATGCACCAACCCCACATGTACTCTATCCCTGGTACAATGTCTTTTAATAATTGTTTCCTTTAAAATTCGACCGATCAGAAAATTAAAAAGAAACAAGGATGAGATGAGACGTTATATAGAGTGGGTTTGTGAGTGATATTTGAGTATAAGGGAAAATATATCTTCCATGCCATACAAAACACAAGGGAAAATGTTTCCTTTCTCTACTCAACAATCCCTCAAGCATCTCCTTCATTTTGAGTGCCCCAAGTGGTCATTTCTAAATTTGGATTATTAAGTAACTAAGGGGAATATAGTGTGGGGGTTATGTGAATAATGGTGAGAATGATCACAAGAGAATTTCCATGAGGTAGGATAATGCATGAATGACTCACACTTATTGAAAATGTTTAAACTCCCTGTTGATGTGGGGATTTATTTAATGTTTGAGGATATCAAAGATGTGTCATTGCGACTAAGTGGACATATGTTGGTGAGAACGATGTCATCAACTCATCATATTCAGTCACAAATTCTTTAGAGGATTATGTCACCGACTCGTCATTTTTATTACTGTTGTCATTCACCCACCACAAAAATCATTTTGCACCAACCCTGCATAGTGAGTAGTGAATGGGGACAATGTTGAAATTTCTTCAAATTGTGCATGTATGCGTTGAAATTCGACATGGTTAGACTAGACACATGGCTTGACGCTATGGAAGGGTTACAATAATCATGGATGTATGACGTCCCCACATAATATTTGAGATTGTCCACATTTTCATCAATGTTCATCATGTTTCACCTCTCATTGTCATCATTCGTCATTCCCTTCTATAGAATCGTTGTCGGAACTATCTTGAAATTTGTCTGATGTCCCGGCCACATAATCTTTGAGATCGTGCATGTTTGTAACAACGTTCATAATGGGGAATCTCATATTTTTCAAATGTCATTGTTTCCATCTGTATAATCTTTGTTGGAACTCTCTTGAAATGTCATGGAACTTCCAATTCAACCACCAAAAATGTCATGCATCGACCCCGCATAGTGAGCAATGAATGGGGACAACATTGAAATTTCTTCAATATGTGTCTGTATCCATCGAAATTTGACATGGTTATACTAGACACATGCCTTGACGGTATGGGAGGGTTTCAAGAATCAAGGATGTTTGATGTCCTGACCACGTAATCTTTGAGATTGTCCATGTTTGCAACAACATTTATAATGGGGTGTCTCATATTTGTCAAATGTCATTGTTTCTATCCGTAGAATCTTTGTTGGAACTCTCTTGAAATGTTATGGAACTTCCAATTCAACCACCACAAATGCCATGCACCGACCTCACATAGTGAGCACTAGTGAATGGGGCCAACATTGAAATTTCTTCAATATGTGCATGTATGCATCGAAATTTGACGTGGTTAGACTAGACACAGGCCTTGATGGTATGGGAGGGTTTCAAGACTCAGGGATGTATGATGTCCCAACCACATAATATTTGAGATTGTCTATGTTTTCAACAACATTCATAATGGGCGTCGCATTGTCAAATGTCGTTGTTTCCATCTATAGAATCTTTGTTGGAACTCTCTTGAAATTTCATGGAAATTCCAATTCAACCACCAAAATTGTCATGCACCGACCCGACATAGTGAGCAGTGAATGGGGCCAACGTTGAAATTTCTTCAATGTGTCTGTATGCATCGAAATTTGACATGGTTAGACAAGACACATGGATTGACGGTATGGGATGGTTTCAAGAATCAAGGATGTATGATGTCATACAAAAACACTTTGAAAAAATTTCAATGTTGGTCCCATTCACAGGTCACCGTTGCCCATCATGTACTCTAGCCCTAGTACAGTGTCTTTTAATAGTTGTTTTCTTTAAAATTCAACCGATCAAAAAATTAAAATGAAATGAGAAGAGCCCTAGTATAATGTCTTTTAATATTTGTACTCTAGCGGAGAAGACCCACAAACCCTTTTTGAAGTGTCGTTATTATAGCAAACTTATCACAACATCCGTAAAATGCAACATATTTATAGATTTTATAACGTCGCAATTCCGACAATCATTGACCAAATCAAATTTGACTTGGTCAAAATACCGGGTGACCGTTAGAGGGGGGAAACTTAGTTTCCACAATGTCGCAACTGCAACAACTATCTTCACAAATGTGGCAAGAGAGACGACTATGTCACAAACGTGGAAAGAGAGATGACTATGTGGAAAAAGTGGCAAGAGAGATGATAATATTGCAAGAGATATGACAACATGGCAAGAGAGATGTCAACGTGGCAATAGAGACGTTATCGAGCAATACGGAAAAAAAAAAAAATTCCTCTATTTTTTGACAATATGGTCAATATTGTCCATAACGCCACAAATAGAACGTCGAAATTTTTACAATATGTACTAGTGAGGAGAAACATCATAAATCGCTCTCAACAAGGGTTAACATTATTCATTACACCAAGCTTGTATTTGAAGTACACGTACTTAACTTTAGACAGAGGCTTGGTGAGAATGTCTGATATCTTTTCATATGTGGATATGTACCATATTTCCACTTCTCCTTCTGCACCATGTCTCAGATGAAATGGTCTTTGATCTCTATATTCTTTGACTTGTCATGAAATACTATATTCTCTGAAATCTTCACAGAATTTTGATTATCATAGTATATCAAATTTGGCTCCAACTCTAGATCAAATAACCCTGCAAGAAACTTCTGAAGCCACACCACTTCACGGCTTGCAACACTGGCTGATATATATTCTACTTCTGATGCTTCTGATGTACTAAGTGCCACTAGCAAATTTGTTTTTCTCAACCATGATATCATACCTGATCCCAAACTGAAGCAACATCTTGATGTGATTTTTCCTATCCACTACACTCCCCGCCTAGTTAGAGTATGTATAACCTTCCAGCTTCACTTCACCATTCAAGACATATCTGAGTCCATATCCAACCATACCATGAAGATACCTTAGTACATGATTTATTGATACCAAATGTACATGTCTAGGTTCAACCATATACTGACTTAATGTGTTCACTGCAAATCATATATCTGACCTGGTGTTAACCAGGTACATCAAGGATCCAATCAATTGTCTATACATCATGGGATTGACCAAATATGAATAAGAATCACTCAAGAGTTTCATATTTGAAACCATTCGTTTGACCATGGAATTGCAGTCCATCATCCTGAATCTCTACAGGATCTCAATACAATACTTTCCTTGGCTAAGGAAGATCTTGTCTGCAATTCTCATCCCCTATAAGAAACAAGTCATCCACATATAGTACCAATATTAATGGGAAACCATCTTCAACCTTGTAGTAAAGTTTGGGATCTGCATTGCTCTTGGTAAACCCCAAGCTCATCAAATAACTGTTTATTGTGGCATACCATTCCCTAGGTTCCTCCTTAATTCTGTATAAAGCTTTATTCAATTTACAAACATGGGACTCCTTCCCATAGATCACAAAACCTTGTGGATTCTCTATGTACACTTCTTCTTTAATTACACAATTCAAGAAAGAAATCTTTGCATCCATATGGTGTAATTTACAACCCATAATAAAAGAAATAGAATTAATAGATCTAATAGAATTTTACCTGGCTACTGGAGAAAATGTCTCATCATAATCTTCTCCCTCTTTCTGGGAGAATCCTCTAGCCACAAATCTAGATTTGTACTTCTCTATGCTGCCATCTGCAACATGCTTGATCTTGTAGATCCACTTGGAAGTCACCACTGACTTCCCTTCTAGTCTCAAAACCACTTCTCACACATCATTCTTCATGATGGATCGATACTCTTCCATCATAGCATCCTTCAATACTTGTTTCTTTGCAAATTCCTCATAAGTTGAAGGTTTTGAATCAATGATCTTACTCATTAATGCCACATAGCTGGAAAACTTTTGTGGTCACTTTCTCTCTCTGAAGGAGCCACTGAGAGATTCATGTTTTTCTTTTTCCTTCAAAGTGTTATGAAGCCATGCTGGTATCTTCTTGGTAATTGTAACCTCTTTGGGTGGATCTACTGGTATCTTTGGCTTTACTATCTCATTTTGATATTTTGGGATATGTTCTTCTGGAGTATAGTCAATCATCACTGCAACCTTTGGATTCTATTTCTCCTCTCTTTCTTCATCCATGTGATAATGTTGGCACAGGGGCAGACCCAGGGTTCAACGCTTACAACAGTGCACCAACAAAACCCTAACTACCATCCCTTTCGGCAACACCTGTGAAGCAGATGAAGTCTCACCCGAGGTAGAGGCATGGGTGGTTGCAGGACTCAGATGTATGCAACCTTAGCTGGGACATAGATCTGTGATTGTAACACCTTAATAGAGCACTTAACAATTATAGTTCATTAATATTCAATCTTATTTTACAGCATGACTAAAACCTAACAATTGATCAACGCAGCATTCACACAGATCTAATAGATTCAGGCACTAAGCATACCAAAATAGATTAGATCTAGCCTTTATTCACATTATTGATCACTAAGCTACCATATTAGATTATGATAAGCATACATCAGTGCACTAAGCATTTAACCATATAAACAAGAGAACAACCATAAAGAACAACACAACCACAACAAGGGATATACGTGGTTCACCCCCACCCTGGGGCTACGTCCATCAAATCTTCTTCTTTATCTCTTTTTGTCAATATTCTACATGCACAAAGCCATGATATATTACTCCACAAAGGACAAGAGATCTTTGCGCACTCCGCTAGATCCTCCTTCCCTGAGTTACAACACAAAGCCTCTTCACATTCTCTTACAATCACTTGCACTTATCTCTACAAGTTCTCAACATAACATGCACAAAGCACTTACAAGTTGTAGTTAGCACAGTGTCTAGCCTCTCTTCGATCACATAGATCAAACTACTTCCTACAAAACCTAGATTTCTATTTATGTATTACAAAAATGGCATAAACATGGGTAAACCCATGGGTTGAAATCCCCATACCTGTTACATAAGCCCAAAACCCAAAAATCCCTAAAAAGGGGCCTAGATCCCGCGATATCCACTTTGATTTGTGCTCCTCCTTCAACAACCTGTCAAAGTCCCAAAATTAAGTCAAACATGACCGAGGATCCTCAAAACTTTGTCAAGGGCCAACAAAGACTCTCTACATTTCCTGAAGGTTACTTCTTCATCAAAGGTGACATCCCTGCTAATATCAATTTTTCTTTGTCTATGGATGTATATTCTATAAGCCTTGGAAGTGTCATTGTATCCAACGAAGGTTCCCTTCTTTATTGAAGGTTCTAGTTTTGTTCTCTTTTACTCGGGACATGTATGTACATTGGAAAACCCAATATCCTCAAGTGGCTAACTTCTGGTTTATTTCCAGTGAATACTTCTTTTGATGTCTTGTTCCCCAATATCTTATGAGGACTTTTGTTTTGGACATATACATTTGTATTGGATGCTTATGCCCATAGATGCATGGGTAAGTTTTGTTCATGGATCATTTCTTTAGTTGCTTATACAATTGATCCGTTCTTTCTCTCTGCAACCCCATTTTTTGGGGGGTTGTAGGGATTTGTCATCTCCCTCTTAATACCTTCTTATCTATAAAAATCATTGAACTCATTTGAGGTGTATTCACCTCCATTATATATAGATGGTACTGACATTTGTCTACATACATCTGAATGTACAATGTCCAATATCCCCTTAGATTTATTTTCACTTCTTGGAAAACTTTCCTTAGAATTCTTGTGAAGTGCACATCCTTTGCATACTCCATCATGTTCCACCTACATATCTGGTAGAACTGTAACCATCTTTCTCAAAACTAGAAAGACTCTGTAGTTGAGGTAATCAAGTCTTCGATTCCATAGATCACTAGAGCTAATACTGTTGTGTACAAGGGCTTGTGTTGGGTATCCCTTTAATTTATACAATCTTCCCTCTCAAACACCAATCACAGTATTCGAAGCTATACTTGAACCCTTAGGCGAAAGAAGGAATTTACCATCAACAAAAGCTACTATGAAGCCTTGATCTTCTAAAGAAAAGATAGAAAGAAGATTCTTCTTTAAACCTTGTACATTAAATACATCATTTATTGAAATAAAGTTCCCTGAATCATATTGGTAGGAGGCTTCTCCTACTCCTTTTACTTCATGCTTTGAATCATCTCCAAGATCCACTTGAAGGGATGAACTCTTTTCTATCAAATTTGTAAGAGAATTTTGGAACCCAATCATGTGCTTGGAAGCACCATTGTCCACTAGCCAAATATCACTTCCTTGAGTAGTGGTACCTGTGAGAGATGAGATAAAGACATACTCTTCATCTTTTGTTTCCCTTGTCTTCTTCTGAGATGTAGACTCCTCCATATCTATTGCATTTTCTTGATTTTTTCTCTTTCCTTTCCCTTGAGAACACTGGTAAGCAAAGTGTCCCAGCTTTTGATATTTGAAACATCTAATCCTAGATACATGCTTCTTGTGATCTAAAAATTGTCTTCTATTTTTCTTTGAGTTGTTGTTTATTCTTTCTTTCCTTTTCTTTGCATGAGCAACACGATATTAGTTCTCTTCATCATTGGTCTTTTGCATCTTGGATGTCAATCTTGGTTTTTCTTGGACACATTCTTTCCATAGCTTGTCAAATAGGCAATTTCATTCTTGCACAAATTCCTTGAACAAATGCATCCCAAGAAGAAGGAAATCCATTTAGAGTTGTAGTCACAAGATCTGCATCATCCACTGAATCTCCAATAGTTTCTAGTTGATCCTTGATCTGATAAATCTTGATGAAGTATGTAGAAATTGAATCTGACTTGTTCATCATCACATTTCTAAGTTGATGCCTTAGGGTTAGCTTCATGCTTGTATTCTTGTTTTCATATAGTCTATTTAAGGCATAAAACATCTCCTTTGGTATCTTCAATTTTGATACATTAGGAATCAAGTGGTCCTTGATTGAATCTATCAAGATCCTCTTGGCCTTGATCTCATTTTTCTTATGTCTTGCCTTGGCCTCTTTTTTGGTTTTGGGAGAACTTTCTTGACATGATCCAAGAGCTCATTCTCTTATAGAATGAGAAGTATTCTATGCTTCCATGATCTAAAATTTTTTGCCCCATCCATCATATATTCAACTCTCATATCGGTAATCATTTTTGCCTGTAGAAACCTTAGGCTTGAAAAATCCCAAAATTTCAACATTCTTAAAAATCAATGCTAGGGTTTTAGGACATGCACTAGGGTTAGGTGAGTTGGCTAGTACAATTTTCTCCTCAATGCCGAAACTAGAAAACCCTAATGAATGGAAATATTTGTTCTTGATGGTGTCTTGTGCTATGTCAAATCTGGATTCAACCCTTATGCTCTGATACCTTGTTATACTTTCTTAAAATTTTAGTAGCAATAGATTTACCAGAGTAATTTGATCTTATTTTTAACATTCAACAACCATACACTGGAAATATAAGAAGGATCTAGAAGCAGATAGACAAACATGAGAAGACACAAAGATTTTTCCTCGGAAAAACCCATCCAACTTTCCTTAGAGAGAATATTTCTGATAACACAATACAATCATGAACAATCTCTATTCACAAGAGAAAAAAACCAACAATGAAGAAACCATAATAAAAAGTAATTATATCTTCTTCTTGTAAAACCCTAGTGAGGGTAGACAATTGAGAAAAACCCTGAAATATGATGTGTAGCAACCCTAGCAAGAGTGCTAGAGTACTCATCCTCTTCCAACGAACTTCCCAAGATAGAAACCCTAGAAACTGTAGTAGTAGCATCTTCTTCCTTGCCTCAGACTTGCACCTTATTTTCCTGAATGAGAGAGTTGTGTGAGTGTGTGTCAAATGGCAAGGCGTCTCCCTTTCTTTATAGTCTTCAAGTCACTTTATTGGGGCTGACTTCTCTTCTGGGATATTCTTCAACTGTTCAATGGTCTTCCTTTGACTTCTTGGAATCTTCCTCTCTAAGAAAAGTTTTCGAGGAGGGAATACCTTTTGCTACTACAAAACATCAACACCATTAATCTTTTATTAATACCATAGTTCTAGTTAAGATTATGGTGAAGGTTGACTCTGAGATATTTGTATGAAGTAACTTCTTCCTAAGCTCCTATTGTCATATGACATATACATGCATGTAGAAAAAATTTCATATTGGAGGTGCCTATATAATGGGACTAAGGAAACCCTAGATGATGAAAAAGTAACTCACTAACTACTTGGATGATCCAATATAGGGTTTGAACATCTTCAAGTATACAATCCCCTCACATGTCAACATCTCCCTAGGGTTGTTGGACCACGATGAACAAAATTTTCATAGGGTAAACAATGAAACAATAATCCACGCTGCAAATTAGGGCCCAATATTAGTGTCATGGGTGGATTTAATTACTATCAAAACGTTTAAGGTGGAGGATAATGTTGTCATTACTCTAGGAAAATTTACAAAGAATCATTCAAAAAGTGCATGAATTGATGTACATAACATTGACATATGGTTTAATGGTGATTTTTCTCCTATATCATCTTTACTTTCATGTCCAAACAACTTGTCTTATTTACAAGTTTTGGGATTCGAAGGATTGAGAAATTTTAAACTACACAACTAATTACAAAAACCCTTCATTATGAAGGTGGTATACCTCTTTTATTCAATTAAAGTTGGATGAAAGAAGAACAATTTCATTTGAGTGAAATCCTTTCCCTTCACTTTAATGTTGTTTGCATTAATGATTTTCATACAATCACCTAAAAATGAAAATAGAGCCTACCAAATATGCTCATTATCAAATCCCTCAAGCCACCACCACCCTCAGTATCCGATTGCACACAAAATACAAACGTTCGTTACTCCTCGTGAACATTTTATCCAAATACTTTTACAGGGTTTGTAGATATCTACAACATTAATAACTTTATATATCTAAATACTTTTACAAGGTTTGTAGATATCTACAACATCAATAACTTTGTATTTTAAAATTCATTAATAGATTTTTTTTTTAAACAAAATCAAAATTAAGATTAAAATTAAGATTAAAATTAAGATTAAAAGGTTAAAACTTGTTTGTTGACTAGTCATGTCTAATACTTTTAGAGAGGGTTTGTAGACATTTACAACATCAATAACTTTATATGTTAAAATTCATTAATTAATTTTTTTAAACAAAATTAAGATTAAAAAAGTTAAAGATTGTTTGTTGACTAGTCATATCTAGTGTATAAAAGTAACAACATTTTCAAGAGTTTTATCCACTTGGCGTATGTATGCTCGTGACAAGATATGATGATGTTGATAAACCATATGCTAAATGTCCTACAAAGGTAAAATCATATAATGGCACAATCTCCAATGTACAAGCCTTTCTCCATGTCCTATACATAAAGGGGAAATTTAAGCAATGTTAATTAATTGTATCATAAACCAAACATAATTAATATGTATTTATTTGTTCATTTTTGGTGTTTATGTCAACTCATTTTTCATAAGGTTATGTAGAGATTTTGCAAACTCGTATATGTTTTTTTTTTTCTACTTATATAAGTTCAACATTTTTTTCTATATTAAATATTAAAGGTGGTTGGCGGCTTTTGCACTTGGATAGGTATTCTCAATGTTAGGTTTGAAGATATGTAATTTTTTGGATTGATTGTTAGAAGATATGAAGGTGTTGTTGGATGGTTTATTTCTTATAATTAGGCCATAGTCTATTAATTTATTAGGCCTTAGGCTTTAAGAATTTAGATTTAGGGTTTGTTGCAGTTGTAAAATCAAAAATTCTAGTTGCAGTTGTAATTGGTGCTACAACGAGATTAACAAGGAATTATCGATCTACCTTTTAACGATTAAACTATTCTGAAGGTAGTATGGACCTATAACCTGTTATAATAATGTAGATGTGTTATTTTAACCATAGACAATGTTACACTATTGTCACCCAACCATAGGCACAAAATCCACCCCCGAGCATCTTAACGTTTGGCAAAAAGAATGATTCTGAGAAGCCACACAAAAACCAACATATGACCAAGAGAGCACACCTTCTCCAAGGGTAGCGCACAAGAGAAAGTAGCAGAAAGACTAAACAAGAGAAAATAGTACAATTGCAGTTGCTACTCCTCCTCCTCCAAACTTGCACATTATTTCTGGTTTCCTGAGTGAGAGTAAGTGAGTGAACAAATGATCCAATACGTCCTCTATTTATAACTCTGGTTCTAGTCACCAGTCTGGGCCGACTTGTCTTCCTAAAGGATAATATCTTAATATTATATATTATGTTGAGTCGACATGTATTCTAGGGTTTTCACACATTTGTTTAGGGTTTCTCTTGCTTCTGGAATATTCTATTCTAGTCAACAATTACATATGGAGGTTAATACCTCCTGCAACTACCATAATATAAACACGTTGGACATCCACGATTTCCGAAAACTATTACAGTTGTAAGAGGACAATATTTTTGGCATGGTATGACGAAATATGTCATCGATTATTTGTCCAGATACATGATGTTTTAGAAGGTAAAGGTTGAGCACAGACATCAAGTGGGATTGTTGCGGTCATTTACCATTCTCGAATGGAAATGGGAAGTTTTTACTATCGATTTCATTTCCAAATTTCCTAGAAAAACAAGGAAACGTGATTCCATGATGGTAGTGGTGGACAAGATTACAAAGGATGTGCATTTCATTCCCATAAAAGTAACTCATAAGGCAGCCAATATTGAAAAAATTTATACGAAAGGAATTGTTAGGCTACATAGAGTGCCTAAGGCAATAGTGTCAGACAAAGATCCCAATTTCACTTCCAATTTTTGGAAGGGGTTTTTTAAAGGGATTTGGGACCAATCTCAATTTCAACACAACATATCACCAAGAGTTAGATGGGAAGACATAAAGGATTAATCGGATAATTGAATACATGTTGAAAATGTATGTAATGGATGAGCCTTCTAGGTGGGAGGAAAATATCCATTTAATTGAGTTTGCTTAGAATAATGGGGATAGAGAATCATTGAAGATGAGCTCGTTTGAAGCATTATATGGAAAAAAAATGCAACACACAATAAAGTTGGAATAACCCCACAAACAAAGTCGTGATTGGGCCATAAGTATTAAAGGAAATGGAAGAGCATATGGTAAAGATCATTTAGAATTTGAAAGTTGCACAATATTGACAGAAGAGTCATGCTAATAAAAAGAGAACACATAGATAATTGAAACTGGGAGAGCGTGTGTTTTTAAAAGTTAAAACCAAGAGACGCTCGTTGAAATTGGGAAGTTTCCCAAAGTTGGAAATGAGATATTGTGGGCCTTTTGAGGTCTTAGAAAAGATAGGGCCAGTTGCATACATGCTAGAATTACCTGCATCTATGAGAATTCATATCGTGTTCCACGTGTCTTTATTAAAAAAATATGTACCTGATCCTAATCACGTGATTGATTGGAATGTGATTGAGGTGGAATATGAAGGAGAGTTCTGAGTGGAACTAGTGCACATCCCGGACCAGAAATTCAAAGTTCTTAGGAACAAATCTATCTTCTTGGCAAAGGTTCAATGGACCTGTTATGATCCTGAAGATGCTACATGGGAATATGAGGAATCCATGTGGGAAGCATACCTGCAAATTTTTGAAATTTTTGAAGAAAAGTGAATGTACATTTGTACATAACCAAGTGAAGAATCCATTTTGGTAGCTGAAGTTCTTGGAGCCACAACTTTGATATTCGTAGCCAACCAATGTGGGGTTGAGGGGAAAAGGGAGTTGTTTGTTGAAATTGTTGCGCAAGTCATTGAGTTGTGGAATTATTAAGTACTTTGATGTAATATTTTTATATATGTCAATGTGTAAATTGTATGGTTATGTGCACTAAGGATAACACAATTTGTAGGGGGAGGGGAATGTAGCATCCCCGTTTTCAAACCCCAAACTAGCGATGTTTATTGTAATTGTAATGTATGGTCAAAATGCAAAGTGATGTAGTATGTAAATGATGCAAATTGAATATAATGAATAAAATGTATCATCGACTACAAATGAACATGGATGAAGATTTGGGTACTAAGTATCTAGAAGAGAGGGAAGGGGTCCAATGGTGGGAGAGTTTACCCATGTCAATTAAAGCAAAATTGATTTCTTATTCCTTACCATGAACCTTCCATTAGTCGTTGAGTGTTCTAGAGCCCAATCATTGAATTCATGTCAGAGGGTGGGTGTGAGAGTCACTTCCCATAGTTATTGAGAGCATGGGGGATGATTACAATCAGCTTGGGGAAGGGTGAAAGTCAAGAAACCAAGAGAAATAGAGGAAATTCATATGGGTAGGGGACCATAATGGCACAATCATGTGTTTGCATGGAGAGCTATTTTTACATGGATTATTTTGGCTAGCAAAGAAGTTCTAATTGTTGAAGCTTGAAGGTAGCTATTGTTGAAAAGTTTGCTAGTTGCTTGGAGCTAAAAATTTTGTGGAGAAAGAGGTTGCATTCTTGGGAGTAAAGTTTTGTTCAAATTTCTCCAATGAAGCATTTTTTTTTTCTACTAGGTGAATTCATGTTGCAACTATAGAATTCCTGAGGTCCTAACAAGTAGAGTTCCTTCCCAACCTATGCTGGAATCCCGAGAGAGGAGTGGAAAGGCCTATGGGATTGTGATAAGTGAAGGGATATTCCATCCATTAGGTTGTGCAGGTTGAGGGGAAGACAGATGGTGGATTGGAATTAGCTGTGAGTATTGATTGTTGAGAGGGGGACATTAGCCATCCTTAGGGACCATCGCCTCTTGTGGATTCATAGCTCCATATCGGGGGTGTCTTTCTATTGAGAAATGGAACAACAAGGCTATGGTTGGGAGGAACATCCATCCTCTGCAGCAAATTTCACATTTTATAAGATAAGAGTTGTTATTCATTTTATTTATGCATGTATGATGTTGATTTAGTTATTGTGCAATTTACTCTCAGATATATTTGGTTATTATTGCTTGTTGTGAACATAATGATGCATTTAAATCCCTATTTATATGGTCAAATGTTGTTGTATGTTATTTCATTGTTGTTATGCGCAATTAAGAAATTGTATTTACGTTTTTAAGCATGATAGACAATTGAATGTATATGAATGTAATGATGTGGGTTATTTCCACATTTAGATTTAGTATCATAAAAAAAATTATTGTGTCATTTTAGAAGAGACATGACCCATCTAGGTGCTAGGTACATTACAGTGAGGGACCAATTTATGAGTGAAGTTAATATATTGATGAACCACATATGTGAAATGAGTTTCTATAGAACTAGTGTGTACAACAGTTGGAACCCATGTATCTCGGTGGATGATTTTTTTTTATATGGATATCAATAATCTAATTTATGTATGTATAAGAGAAAGACACAACCTAGAGTAATGAAAGCCCAAAAATGAAGAATGGACTAGTAATAACAATCACCAAGCACAACCAACAAGAGAAAACAAAAGGACTAAAGATACAATCAACAAGTATTCATTAAGGGTGTGTGCTGGAAAATGTAACTCATACTTGTTGTTTGTTATGTGATTGTTCTTGTGACCTATTGAGAAGGTGACATGATAAGATGACCTGTGAGTATAGGTTAGTGTCTACTATCTAGATAAGATTGAGTGAGTGGAGGTTATCTGATAAGCTCCTATTTTGGCATGTGGTTGAGAGATTCTCACAACATCTCCTTCTATAATTGGAATAAGTTAGATCTCACAACAACCTATAGACTCTATATATTGAGTCACGATGTATTTTAAGTATTAAAAAATGCAATAAATTATTTGGGAAGAAAATCATTCTTCATGCTAATTGGCTCATAATTGTACATAAAGTATGTGATCATATCCTTACTCTCAATGGTGAAATACTAACTTTTAAAAGGGGTATTGAATAACGTGCCGTTGTACTTAATTTTAAGGTTATTTATCATAAAATGCTTCTAAATTTCCTTGATTTTTCTTCATGTCTATTTGGAAATATTAAATTCATTTAGTTGAGAAGCACTTTCCTTCTACAACCACGTGGGATAGATGTGTCATGTCGGTATCCCTTTAACATGTGGACTAGAAAATAAAATAAGAAATAATAGTACTATTTCATAATCGTCCTACTAATCAAATCAAACAAAAATAATTAGATATAAATAAAAATATGTACATATAACAACCAAAATTAGTATAACTTATGGAGATTTTGGTTAAGGAAATAAACTTCACATACCACAATGAGATTTATGTGAGAAATAAACATTTTGAATAGTGTTATTAATGCCCTAAAATACTTAGTATTATTAATGTGTGAAATTTTGATGAAAACTAAATAATACAAGTAGCTTTATTAATGTGTGAACATGTGTGAATTTACATGAGAATTAGCTCATTTAGAGATTATGTAATATTGTTATTAATTTCTTACCATGCCATTATGGCATATATTTACATGAAAAAGTTAACATAATACAAGTATGGATAGTATAAGTGAGAGTACAAAATTTTTGCAATCAAAAGTAACACATATTTTTTTTTTAGTAATGTACTTTGAGACTATGGAATTTCTCTCAATGTTAAAATGTAATTTTGTAATATGGAATTATAGAATTTATTTTAGTAAATGTCAACATATTTGAGAATATGAAATCTTAATATAATGTATGAATGGGTAATATGTGTCTAATTAATGTGTAGATTTATATGAATAACATGAATATTATAGTTGATATTGTACCAACATAAGTTCATCTAAAACCCGGATTTGAGATCCAATCCCTTGAGATGTAAACCTTTCCTCCAAATTTCTCACTTTAAAAGAAATTGTACTTCAAATACTTTAGTCTCCCTCTACATACTTTTTTGGGATTTAGACCGATCTATGCCAAGTGGGAAGGGTATTGAATATGACCTTCATTTTTCTCAAAACCAAAACTACCAAATTTTATAATTATTCTCAAGACAATTATAAATATTTAAATCTACATTGATTTGTTTTGATCTGTTTTTTTGGATGCAAGGATGATTTCATTTCCATGTTTGGGCATTCCCACATCCCATCCCTCCTAGGAGATTAAAGAATATTATGCATCACAACGATGGTTCCACTCGAACATGTACAACATCCGCCAACAAAGATTCCATGAAGGCTTGGACATGCAGACTTGGTTGTTCAACTACCATATTTTTGGTTAAGTCAATGTGTAAATGGTATGGTTATGTGTGTTGAGGAAAACAAAGTTTGTAGGAGGAGGGGAATGTAACATCCCCATTTTCAAATCCAAAACTAGCGATGTATATTATAAATGTAATGTATGTCCAAAAGCCAATCTGATGTAATATGTAAATGATGTAAATTGAATATAATGAATAAAATGTATCACCAGCTACAGACTAACATGGATGAATATTTGGGTACTAAGTATCCACAAGAGAGGGAAGGGTTCCAATGGTGGGAGAGTTTACCCATGTCAATTAAAGAAAAATCTATTTCTTATTTCTTTCTAAATTATCCTTACCATGAACATCTCATTAGTCATTGAGTGGTCTAGATCCCAATCATTGAATTCATGTAAGAGGGTGAGTGTGAGATTCACTTCACATAGTTATTGAGAGCATGGGGGTTGAGTAAAATCATCTTGGGGAAGGATGAAAGTCAAGCAAGCAAGAGAAAGAGAGAAAATTCATATGGGTAGGCGACTCGAATGGAACAATCATGTTTTTGCATGAAGAGCTATTTTTACATGGATTCTTTTGGCTAGCAAAGGAGTTTTAATTGTTGAAGCTTGAAGGTAGCTATTGTTGACAAGTTTACTAGTTGTTTGGAGATAAAAATTTTGTGGAGAAAGAGGTTGTTTTCTTGGGAGTAAAGTGTTCAAATTTCTCCAAGGAAGCATTTTTTTTTTCTTCTAGGTGAATTCATGTTGCAACTGTGGAATTCTTGAGGTCCCAACAAGTAGAGTTCCTTTCCAACCTATGCTGGAATCCAAAGAGAGGAGTGGAAAGGCCTGCAAGATTGTGAGAAGTGAAGGGATATTTCATCCATTAGGTTGTGCAGGTTGAGGGGAAGAGAGATGGTGGATTGGAATTAGTTGTGAGTTTTGATTGTTGAGAGGGGGACATTAGCCATCCTTAGGGACCACCATCTCTTGTGGATACATAGCCCCAGCTCAGGGGTGTCTTGCTATTGAGAACTAGAACAACAAGGCTATGGTTGGGAGGAACATCCAACCTCGGCAACAGATTTCACATTTTATAAGATAAGTGTTGGTATTTGTTGTGTTTATGCATGTATAATGTTGATTTAGTTGTTGTGCAATTTACTCTGAGATATATTTGGTTATTATTGCTTGTTGTGAACAAAATGATGCATTTAAATCCCTATTTATATGGTTGAATTTTTTTGTATGTTATTTCGTTGTTGTTATGCACAATTAAACAATTTTATTTATGTTTTTAAGAAGCATAGATAGATGCATGTATATGAATGTCACGCTGTGGGTTATTTTCACATTTAGATTTAGTATCATAAAAAAATGTATTGGGTCATTTTAGCAGTGACGTGACCTAGCTAGGCATTGGGTATGTTACAGTGAGGGACCAAGTTATGAGTGAAGTTAATATATTGATGAACCACATATCTGAAAACCATTTCTATCGAACTGGTGTGTACAACAGTCAGTACCCATGTATCTCGGTAGATGAGTTGTTTTTTATATGGATATCAATAATCTTATTTATGCATGTACAGGAGAAAGAAACAACACAAATTAATGAAAGCCCAAAAATGAAGAATGGACCAGTAATAGCAATCACCAAACACAACCAAAAAGAGAAAACAAAAGGACTGAAGATACAATCAACAAGTATTCATTGAGGGTGTGTGTTGGAAAAAGTAACTCATACTTGTTGATTTTTGTATGATTGTTCTCGTGACCTGTTGAGAAGGTGACATGATAAGATGACGTGTGAGTATAGGTTAGTGTCTATTATCTAGATAAGATAGAGTGAGTGGAGGTTCTTTGATAAGATCCTAGTTTGCTGCGTGGTTGAGAGATTCTCACAAGCTCTCCTTTTATGATTGGAATAAGTTAGATCTCATAACAACCTATTAACTCTATATATTGAGTCACAATGTATTTTAAGTATTCAACAATGCAATAAATTATTTGGGAAGCAGATCATTCTTCATGCTAATTGGATCATGCTTGTACATAAATTACGTAATCATATCCTTACTCTCAATGGTGAAAGCCTAACTTTTAAAAGGGGTATTGGATAATGTGCATTGTACTTAATTTTAAGGCTATTTATTAAAAAATGCTTCCAAATTTGTTTAATTTTTCTCCATGTTTATTTGAAAATATTAAAGTCATTTTGCTCAGAAGCACTTTCCTTCTGCAACCACATGGGATAGATGTGTCATGTCGATAGCCCTTTAACATGTGGACTAGAAAATAAAATAACAAACAATAATACTACTTCATAGTCATCCTAATAATCAAATCAAACAAAAATAATTAGATATAAGTAAAAATATATACATTAAAACAAATCATATCAACCAAAATTAGTATAACTTATGAAGATTTTGGTTAAGGAGATAAAATTCACATACCATAAAGAGATTTATGTGAGAAATAAACATTTTGAATAGTGTTATTAATGCCCTAAAATATTTAGTATTATTAATGTGTGAAAATTTAGATGAAAACTAAATAATGCAAATAGTTTTATTAATGTGTGAACATGTGTGCATTTACATGAGAATTAGCTCACTTAAAGATTATGTAATAATGTTATTAATGCTTTACCATGTCATTATGGCATATATTTACATGAAAAAGTTAATATAATACAAGTATGGATAGTATAACTGTACATAAATTTTGTAATCAAAAGTAACACATTTTTTTTAGTAATGTATTTTTAAACTGTAATTTCTCTCCATGTTAATAATGTAATTATGGAATTATGGAATTTTTTCTAGTAAATATCAACATATTTGAGAATATAAAAATTTTAATATAATGTATGAATGGATAATATGTGTATATAATTAATGTGTAAATTTATATAAATAACATAAATATTATAGTTGAGATTGTACCAACACAGATTCATCTAAATTTTGGATTTGAGATCCAATTCCTTAAGATGTAAACCTTTCCTCCAAATTTTTTATTTAAAAAAAAAAAGTTATACCTCACAAAATTTAGTGTCCATCTACATTTAATAGATCTGCGATTTAGAGAAATATATGTCTATGTAAGAAGGGTATTTAATCGAAGATTCATTTTTTTCCAAACAAAAATTACCAAATTGTATAATTGTTTTCAAGACAATTATAAATATTGAAATCTACATTGATTTGTTTTGAACATCATAATTTTAATTTATCTGTGTGATAAAAATCAATTTAGAAATATCTTAAAAAAAACAGATTTTTTAATCTTATTTTTTATTTTAATTGAATAAAAAATGTATTTAAAATTTTTATTAAAAAAATAAATTATGGAAAAACCAAGCCATCAATTTAATTAATTTTTCCGTAGTTAGAATAAAAATATATATAAATATAAAAACAACTTTTGAACTGTTTTTATATTTCCATGAAAGATTTGGGCATATCCACATCCCACCCCGCCTAGGAGATAAAAGAAGATTCTGCATCACAACGAATATGTACAGCATCCGCCTTCAAAGATTCCATGAAGGCTTGGACATGCAGACTTGGTTGTTCAACTACCAGATATTTCGAACGGTTGCCATGATTTGCCAAGAACACCGTCCGCCCATTACAAGAGAGTGGTTTCACGACGTGAAGGTAGGATATTCTATAGTCATGGAGAGAACGTGAAGGCAAGGAAAAGATAATAAGTTGATAAGGCATGGTAGAAAAATTGAAAGGTAAATTCTACTTCTAATCTTCAAAGTTGTCACATAGATTACAAAATTTGAAGTAGAATTTCGTTAAAGATTAAGTTGAGGAATTTCATAGGTTCCTAGAGAGCCCTGAATTGAGAACAAGGCGTCTAAATAGACTATGATTCTCCATTGAGGATGAATTTTTTTGATTGCATATTTGTTTAGTGAGTGATGTCTACCAATTAGTATTATTGGTATTTGAGGGTGAAGAAAAGTTATCACAGAAGAAATAGGATTTAAGAGACATGAGAAACAATAGAAAATAAGAGAAAGGAGAAGACAAACTCTTGGAATGCTACCAACTAAACAAAAGAATGATGAGGCTAGTAGCAAGCCTAGCAAGCATTGGGAAGTGGGATGTTGGAAACAAGTATTGAGAAGTGTGATGTTGGAAAAGGCAGTGATGTTGAACAAGTAAGGGGCTCAATAAGTAAAAGATGAAGAGTTCACAAAAAAAATTTCAAGCGTGGAAAGGAGGTACCTAGAGCAAGAGGAAGATTTAACACAACTTTTTTCAAGTGTGGAACGAAGGTACATAGAGCATATAGATGTGTAAATAATTTGAATGACATAATAAGTTAAGATGTGATCATAAATGATCTTTTAAAGAATATAGTTAAGTTTATGCATGAGTTGATTTACCATTTAGGAATTAAAGTGAAGAAGAAGATTTAATGAAATAATATTGCAGCCATCATAAATAATTGAAAACAAAAAGTAAGTACTAAGAACAACAAACCACAATGCCAAGATTGTTAATGGAGTTCGACAAGAGTTGCCTATGTCTCTGGGCCTTTGTCTTAGTGGGGAAGGCTTTCTTATCAATCGTCAATGCTTCAAAATTACATCAGAAGTATCTCAAATGGATTACAAACTAGTCTGACTATGTTTTGCTCAACCTCAAGAATCCAACACAACTGATGGCACTAAAAAAGGTTGAGCGTAGCTCCCGAAAATGGCCTCCAAAGTTTGCTTCCTCAATGGCTTCCCTGCATAAAAATGGATTGGACCTCACAATTCTTCAGTATTTGTCCCGTTCTGAACCTCCTTGGACTGTTAAAAACCTTTGGTTTATATATATTTTGAGTTGGGTATCCTATCCCAACTTCCTCCCAAGATCTAGCCTCAAAAAGGGCTCTAGATCCTAATTTTTGGGCAAAATCCTCCAAAACTCAGGCTGAAATATCATTAAAAATCCAAACCTATAGTTAAAAACCCACAAATTGGAAAAAATGTGCGCCAACCCCTTTTTCTCGAGCCCCTAGTCGTATGCATGCCCATGTGGTAGAGAGAAGGTATGACATGTGCTAAACGATAGCCCTTTTTCCTCGGATGCCTAGTCGTACATGCCCATGTGGCTAGGTGCCAATCCCAAACAACATTGCACCATCCGTTAGCCCTCAGTCTATTGCTCCTAGTCACATGCATTGGTCTCACAATATCCCGCCCTGGTCGTCGGGTAGCCCCCGTGACTGGGTGCTTCCCCAAACTCTGTGCTATGCAACCTCATATAGCACCTATGCCACTTGTATAAATAAGAAACACCACAACTCATATGGTTGGCATGTTTGGTTAGTCCGTTGGCTAGTTCGGAGGTCTCGGTTTCAGCTCCGTCGAAGTACAAAAAACCTTTTGAACCGGACCTTATTGGCCTCATCATGGGTGCCATGTGGCACACTATGATTGGGCCACATGTCACACTATGATTTGTCGTCGTACAAACAGTCAGCGCACAATCATCACACAATCAGTTTGTCGAGTCAACGTCGTATGCCATGTGTCAAACCCAGAGCTTGCCACGTCACTGCCACCTATCATCCATACCCTTCCATGTGTCAGAATGTCACTGGGACACATCATCATATGGACTGCCACATTAGTGTTCGTACAGTCCATGTGTCGAATCTGTACCATTCTAGCTTAGCCCTAAAAACCCAAAATCCACCTAACACGTGTCACCTCCTGGTGTTGCCATGTCATCATGTTGACATCACCATGACATCATGATGATGTCATCTGCCACATCATGCTAACATACTACTGACGTCAGTAGTACGACCTCTGACTGTTGACTTTTGACTATTTTTCCATGTTTGGGAAAAAGTTCAAAATGCAATAAATTTCGAATACAGTGTCTATTTTCGGAAAAAAAATACTACTGAAATCAGAACAACGAGCCCTACGCAATGGCGTTGGTTTCATCCAATTTCGAGAAATTTTAAATTTTGTTCTTCCTAGATACATTTTGGATCATTCCTCTCCACCAAGACCTTTTGGTACTCCAAAAAGTTATTAACTTGACATCAAGTGTGGGATAAGCCTCCCCACTTGTCCTTTGTTTTTAAACTCTATCTTGTGCACCTATTGCATCATAATCAATTGCATAATAACCATGACAACTGAAAGCATATTGTTATCCATTTGAACTCGTTCACATCTTATTGAATCCACTACCATCCATGTAGGAAACATTAGCAACGATAATATCATAAAAATGTCTGAAACTAAACCAAAATGTTTGTCTGGCTTGCACGACATTAACTTATCTTGAAGCAAAGAATGGTTGAACTCCCATCCTACAACCATGTCATGTTCATGCTTAAGATCAACTGCTTTACTTGGCACAATTATAGGTGTATTGCTTGCATAAGTTGTCTTCTTTAACTGTTCCATTGTTACAAGAGATTGATTTGTTTTTATATGATGAGCATGTACAACATATTCAGTTCCCTTTTTAAACAAGTGATTTTGATTATGTTCCATGTAGAAGATTGTTTTGCGATCATATAAATAAGGGCTTCCTAAGACCATTCCACATGTTTCTACCAGCACCACATCACATATTACCTCATCCACATAATTATATGTAATTGCAAACTTTATGATACATTGCTTTGTTATGGGCAATTTGTGATCTTTGCTTATCCAATTTAGTGAATAGGTTTTGTGATGCATCTTAGTTTTTAATCTCAATTTGTTAACCACTTCTTATGAAATTAAGTTATATTGAGATCCACTATCCATCAATGTATCGATCTTAGTATGTTTCATTATGGCCCTTATATGAAACAACTTACTTCTTGAATAAAAACCATCACCAATTTTACCTGACAAACCAATTGTTGTGATTTTAGACTCATCACCTGAATCTGACCCCAAGTTTATTGGACGTGTTGTTGGTGCAAATTTTTGTCTCCCTTTTCTCTCTTTGAACCACTTTGGTTTCTTCTCTGGGTGCAATTTCCATCAATGTTCATCATCGTGCCCTTTTTTCTTGCAATGCTTGGAAGAGAGCTTATATTCCTTCATTGTTGTTGAATTTTCTTTCTTCCCATTCCCTTTGCCTTTGCCCTCTTTGATTGAAGATGATTCCCCTAATACACTAACTCCATTTTTTTTTGTTTCAATATATATTGCTTGAAGAAAAACCTTATCAATATTATTAGGTCCAAACATAAATACAGTGTTACGAATATAAGAAAACAAACCTCCTATATACTTCAAAAGAGTTTCTTGTGTAGTCAATGGAATATCTAACATCAAAGTCATCTTACAAAATTCACCTATATATTCCTGCACTGATTGTCCTTTCCTTAACTTAAGACTTTGCCATTCAATCAAATCATTTTCCTATATCCCAATGGATAGAACTGTTTTCTAAGTGTGGAAATAAAATCATTCCATGATGGAAAAATCTTACCAACTTGTTGAGTTCCATGTTGCATCTTACTTTGCCACCAGATGAGAGTTGTGCCTTCAAGACAAAGCGATGCCAATATGATTTTGGTTGCCTCATATTTGATTTGTTGCACATTACAATATACCTCCATCTGTCTAACCCATTTATCAAGTTTCTCGGCATTAACTTTATCATCATACATAGGCAAAACAAATTTTACATTAAGTTTAAGTAATGGCATATCAGACCTATATTTATGAGAATGTTTTCTTGCAGAAGTAGTATTCGAACTTGTACTTGAAGAAGAAGAAGATGATGGAGATGAAGGAGGTGAAGGAGGAGATTTTGGAGGGTCCTCTCCTTCTTCACTTTTGGATTTCTTTGAATATTCCCCTTGAACCGGTCTCTTATGTTCCAAGTAATCATCATACAACACTTTTACCATCTCTGACATGGCAAAGAAAGTTCTTTGAAACTCTCTTTCGTTTTGAGAAAGTCCTTCTTCCGATGCCATCTTCCCACTTTGAGATGTCCTCTTTCTTGATCCAATCTCTAGATATCCTTCTACAATCTATCCTTCACCATGACTTAAATTTTCCCTGGTAATCATGCAAACTTAAAAAACCAATTGTCAACCTGCTATGATACTACTTGATCCGAAATGATCTTTTAAAGACTATGGTTAAGTTTATGCATGAGTTGATTTACCATTTAGGAATTAAAGTCAAGAAGAATAGTTAATGAAAAAATGTTGTAGCCATCATAAAGAATGCAGAACAAAAAGTAAGCACTAAGAACAACAAACCATAATGCCAAAATTGTTAACGGAGTTCGACAAGAGTTGCCTACATCCTTGTGCCTTTGTCTCAGTGGGGGAGGCTTTATTATTATTCTTCAATGCTTCAAAATTATATAAGAAGTATCTCAAATGGATTACAAACTGGTCTAGATATGTTTTGTTTGACCTCAAGAATCCAAAACAACTAATGACACTGAAAAATGTTGAGCGTAGCTCCCGGAAATGGCCTCCAAAGTTCACTTCCTCAATGGCTTCCCTATATAAAAACGGCTTGGACCTCACAATTCTTCATCATTTCTCCTATTCTGAACCTCCTTGGGCTTTCAAAAACCTCTGGTTTATATATATTTTGAGTTCAGGATCCTATCCCAACTTGCTCCCAATATCTGGCCTCAAAAAGGGCTCCACATCCTCATTTTTGGGAAAAATCCTCCAAAAATCAAGTTGAAATATCATTAAAAAACCAAACCTATAGTTAAAAGCACAAAAATTGGAAAAAATGTGCGCCAACCCCTTTTTCTCGTCCCCCTATTAGTATGTGTGCCCATGTGGTCAAAAGATGACATGATAGGTGCTAAAGAATAGCCCTTTTTCCTCGGATCACTGGTTGTATGTGCCCATGTGGCTAGGTATCAATCCCAAACAACATCACGCCATCTATTAGCCCTCGGTATGATGCTCTTGGTCATGTGCATTGGTCTCACAGTATCTCTCCCTGGTCGGCTGGAAGCCCCCGATGACGGGGAACTTCCCCAAACTCTGCGCTAAGGAACCTCATATAGCACCTATGCCACTTGTATAAACAAGAAACACCACAGCTCATACAATTGGTACATTTGGTTAGTCTGTTGGCTAGTCCGGAGATCCCAGGTTTGACTTTGTATGAGTGCAACAAACCTTTTGAAGTGGTCCTTATTGGCCTCATCCAGGGTGCCACATGGCGCCCTATGATTGGGCCACGTGTCACCTTCTGATTCATCGTTGTACAAACAATCTGTCCATAGTTAGCACATAGACATCCCACATAGTAAGCTTGTCGAGTCAGTGTTGTATGCCACATGTCAAACTTAGATCTTTCCACGTCACCTCCACCTGTCATCCATACCCTGCCACATGTTGGACTGTCACTGGACCACGTCATCGTACAAACTACCACGTCAGCATTCATATAGTCTGCGTGTCGAATCCGTGCCATGCGAAATCAACCTTGAAAATGCCAAATCAACCTAACACATGTCACCTCTTGATGTTGCCACATCATCGTGCTGACATCACCTACCACGTCATGCTAACGCACTGCTAACGTCAGCAGTACGACCTTTGATTGTTGATTGTTGACTTTTTTGTTTGTTTGGGAAAAAGTTTAGAACACGATAGCTTTCGCATACGGTGTCCATTCTCGAAAAAAAACATACTGCCAGAATTGGCACGACGAGCCCTATGCAATGGAGTTGGTTTTGTCTGATTCCAAGAAATTTGAGATTTTGGCCTTCCTAGATTCATTTTGGATCAAGATGTGAGAACATATATTATTGAAGCTCTAGATTCATCAATTGGAAATAATATATCAGAAGTTTATCAAGAACAAGAAGAGAACTTGATGTTTAGGAGGGTACTCTTGAAACTTAAGAAGTTACTTAAGAGAAAGAAGCCATGCCATTGAAAAGCATTAATCAAGGCAAGTGTATAGGAGGAAAATATTGTTTTGTAATTATTGATAGAAACAACATTGATAATCTTGATTCTAATGAGTTAATACGAAAATTAAATTAAAATGTATTCGATATTAATATGTTGGCTACAAAGGGTCATCAAGACATTGTTTTTTAGCAATGGTTTTTTAGTGTTAAAATTGAGGACTTTCAAGATGAAGACATTTTCATGTTGTAACCATGGACACTTTTCATGTGTTGTTGGGTATACCTTTGCAATTTGATAGGGATGTTTTCTGTGATGGAAAAAGTAACATTTACTTGATTGAGAAAGGTTGAAGGAATTTTAGATTGCTTCCAATGAACAAAGAACGTGTGAACAACCAAAGTGGCAAGGCAATGATATAGTTTTCTATGTAATCATTGAATAAGTTAGCAGATTATTATGAAGAATGTGGTGAACAATTTGAGGAGCTTGTAAAGGTGTAAGAGTTGGATGAAGAGAATTCGACCTTTATAGGGGAAATGCACAAAATACCAATATGTATTTTTTGTTAACGATTCTCGTAGGTATGAATGAGTTGGTTAATAATAGCCTACAACTTATTTATTTGAGTTTTTATGTGAAGACAAATTAAAAAGAAAAGATGGTTGGAAATGTTAGATAACTCCATGATTTTACATGTTATCCTTTCATTTACTATTGTGAAATTATTGGAGAAGTAATTATAACAAACACAAGAATTTGGGAAAGATAACACAGAATTTTGTTATTGTTAAAATTGGTCGATTTGAAAGACCATTTTTTTTTTTGTTTTATTTACACATTTTTAGTAAGATGTTCACGAAAAGAAAATTTGTAAGATGTTCACGAAAAGAAAATTGGATGAAAAACATTTCTAGGATTAAAAAACAATGGGTTGCTAAAATATTTACATTATTGTAATTTAAATTTCTATTCATTTTTTATGTTTGGGATCTGCCAATGCTTGAAATTAAACAAGTCCTAGGTGGCCAGGTATGTAAATTTCAAGTCCTAGGTGACAACATCTTTTATAAAAGTATGTTGTTACAAGAGTCTTTTGTTATAAGTGTTTTAAAAGTATACCATGTTGAGGCTAGGAAGATACCGAGTCATTCAATGGAAGGTTTGGGTATAGCCAACATCCCACCCCACCTAAGGAGATAAAAAGAAGGAAAAACATTATGAAGCATAAAGTTGCGCTGTGACAAAAAGTTGAAGCATGAACATCAACTCTTATATGGATCTACTTCTCTCCATGGTTCATGATGATGGTTTTATATTTTATTAATATACATAATCATGTTCTATATCATATGTTGGAAAATGTTATTATATGATATGATGATTATGATGATTATTTTTCTTTTCGCATACATTTGATTTGGAATACTATGGTAGATGATGTTTGTTTTGATTTGGTATTGTTGTACATATAGTGGCATATGCACAATACAAACAAAAGATTAGTTGGCAATGCACATATATGAAATATGAAAACGTGTCAAACATTTAGAACACTTTGTGTTTTAAGTGTTGACTCATGCATAGTCCTATATGTGTTTTTATTGTGAATCATATCATGCATTTAATGGTTTTATCAGGTATAAGTAAGTGTTTTAATATATATCATTGGTTTTGGACTCTTTATACTATGATATGTGTTCTACTGTGAATCATATCATGCATTTAATGGTTTTGTCAAGTATAAGTATGTGTTTTAATATATATCATTGGTTTTGGACTCAACTATCTCTAGTTGACTGCTTTCGTCCCGAATTATCAATCGTAAGACTGGGTAGGTCCCAGGCGAGATATAAAATTGAACCTTACTTCACGCCAACTGGAGGAAAGAAAGGGAGAATCATAACCTCTCTTGACCCACATCTTAGCTAGCGAAGGTACCTTTATATGAAATCCAATAACCAATGAAATATAGAAGTGAAGTTTGCTACGGATTTTACAGCCCTATTCAATAATTCTCCCTCTTAAATAGCGTATTTATAGTCTACTTTAAGGAAGGTATTATCAAAGGTGTTTACTACCAAAAATAAAAAGGAGAACACTATATGCATATATAAGCCTTGCCTATTCTTTGTTGATTCCTTGTGCCTATGGTCGAATCTATTCCTATATATGTATTGGACTAATTCTTTATACTATGGTGGAAACCATGATTGTTTTGAGTTGGTTTCCTTATGGTGTAACTTATGGTACTTTGTGGATTATTACCTTTAGTTTAGTGCTTTTTTGCAAGAATCTCATTCTCTCAAACCTTTGGGCATAATGATGTAATTATCCCACTTCTTTTTTTTTTCACTTTTGTTGGTACATGTTTTGGCTCTTGGTGTAATATGGGAAAGTATTAATGGATGATTTGAAGGTTTACCCAGTAACTTGGTTGACTTCATTGAAATTCTATAAATTAGTGGGTGATTGTGAATTGTAACATCCCCAATACAATCCTCATTTTAATTAATGCATAGTGTATATATGAATATGGCTATGGCCAAGCGATGTAATATGCAAATTGTATTTTATGATTTTAATAAATATAATGCGATACCAGCTGCTAAGAATATGAACGAAGACGATGGATGATTAATCAAAAAGAGAGAGGAATGTCTAGGAATGTATAAAAGTGACCCAAGGAGGAAATTAATAGTGGGTATTAATCCAAACACATATTTCTAAATTTTATTATCATTCAGACAACCTTCTATTTTCTAGTTGAGTGTATGAGAGTTGAATCATTGAATACCTGTTAGGGGGTGGGTGTAGATGTAGAAGTAACATCCCATAGTTATTGGAAGCATGAGGATGAAGTACAATAAACATAAGGTAGAGTGTGCAGTCAACTGTCTTGGGAAAATAGGGGAAATTCTTATGGGGAGGATAAACATATTTTCAAATTCAGTATTTGCATGAACAACAAACAAGGAGTGGAGAAAAAGAGCATTGGAGAAAGACCAAGAAGACTGGGTGAATTTTGGAGCATGTTGGAGTATTTTTGGAGCATTGTAGAGATGAAGATTGAAGAGCTAGGTTGTCATGCATGATGCATGAACTCATGTGGGGTTTCACTAGAACAACAATCATTGATGTTGGTTGCTGGTAGTTTTCCTCGTAGTGGGTTCCCTTCAGTTCCCAACAGAGAGAATAATGGTTACCTATGCCAGAGAAACACATAAATGAATGAGATGCCCGAGGGACTAGGAGCAGTGAAGGGGAGCATTCCTTGGGTTGCCCAGGTAAAAAGAAAGAGATCTAGAGGAAATATGGGATAGTTGTAGGAGAATACCAATGGGTTGTGGGATATCGGGCTACGACTGGACTGTGAAAGGAATCATTCTCTTATGGATTCCTATCCCCATCTCAGGGGTGACTTTTTTTTGAGATTTGGAACAAAATGTCTATGGTTGGGTGGAATGTCCTGCCCATATACGTGAGAATGGTTTATATGTGTTGTAATAGATTATTCTTTGGCTGCATTAGGTTCATTTAGAATGTTGTAGATGCATTTAATTACGGGTATCAAAATCTAGTTAAAAATGTGTTTAATTCGTAGCTGGTAAGCTATGGGAATTAGTTAACATAAGAAATTTTTGAATTTATGTGTATTTTCCGTAACTAATTTTCTTCGGTTAAGTTGGGGAACGTTACAAATTGGTATTAGAGCCACAGGTTCAACACTGAGCCTGCATGGACCAGACTCAACATGTAGAAGTTGAATTTGCATATTTAAAGCTCAAAGAATGTTTGCAATGTTTGCAATGAGGTTATGAGGAGATTTCCTATAATTTTGGTGAATTTGAGCTCGAGGATTAAAAGTTCCCAATTTTAATCTCTAAATGTGCATGTTTGCTCTACTTTTGGACATTACATAGTAGCATGAGGTGAAATTGGGCGAAATTGGGAAAAGCCCCAATTTCTACAATAAAAATCATTGAGGATTTGACATAAGAAGTCGAAGTTGGGGTGAAGAGGTCAATTTGATATGCACTTGGCCTAAATTGTCCTTTAACAAACTTAATTTTGGGTTCCATGTTGGCCCTAGCAAAATTTTTAAATTATGGATTTTTGCAAAAATTGGAAAAATTCAAAGTTTCAGAAAAAAAATTGGGTAATTTTTTGGTACCATCATGTCAACATAACATGGAGGCCACATGGCGGTGACATGGAAGAGGTGGCATGGACTTCCATGGTGGCAAGGTCTGGAGTGCACATGGTGGGCCTAGCAGGTGACGTGGGAACCACATGAGCATGGTGGTATAGCCAATACCACAAAACAGTGTCACATGGGTAGCGAGGCGGTTTTTCTCGAGGCCTTCTATGATGTGAAACCATTCAAATCATGCCATGTAGAAATGGTTTTGGAGTGTCACACCACATGGTGTGTGTTAACCCTCTCACACGTTTGGGATCCGACATGGCCTCTCCATCGTTGATATTTCCTAATCTTTATTATTGAATCGTGGAGGAATGTAGGATGAGACCTGCCCATCCACATGACCAATGAATAGGATGTCACATGGAATTTGAATAATGAAGGTGGGACCCTTGTCCCATCCGAGGTCAAAAGTGTGCCAATTAGGTAGGTGTGTCCCGTGAAATATTAATATTTTGTTAAATTCTAAGGCCAACGCAAGGGGAAAGAGAGAGAAGGTGTTAAAGGATAACAAGGTAGGGCTATGCGAGCTAGGAGGGTTAAATGAAATCACCTCAGGGTTCCATGTGGACCTAGAATGCCACATTGACACCCATGTGAAGATGTCGCATAGGAAAAATTATCCTACAGTTTCAAAAAAAACCTAGTCTGGAGCCATTTTATTATTTTTGCCATAACTAGAGCATATTAATTCATATTGGTATGAAAAAATTAGGTTTTTTCTCCATTGAGGAGATCTACAAAAGTTCCATACAGGGCCAATGCCCATTTTTTCTTGGATTTGTCAGAAATTGCAAAATAATGGTTTTTAAAGATATGGGTTTATATCATTGGTAGAGATCCAGATTAAGTTAAAATTCTTGGTAGAGAGTCCATAAAGAAGACATGGAAATAACCCATGAAGGAATTGAATTAATTCTAGGGGTTTTGGAATGGGGATACTGAAATAGGCCAAAATTCATTATTATGGACCACTTTTTAGGGATTTTTTGGATTTTCTTAGGAAAGGGGTCCTCATACGGAAAATATGGAAAACTTTATTTACTCGACATTTTTTATATTCATAAATCCGGAAAACTTTGGTTTATTAAAGTTTTTCTGAAAGTGAACAATTTTGGAGATAGTCAGTTTGGCTAAAAAATTAAAGTTTGGAAAAGGGGTAAAAAGGGACAAAGTTGTTATTTTCAGATTGTTGTAGTTGTTGAGTAGATAATTAGATTGATAACTTGAGAGTTGTTATGAATTTATTGTCATCATTATTATTTATGTATCATACAAAAATTTCTATGGTTCCTGACATATTTACTTCTACAAGTGGCAGAAGTTGGTGTAAGAGATTAATTGCACTAGAATGAAAAGTGTACAAAAAGGGGTAAATTAGCAATATTCATATGACTATAACTTTATGCTCATAACTTAGAATTGAGCAAGAAATCATTCACTGGAAACATATTGGAGAGGAGAATACATCTATTGACCCAATTTTTTTATCTTGCAAGTATAATTTATAGTCAACGCAAAAGAAGATGATTGGTGGCATTAAAGAGTAGGAAAATTTATGCATTATTTTCCAAAATTGTGTATGTATATATTTTTGTCTCAAAGAAAAAAAAACCATGCACATTTTCTTACAGAATTTAGAGGTACATGAGAGAATTTTGTTTCTTGTATGAGAACCACAAACATGGAAGATTCCCAGGGGTGATACAGTCATGAAGAAGAGTTCAAAGGGATACATGTCAATATGGGAAATGTTGAGACATAGTCTAATGGGAGAAGAGACAGGAAGGATCATGTAACTATGAGAAGATTTCAAAGAGAAGTGAAAATTTATAGGGAAGATAATGAAAATATTATGAAATCCCATAGAGAGATACTTTAGATTTTGAACATGTTGCAGATGCAAGCCAATAAAGACTGGCACAAAGTAAGTAGTTAGTGCTAGAAAAGTGACATCATCCAGATGCCATAGCAAAAGAGATGAGCATGGGAATGATAGGAAGTCAAGGAGAATGACCAGGAATCATCATTCCCCAGAGAAATCCACTAAGATAGCTCATGCAAGTTTAGGGCTAGGAAGAAACCCAAGTGTGTCACTTGTCAGGAGGCAGGGGGGAAGGCCCGAGGGAGACATATTGAAAGGTGAACTCAACAAAATAAAGCCACCAACTTTCAATGGTAAGCATAGGAAGGGAGAAGAGGATGAGGCCTAGATTTTGGAAATGAAGAAATATTTCCAATTGCACGATTATCTCTCTAGGGTAGAAACAAGAATTGCAACTTACCACTTGCAAGTAAAGACATCCATGTGGTGGGATCAACTTAAGAAAGCAAGACTCTTTGATGAGATGAAGGTTTCATGGAGGTATTTCAAAGGATATTTCCAAGAAAAATATTTTTTTGATAACTACTATGAAAGAAATATGAAATAGTTCTTTGAACTCAAGTTGAGAAGCATGATAATGGATGAGTATGAGAAGAGGTTCTTTGAATTACTGAAGTATGTGGACTTCATATAGGATTAGAAGGTCAAAATCCAATCTTTTTTGAGTGGGTTACACTCTTTCTACAATGACAAGATACAATATGATAACTTACAGACTTTGGAAGAGGCCATAAGGAGAGAAAATAAGCTTTATGAGCATAGTAGAGGAAGGTCATTTTCCAAAAAGATTGGAATGACAAGATGAAGGGTAAAAAGGAGCAAAGAAAAAAGGGTTTTAAGATGCCCTTTTTCAAGAAAAAACCACAAGAAAATCATCAAGGAAAGTCAGCCCAAAATGAACACAGGACAATAGATTCATTTGGGAAAATTCTAAGGAATCATCTTGTAAAATGTTGGAGATGTGAGGGAAATCACTTATATATGGATTTTCCTTGCAAAGGTGAAGGAATTAGGACTTTCCACAACATTGAGGAGGATAAAACAATTGAAAAAATGGGAGGACACATGCCAATGATTTATGTATCCTTGGAAAACAAGCAAGTACAATATTAATCCACCATGATTTAAGTGGAAGGTAAGATTGATAGCCGACCCATAGCAATTTTAATGGATTTTGGAGTTATCCATAGGTACATAAACTATAACATTATTGAAATATTTCTCTTGAAAATGGGTAAGCACAAGAAATATTGGTTATTTAAGTTATCCATAAGGGCTAAGAGAAAGATAAATTAATTGGTTAAAGTTTGTCCAATAGACATGAGTGGAATCAACGCAAAGGTAGATGTGAAAAATCATACCATTGGCTTCATATGATTGTATAATAGGAATGGATTGGTTGTAGAAACACCATGTTGTCATATACTATTACAACAAGACAATAACTTGTCTTCATGGGGGAGGGAAGTAGGAAATGTTTAAAGGCATTCTAAGAGTTGTAGTTGTTAGAGAAATTTCAGCCATGTTGTTGAAAAAGAGTTTTAGAAAGGGATGTCAAATGTTTGCAGCCCATATGGAAAAGAAAGCCAAAGGTAAAGTGGAAAGTATTGAATACCACCCGGTCTTGAAATATTTTAAAGATGTTTTTGGGGAAATCCCAATATTGCCACCAAATAGAGACATTGATATCTCTATTGATTTGGTGCCAAGATCTTCCCTAGTGTCCAAGACACCTTACAGAATGGGCAGACCATAATTGAAAGAGTTGCAAATGCAACTTGAAGAGGTATTAAAGAAAGGGTATATACTCCCAAGTGTGTCACCTTGGGGATCCCAAGTTCTTTTTGTGAAGAATAAATATGGAACCTTAAGGCTATGTATTGATTTTAGATACATGAATCAGATATCCATAAAGAACAAATATCATTTGCCAAGGATTGATGATTTTTTTTATTAGCTAAAGGGTGCAAGGATATTTTGTAAGATTGAATTGAGATTAGGTTATCATCAAGTGAGGATAAAGGAAGAGGATATCAACAAGCCAACGTTTAGATTAAGATATGGGAATTATAATTTCCCAATAGTGCCATTTGGGCTATCAAATGCACCAGTTGGTTTCATGTTCCCGATGAATGGATTGTTCAAGGAATACATGGAGATGCTTTTAATTATTTTCTTGGATGATATTATAATCTACTCAAAAAAAAAAATAAGAACATGATAAGAATTTAAGAATGGTGTTGCAAGTTTTGAAAGAGCATAGGTTGAATTCCAAGTTAAAGAAGAAAATTCACTACTTGGGGCATATTATTTCAGCAGATGGGATAGCATTTTATCCTGAGAAAATAGAGGAGATTAGAGGATGGCCAATGCTAAGAAATGTGACAAAATTTATATATTTCATGGGTCTTGCAACTTATTACCGAAGATTCATAAAGGGGGTTTTCAAAGATTGCAAGCCTAATCACTTCTTTGAAAAAGAAGGGAGTGAAGTTTGAATTAACTCCCAAATGTGAAGAAAGTTTTCAGTAGTTGAAAGATATTTTAACAAGTGCAGTAATCTTAAAAAATGAAGATCTAGATAAATATTTTGTAGTATGCATTGATGCGTCCAAGGAAGGAATCAATGGATTCCTCACTCAAAAATAACATGTGATGTGCCATAAGTCCCAGAAATCAAAGGAACACAAGAGGAATTATGCTACACATGACTTGGAGTTAGCATCAATTGTTCATGCATTAAAAATGTGGAGACATTACCTCATGAGGAGAATATTTGAGATATGGAAAGACTATTGTGGTCTCAAGCATTCATTTGGAAAGGAAATATTAAATGCCAGAAAAACTAGATGACTAGAATTTTTGAGTGAATATGACTTTGAAATTAAGCACGTCAAAGGAAAGGAAAATTTGGTGGTTGATGCACTCAACATAAGAGCTCATGAATTGCATATTTCATCCATCAACATGTTCAACACAGATTTAAAACATAAAATTTTAGAGGTTGCAAATTCAAATCATCAATATTTAAAAATAAAAGAAACATTATAGAAAGGAAATCTAAGGAAAATTTTTAATTATTGAGCTGAAAGCGGATGGAATCCTCGTGTGTAAAGTAAAAATATATGTGAAAAATTAAGGAGAGCTGAAAATTATAGTGTTTAAGGAAATTCACAATGTGCCATATGTTGGGCATGCAAAATATCATAAAATAGTTGCAGTTGTAAAAAGTCAATACTTTTGTCCATGAATGAAGAAAGAAGTGGCTAATTACATAGCCAAGTGTCTAGTGTTTCATAAGATGAAGATAAAGCATAGACATCCAAGGAGGATACTATAACCATTGCCCATTCTTGAGAGGAAATGAGAACTAGTTACAATTGATTTCATTACAAATCTTCCCATAACAATGAAGCAACACGATTCCATCATGGTTGTGGTGGAAAAAATAACAAAGGCTGCACATTTTATTCATGTGAATACCACACAAAAGAAAACAAATATTTCATAGATTTACATGAACGAAGTTGCCAGGCTACATGGAGTTCCTAAGGAAATTGTTTCAAACAAAGATCCAAATTTTACCTCATATTTTTGGAAAGGTTTGTTCAAAGGATTTGGAAAAAATCTAAATCTTAGCACAATGTATCACCCAGAGTCAAATAAGAAAATAGAGAGGACCAACATAATAATTGAAGACATGCTCAAAATGTATGTGATGGACCAACCATCAAAGTGGGAAAAATACATCCACTTAGTATATTTTGCTTACAATAATGGGTATGAAGCCTCATTAAAAATGAAGTCATTTGAAGAATTATATGGTACAAAGTGTAACACACCAGTGAATTGGGATAATCCAATAGACAAAGCTATCGTTGGGTCGAATTTGTTGAGATAAATGGATGAGCAGATGACAAAGATCAGGCTGAATTTAAAGGCTTCCAAAGACAGGCATAAAAGTTATGCAAACAAGAACTTATTTTTTAGATATTTTAAAGTGGGAAAACATGTTTTTCTCAAAGTGAAAGAAAAAATAAGTTCAACAAGATTAGGTTTCTTCCCAAAGTTGGCAGCAAGATAGTGTGGGCCTTTTGAAATATTAAAGAAGATAGGGATAGTTGCATACATGTTAGCATTTCCTGCATCCATGAGAGTGTATAATGTTTTCCATGTGTCATTATTAAATAAATATGTGTATTAATCTAACCACATAATTGATTGGATTGTGATCAAAGTGGAAAATGAAGGGGATTTCCAGGTGGAACTAGTATGCATCTTGGACCGAAAAGTCAAAGTGCTTCGGAACAAATCCATAGGACTGGTGAAGCTTCAATGGACTTGCTACATTCCTGAAGATGCAACATGGGAGCATGAATAAAATATGCAAGCGAAATATCCACAAAGTTTTTCCAATTTTTAAGAAAATAGAAGCTAAAAATGCAAGAATCCTTTTTGGGCAGCTAGAGTTCTAGAGCCATATCTCAGAATTCTTGGTCACCTACACTGATAGTCCCGATAAATAATGTTGCAGCTTGATGGAATGAAGGAAATGAAGGGGTTTGATCTAGAAATACAAAACAAGTTCTAATACTAGCTTGATTTGAAATATCAACAAACTCCGATACCAATTCAGCCCCAAAATCCTTAGATGTCAATTAGTTCATAAATACACATAAACATCTGACAAGATTCAGGAAATTAAAGATTAACTTGACTATTTTCAAAATATCATGTGAATGTCTTACTTATCCATAAAATCCATTAATTCATAAATATAACTTGTGGAAATAATGAGTTCCAAAATGGAGAGAAATAAATCGTTCTTATTAATTCTCAAAATGCCAAAAATTACAATGAAATTGCCTTTACAAATCTCAAATTATGAAGACACCCTTCAAGTCGGCTACTCCAACCCAGAAACATAGGTCACCATTAAAATCTTCACGGAATTCTTATAAGAAACTCTAAGAATAATGTCTAGGTATAAGTCTAGTTCTTTCCATGTCTAGGTCAAGGGCATCCCTTTTGTTGCGATGTACCAAACTTGCTAGAGTGTGTGAGAGTGTGAGAGGGAGAGAGAGGAAGAAAGAGAGGAGGAGTAGAGAGAGTCTTTGTGAGAGTGTGAGAGGGATAGAGAGGAATATAGAGAGGGGGGGTAGAGAGAGTGTGTGTGAGATTTGGAGAGGGAGAGAGAGGATGATAGAGATGGGGGTAGAGAGAGTG
>ML776688.1:52806-69971 GCA_009831015.1 Picea engelmannii | reverse complement strand
GTGAGTGAGGGATAGGGAAGTGAGTTCAGATAGAAAGAGAGGAAGATAAAGGGAGAGAGAGAGAGAGAGAGAGAGAGAGAGAGAGAGAGAATTATTTATGTTGCTAATAACACATGCACATTCCTGTTGTTAATAACATGTGCGCTCTTTAGGAACACATGCTCGATTTTTATGAATTCCTCTCCATATCTCTGACTTTGATGTTATTTTTCTATAGGCTACACAATTCAGTTATTGACGAAACTACAGACACAAATAGAGTTGCTTGTGTAGATTTCAAATGTACATTTTTTTTTAATTAATAATGTATATCAAAATCCTAGAATACATACATGTCTTATTTCTACTATAACGTTTTCTCTAACCGTTTCACAAATGATATATATGTGGCACTAAAGGATATTGATACCTACTATATAAAATATATAAAAAAAAAATTGATCATGTTAAGGCCCTTTTATTGTGCACGAACAAAGGACATTGTAATTTCATGCTTATGTTGACTTTGATAATTTAAAAAAAATATAAAATTAATATAAAAAATTTCCAAAAAATATAGGGCACAAGAAAAATGGGTTCTCTACAAGTATACAAGTTTTTTAAAAGAATTTTCATGGTTAAAACACTTAACACCTGAACAAACGAAAACATATACCTTATATTTTGTTGGAAAAATAAGATAGAATTGTTATAAAAGATCAATTTTGACCTAGTTATTCACAATGTCTATGAATAAAATTTGTACATTTGGAAATCTAATTCGATTTCCTATGTTTCATATTCTTACACCGTATTCAAATTCATTGTAAAAATACCTTGAATAACCCCTCCAACTTAACATATTGTTGTTCTTGCAAGTTTTAAACACGAAAATTTGTCAAATCTATGTGCTTGAAAATGAAAAATATACTCCCAAAATTTAAGAGGTAAACCATAACAAAACAAATGTTTTTCCAAATCAATGTGTTTGAAAATGAAAAACCAAAAATCTATATGGTATACATCATTATAGTGATTCTATTACTATCAAAATTTAAGAGGTAAACAATGTGAATATTAGGAAGGAAATACTTTTTTTTCCCTTCAAATGTAAAATCAATTACATGTACAACTCAAAACGAGCTCTAACATTGCTAGAAATAATAAAATCAATTGCATGTACAACTCAAAATGATCTCTAGCACTACTACAACTAAGGCTTGGAGAACCTACTATTGTTTAAAGCAATTGCTCTTTCAAACCCTTACTAGTTCATTCCAAAATATTCATAGATTGGGAGCAATACTTATTTAGCAAGGAGAGAGAAATGAACGACCCCCTTCTGGGGAGAGAGGACATATTGAGAAATGAATGACTCACTGCTGAGAGAGGGCACAATGGAATTCATTAAATTGACAAATGGAATTGAGAGCACTGTGGGATTCATTAAATTGACATATGGCACTCTAATAACCATGTCCAACTGAATAAAATACCATTTTGTTCCATGTGTCCAGGTTGCTAAGAGAAAACATGGCTTATTATGCCGATAGGCATCCCCCCTATTGGAATCGATGGTTTAATCCATCTTTTAATTACAAATTCCAATCTTATGACCAACAATTAAAGATGTGGCATATTCTTCGTCTTACACTCAAATCAATGCATGAGATTTTAATCTTCATAACTTCTTGGCACTTATAAATGCATTCGTTTACTTGTTTACTTTTTCATATTTAATTTTTAGGATTAATAAATTACCAAACCAAGTTTTCAATTGCCACGAAGTATACTTATACAAATACCACCAAGATTACTTAATTTTTAACATTTACATATTAATTAACTTTTTACATTCTCAAATAACTTGACAGTTATGGTTAGTGGACAAAACTCGTTCTACCTTTTTACTATTAATTTTTCTATTTTTATTACACTTGGACTATGGTTACATTTCATTATGTCACTTTGTGAAGGATATGAAGGATTTCACACGTGCTAAAATGCAATGACATGTGACACATTTCAAGTATTTAGGAGGGATTGATTCTACGCATTTTAGTGGCCATGTTTTTATGAAGGTGAATCACTTCATGTATTTAGTAGGGATTAATTCTAGGCATTGTAGTGGCCACGTTTTTATGAAGGTGAAGCACGTCGATGTGGTAAATTATATTTACGCTGATAGGCATCCCTCATATTGGAATCGATGGTTTAATCCATATTTTAATTACAAATTCCAATCTTATGACCAACAATTAAAGATGTTGGCATATTCTTCATCTTACACTCAAATCAATGCATGAGATTTAATCTTCATAACTTCCTGGCGCTTATAAATGCATCTGTTTACTTGTTTACTTTTTCACATTTACTTTTCAGGATTAAGAAATTACCAAACAAAGTTTTCAATTGCCACGAAGTATACTTATACAAATACCATCAAGATTACTTAATTTTTAAAATTTACATATTAATTAACTTTTTACATTCTCAAATAACTTGACAGGTATGGTTAGTGGACAAAAATCGTTCTTTCTTTTTACTATTACTTTTTCTATTTTTCTTACACTTGGAATGTGGTTACATTTCACTATGTCACTGTTGAAGGATATGAATGATTTCACGCGTATTAAAATGCAATGACATGTGACACGTTTCAAGTTTTTAGCAGGGATTGATTCTATGCATTGTAGTGGCCACCTTTTTATGAAGGTGAAGTGCTTCAAGTATTTAGCAGGGATTAATTCTAGGCATTGTAGTGGCCATGTTTTTATGAAGGTGAAGCGCGTCAGTTTGGTAAAGGATACGAATAATTTCATGCCTCCTAAAATGAAATGGCATGTTACATGTTTCAAGTATTTAGCAGGGATTAATTCTACGCATTGTAGTGGCCACGTTTTTATGAAGGTGAAGCGAGTCTGTGTGATAATGATGGATGCCACTTTTAGGGTGCCTTTCAATTAACCTAACGCCTCATTGACACATTTCAAGTATTTAAAAGAGATTCATTCTACAGATAAGAGTGGCCATGCTCTCTCACACCTTAATCACACGGGAGCCATAGTTATGTTGGATGAGAGGATTGGGTGGATTTTTAAATTTTGAGGGTCGAGGATGAATGGTTAGGTTATTTAAACACTTACTACGTATATGAACTCGCTCAGGTTTATTTTTTTATTTGTTTTATAAGACTGTACTTGATTTTAATGATATGAAATGAGGATCACTTTTATTGACAAGCAATTTCAAATTGCTCAAATTTGATCCATAAAAATCAGTCCTCCCCCACCTATTCTCATACGTAATTGTGCCACAAAGAAAAGTTGATACGTGAAAATCAGTCTCCACCCACCTATTCTTGTATGTAAATTCACCACAAAGAAAAGAGTGTAGTTTAAATCACGGTGAACTTTTTTATGGTTTTATTTTATTTTGTATGCCATACAACTATTTTCAATGCCCAAAGAATTATGGAAATCTTTAGCAGGTCCTGTTATACAATATCCATGCTTGTAGTTCTTGGTTATGTTCTACTCTCCATTGGGGATCAATATCCCACCAGAAAATTCGTTGCCCTTGACCAAGCCTCTGATGGGAGAAAATACACTGGGGGCAGTGAAATTGAGAGAAATTGAAGAGGGTTCTCTACTATCTGGCCAACAATGGAAAGTCGGCATAAAAATCCATGAAACATGCCCTGAAGCAATATGTGCCATCGTTTGGTACAATCAATGCTTCCTTCGATACCAGAGAAAGAACTTCATTCTTCTTATCAATGGTGAGGAATAGGTTATCCAAATGCAATCAATGGTGAGGAACATGAATCATATACCTATTAATGACCTATTGTATCCAATGGTTTGGTTGCTTTTCCTATAAAATCTAAATCTTTTATTTTAATCTAATTTTTTTAAATCCTCCACCCAACAAAGGAATGCAATCAACAATAACTGGGGGAAAAAAATCGTGACAGAAGGATTGTTTCACAGTGGGAAGATTGCCCCCGGAAACACTAAATTCGACTGCAAATCAAATAGAAGGCCAAAAATAATTTGGTTGGCAATGTAAATAGTAGATTGCCCCGGGAAACACTAAATTCGACCGTAAATAAAATGGAAGGTCAAACATAATTTGGTTGGAAATATAAATAGTAGCAGATGAACAAATGTGAGGGTAACAGTGGTAGAAATCCTCTTACAATCCAACTCTTCCTATGGAACCAATCGAGGTTCCAAATAGTCATGGAATGTGTGTGCACACAAAGTATTTAGTCATATTTACGTTTCTCAATATTTTTTCTTTCTTCCTTATTTTACATCCTCCATTGGAATATCGTTTATTTTTTCTTCTTTTACATGCTTAGCTATCTCAGTGTTGAGGAGGCAGATCTTTAAAATGGTTTTCTCTTTTTATTTAATATGATATGGCACCTATTTTTCCTTGTTCTAGTGAAACAATGGAACATGGATTTGACACTCCTTTCATGTTGAGTCTTGTTCTAAAAACAACAAAATGGAACATTTTCTTATATACTGTGTATGTTTAATTGTGTTAGCAACAGTAAGTACGTGGTCATTCCAAACGAGGATCAAACCTAAAAAAATCACTATTGAAATCTTATCAGTATATATGAACTAAGGGCACCTAAAAAATTCACTATTGAAATCTTATCAGTATATCCGAAATGAGGGCACCTAAAAAATTCACTATTGAAATCTTATCAAGAATCCACTCTCATAAGAATGAATGGCACATTGCATGAATCTAAGATTTAAATATAACCCCTACTGTGTAATACCGTGTTGTTTAATTGTGTTAGAAACTAACATTTTATGGTCATTCCAAAGGAGGAGAAAAAACAATTTTCTAGGGAGTATATGAGTTTACAATCCAATCGCACATTGCATGAATCGAATATTTCAATATAACCAATAATATTCACTCAATGGTATGCAATTAATTATACCAAAGGCATTCTTTAGTGTTAAGTTTTTTAGAAAAATTGTCAATTGGTTGACAGGTTTTCTAAAACCATATTTTTGGTCTTTTCACAATAAAACCATCTACATACAAACCAATAAGATAATGAGCTAAGAGAGCTCAAGATTCTTAAGAAAAAACCTTGCGTGAAAATCGATACTAATACAGAGCTAACGATTCAAAATATGAAATCTTTACACTCATCCAGTTAAAAGATTATAAGAAGATCGAACCTAAATACTCATAATTTCACAGAATCATCAAATGCCTCCACTCTGAGCTTCATCGACAGGGTTTTCAGCGGAATAAATGTCTATGGTGCTAAAATTAAAGTGTCGAAGATCAAGACTCTCTGCGACGTATGTGCACTACAGAACAAGGCCTAGACACTTTCAAACCCTGGTTCTATTTTATGGTGTCTTTTATATTAATTTGATATATAGATCACTTAAATGAACAATGTTGTTGACTCTATTTTATCATTATAAGAAGAGATGAAAAAAATCGTTTGCACCTTGGAGGAGAAACTCTCTTTAAGTTTCATGGACATTCATGCTAACCTTTCAATACATTTAGTAGAAGATATTGAATTAGTTGGTGTCTAATGACTAAATGGATATTTTTCTTAAAAACCATGCATTTGTAATGCAAAATACATATTCCAAAGCTTGAATAGAAGGATGATATATTTTTATAAAATCATTCTAATTTGCAAATTAGTACATAAATTCACAGCATGTTTAATGTTAATGCATTACCTATATAAAACCAAAAACATGGTAGAAAACAAAAGAGATTTTTTTTTAAAGACAAATGGAAACTTATCACAATACAAAGAATAACCATAAAATGATTATTTCACAATAAATACATTATATATGACCAAAATGTTTTATGGTCTTACTTTAAGTCAAAATATAATCATTATCTTCCAATAAATAGATTATACATGACCAAACATTTTTATAGTAGACTTTGTTTCATGCTTTACATGATACTATTTTGTTGATAAGAAAATTGTTTATAGACAAATACTAATGAGAGAGAGAAAATAAATCATTGTTATATAATTTTGATGCAACAAAATATAAGTGAACTTATATGAAAAAGAAAAAAAGGACATGAAGAAATTAAGATATTTAAAAAAAAAAAAATTTGAGGAAAAACATTATTTTCTAGATTTCCCCTAAAAAATATTACACTAATATCAATTAAAAGAATGAATATTAGATCAATATCATGTAACTTCATGATTCCTAGAGTTTAAAAGACATGTTGATACATTACACTTATAACCTCCAATATATGTTAAAGACATGTTGATACATTACACTTATACCCTCCAATATATTTTATCATGTAACTTAAAAATATTACATTAATATGAATTAAAAGAATGAATATTAGATCAATATCATGTAACTTCAAGATTAGATCAATATTAGTTAAGGTTTAGTGTATTATACCTTCTTAAAATTTGTAAATTTTATTTATAAGTTTTATTTATTTTACTTTTATTACTTCGGCATTCTCATTCTCTCGTTTATAGAGTATGCTAACGTATTAATGTATTATCACATTATTTAAGGGTGAAATCATGAAGATGGGTTACACTTTTGCTTGTTTTATGAGAAAAAAAACTGTATTTTCACAAGTTATTCAACTTCCGACATACAAAAGTATTTTTTTTATTTAGAATTTCACTTTACAGTAAAAACCAAACTTGTGAAGAATAGTGTTATATTTCCAATGACTATTTTTCAATTTTTTTTTTATCACGATTTGATATGTCAATTTGACAATTGTTTAACAGTATGTTCCTTAAACATGAAATGAATGATAATGAGTTACTTATTTCTACAACAATGTATCTATTATTAAACTTATGTTTTTAAGAAACGAAATATACTGCAACAATACACAGAGACTCTATTTTATTATGACTATAATTTTGAATCTAACGGATGAATATTATAATTTCTAGAATGTTTTGAAGTTGACCAAGTTGAATCCGTTGCAGATTTTAAACACATGTTTTTCTACACGTTGTATCCATCTTAATTTTTACTTAAAACTAAAATATAAATATACCCTTTTGAAAAGAACAGTTTAAGGATTATGAATATAATTTTTTCCAAATTTTTCACTATATATTTTTAGAGATACCGATATTTCATTTCACTGAATCATAATGTCTGCTGAAAATATTATGTAGTGATTTTTTTTTTGAATTAAATAAAATTAGATAAAAATAAAGAAAATGAAAAAAAATTATAGGATTGAAAGTAGATTCAATTTTGGAAATGCTGGTGTCATTTTCGAAACCAAATTCTCAGTATTTGTAGGAGTCTGCAACCTATGAAGTTCAGTTAAGCTTGGGGCAATTCTCTGGTTTTAGTTTTCAGTCCCAATTTCCTGTTTTCGGTCGAAATAATATTTCGGCCGAAAGACTAAAATCTAACGGAAACCATCAAAACTGAACGGTTTGCAATTTTTTTGGCCGAAAAAACATTCTTTGGCCCGAAAGACTGTCGAACGAATTTCGTTCGTCGGAAAAAATGAAACGACATATCGTATCATTTTCTTTCGCGCCAAATTGTATAAATAGGCTTTCGTCCAAACACATTTAACACAATTCATATGATGGAGAGACATATATAAGCTCGAGGATAGGGATTTCAAAGCATTTATATTACTGATTGTAGTTGTATTATTTTCTTTCTTTATTTCTTCCCTCTGTTCCATAGGCTTAATCGGAGGATCGATATCGATACATGGTGGTTTTCTAGAGCACTTCAACAAAGTTTCAAATCATCTTTTTGGTTTTTGTTGAATAAGGTAATTGATGTTTGTTCAAGTTTTTATTGGAATAACAATTTATATGTTGAAAGATAAATGTTGAGCATTTTTTCAAGGTGAAGTCTTTGTAGAACATATCTTTTACAGATAATTATAAAAGTCATGGGAAACAAAAGTTTGTGCAAGAGAAAATATGATCGCACTCGAGATGATACTCGCCAAATCGAACAAAGGAAAGAGCTTTATCAGAGAAAGAAACAAGAACGTGCAAATATTGAAGAAAAAAACAATGATAATGTCAATAGAGATTTTCGACAAGAATAAGTTCAACCAGGTATGCATGCACATATGATGATCGAGCACACGACACACATTGGGACTGTATTCAGAAAGTACAAAATTCAAAGTATAGAATTCAAATTAAAAATATTGTAAATAATATAATTGATTGTAATTACAATTTGATGTTTTTTAAAAAACATAAATAGATTTGTCTCATAATGTCGAAGAAGACGTTGAAACCGAAATTGAATCAGAATATGAATCACCTATAGGTATGTGTACATAAATTTAGATTAATACAAGATGAACACTCAAGTATATATAACTTAGTGAATTTGTGTTCGGGTTATGTTTTTTAATATAAACTTTAAATTGAAATAAGCAGGAGAATCTATCAACATTGATGATGAAATATTAGAAAATGTTGATACTGACAAATTTGGGAAGAAAAAAGATAAGCATTATATAAGATATCAAACTAAGAATATGTATAATACTTATTTCAAAGATGAATCAGTAACAATGCATGCTCAACTTTTACTTTCTCTATTTAAGTCAAGAAAGTTAAAAGAAGCTACATCATTATTGGGTATTCAAAAGTCGACAAAGGATACAAAGGTGCAACAGAATGTCTTTAACAATATCACTAGTGTATTAAAAGATTTTGGAAAATCTCGAAAATAAAATGTCCGTGTTGCACGTAAAACGTTACAAACAACAATTGTTTCAGGGAGAAATATAAAAGATTGTTTGACACTACACATGGCAAAAACTTTGGGAACGTCAAGAAAAACATTGCACAAACATAGAAAAATTCATTTCCAAATAGATGTAAATGATGAATTGGCTTGTTGGATAGTTATTTCTAGACAACCCTACAAAGATAGACTTGCAGAAAATGTTAAAGAATTGGCCGGTAATTGTTGGTTGGAAGAATCTAGTGTTTCACCACATACAAGGGATGTGTTGTGTCGAAGAATAGCATGAAATCAATATGAAGAACATCCAAAACATATATTTCCAATGACATAAATAGAGTTGTTTAATAAGTTCAAAGAATAGCACAAAGAAGTTAAAATTTCCATCAATACATATGTGCAACAAAAACCATGGTTTGTTAGACCCATCACTATCCGTGACATGTGTTGTTGTCGTTATCATGTGGAGTTTGAGTTGTATTACGACACTTTTTTGTATTTTGGTAAAACTTTATGGCCAAGTTCACCTCCTCCTTCCACATTCCGTGTTTTTATATCTGAAATTCTATGTGAAAGAGAAGATGATGATTTATTTTACAAAAAAAAATGTGTTGGTGGAAAGAAATGTGGTTGTTGTGGAAATCTAAGTTTGTTTCATTCAAAGTATCATATTGATATGAATGATCAATCATTTTCTAATATAAGAGTCAATTGGAAGAGATATGAATATTTGAGCAGCACGACTCCACATTCTTCAAATGTTATTTCCAAAAGGCTTGATTTGAAGGTAGATAAAATATGTTTGATAGAGTTTTTGAAGAAGTTGGAGGAAGAAATCTATAAATACACCAAGCATTCACATAGAGGTCGATGACAAGATCTACAATTCAAACAATCCTGTGAAGTGTTTCCACCAAGGACAATTTTGTCTGTAGTTGATTTTGCAGAGAATTTCACATTCGTTGCACAAAAATAAATACAGAGTGAATATTATCATTATGATCAAGTCACCATATTTGTCCACATTCTATATAGACATGCTCAAAAGATTCTTCCAAACATAGAAACCACCAACGACAATCGACATGTTATTAAAGAATATCACTTTTATATAAGTGATGATTGAACACATGGCACACATTATGTACAACATTGTTTTGATAAATTTTATGATTCATTGAAAGAATGGGAAATCATATTCAATCGACATTGGATATGGTCCGATGGGTGTGTGGGTTAGTTCAAATCTGCATGGTCATTCTATTGGTTATGTCGTCTTCATAAAAAATTAAATATTACACATTTTTGGAATTTTTTTGAGACTGGTCATGGAAAAGGAGAGCACGATGGTGTAGGGGCATGTATAAAACGAGAACTTCGAATGTATCAGTTGAACCCTCATGCCGATCGATTTGAATACGCTGAACAAGTTGTTGAATGGTGCAACATGGCGCTAAGCCATGAATATAATCCGTCAAGGGATGTGCGCAGGTGTGTCTATATATTAAGTCCTTCTTCCTATGAAATACTTATCTCATTGTGGATAAAGTCTCAAATTCTTGTGGATAAGGTCCCAAATCCTTGAGGTGAAATTTTCCTTGTGGATAAGGTTTCAAATCCTTGAGGTGAAATTCTCCTTGTGGATAAGGTCCCAAATCCTTGAGGTGAAATTTTAATCCCAAGTGATTTTATTGTGTTCTTGGTAAAACAAATTGTGTGTTAGAGTCAGATAATAATCTGAAAATAAATATAGAACTGTGTATGAATATAATTCACAAATCTCCATGTATTAAGTCATTCTTCCAAATAAATACTTATCTCCTTGTAGATAAAGTCCAAAATCCTTCCGAAAATTCTCCTTGTGGATAAAGTCTCAAATCCTTAGATATAATTCTCATCACAGGTGTTGTTATTTGATCATATTTACACATCAATAAAATACTAATATCCTCAGCAGTTAAATACTTCTCATCTTCTTTTGCAGTGGTCATATAATCAAATTTCACAATGCCCTTTCAAACTAAAGGACTCATAAATCTCCATATTAAGCAATTCTTCCAAAAAACTACTTATTATCTAAAAAAGTTCACAAATATTCATTTTAAATACCATTCTTCCTAAAAATACTTATATTCTCTTTCTTTGATGGAATATATGTTCTCATATAATACTACGCCATTCTTATACAAGAAAGCAAGGACTGCAATCGAGGAAAATTTAGAAACTTTCTCTTTTCTAATGTGAGATAGAATCTGTTCTCAAATATTCAAACATATTCAAGTTCAAAAATAGGTGTTCATCATGATATAACCTTAAATAAGTTTGAGTGTACACCATTTAAGACAATGACAAACTTATCTAGGGGTTCTATATAATTCAAAATAATTGAGGAAAGGCTAAACTATAAATTTGAGAAAACAAAAATTTGATAAAAGTCAAGAACGTACATTTATGAATCATCATGAATGGACACATCCTTTCCTAATATGGGTGCTTCCTCAATCCCAATATCTCTTTCGAACACACTCTCATGTACTCTCTTCTCCACATTAGCCTATATAACACATTTTAAATTTGAAAATTTAATAAATTATATTCAAATGATTATATAACACATTAAATTTAAATGATTTTAAGACATTAAATGATACCTGTGAACTCCCACCCACTTCAAACTCTCCCAATGAGAATTGAGACAAGCCATCCCAAGTGCTAGGAGATGGAATAGATGGAATAGAAAGCTGTGAACAACACAACTAATAACTAAATCTAGGATTCAATGTGTTCACAATTATACAAAATTATAAATGTTGTTGATCTCTTATTCAAAAGAGTGGAGATTGAAAAACTATTAGAAAAAACTTACCTGATTCAATCCATCCAAATTCAAACTTGTCGAATCAAGTCTCCTATCGACTCGAGATTCGTTTAACATATCTCCAAACTGCAATTAATGGCAAGAAGAAATCGATCATTTCTATAGAGACAAGGATATCTAAATCTAGAACTCGAAGTAAACTATCATAAAATGCGTCAAAATTTTTCTAAATAGATCACATACTAATCTACGATTCAGGTCATCATTCTGAATGACCTTCTTCCAACCATCCCGACAAAATTTGACATACTCCAAAACTTCTTCTGTTGATATTGCATCTAAGTCTGCATTTGTTTTATCAACAAATGTGGCCCAAGAATTAGCTTCTGTTTGCTGACGCTTCATGCCAAAATCAACACCATAAAACATAGCTTCCAAATTTTCCCTAATTGCAGTCTTGGCCTCTTTGCCAACTTTTGATGTAGACTGGAACTCTGAAAGTGATGCAAATTCCCCTTTTGGGTGAGGTACTAAAGGTTGTGGAGGTCTAAAAAATGTCGCACTTCGATATGCCCCTTTGCGATCATACGTACGTCCTTTACCAGTCCCATAATATTTGGACGGTAGACTAGTATAATCCAGGTGCATGTGCAAGAAAAACTCTACAAAAAAGTGTCTTGCAAAATAGTGTGGAACCTCATCGTTTCTCGACAATTTCCCATATGCAGCCAAAAATATGTTATATAGATGTCCGACAAAGTCAGAGTGCTTAAAATATTGCACCTTCAACATTTTCCATTTTGGGACCTCTTTGAAATTGAACATGGAGATGGTGTCTTATTTCGAAACTTTTTTTTTTAATGTCTCCCATTTATCAGGACCCATCACCTCTAACATTCTCCGCCTCATTAGATCAAAAAAACTGTCAGTGGTTGGCCCCATCTTTTGATATTCGTCCATAAAGTTTTTTAGTGAATGCAAAACAATTTGCAAACTTTGTTTGCTCTCCAGAGGAAGTTCCAAGACTGCCAAATCATTTTCCAACCTCTTTTTAACAACTTAGCATCGCTCAAGCATAATTTCTTTGGTATTCCCTTCCCAGGGAAGTTCATCACCAACTTCTGAAGGATTGGTGGATGTTGGCGTGTAATCTTTTGTTTTTTCATAACACAGCCTCCTATATCAACCTTCACCCTCTGCACGGACATTTGAATCTTCGTGACAACCACTATCATTGTCACCCCTTACTCTAAATTGATTTTCTACACACACATTTGAAAGTAACTTCAATATTTAACCTCACATAAATTTAAATACAACAAAATTCAACAAAAATAAACAAAATTTAAGAAACTTACCAAAAATATTCTATTGTCCAGAGCTATTCCCTACATTCTCAGGTGTAGGAGTGTTGATGCACAACCTATATAAGAAGGTTGCATCCATAACGCTAGTTTGAGCAGGTTCTGCAGTTGATCTATTTACAGACTCGGTTGAAAGTATCCTCTGAAGAGATTGTTGGTGCTCACTCATAGTCTCAATTGAAGAAGGAGTTATTGTTCTTCCTTCTTGAGAATTCCTAAAGTGTTTGCAAGGAATGTTTGCATAATCTCGTGTCGACATCACTCCGAAATATCTATCCACAATGCAGAGTTAATAAAAAAAAATCCAGAGATGTACACAAGTTCAAGCAATTTAAAACACAAAGATTAATCAAATTTTTAAACAATCAAGCCACATAGGTACTCCCTCATTAGAAGACACAAATATTGGTCATTCATCCATGAAACAATCAACTAAAATATAAGTTAGGGGTCCATAGACAACATGGCAGATTCTTATCCTTCACTCATCATCCATGCACAAAAAAGAAGGGCATTTGAATCTATAGGCCTTTAAACACTGAAGTGACGACCGTCAATTCGACTCCTGGCTGAATTATTAGGCACAAACTGATGACTAAAGGGATAAGTGACAGAATATAAAACCACAAACTTTTCACAATAATCAATCAAACCCACACATAGAAGTCATTGAAATCAGAAGTTGGGTTCGTCAAGGGACTGTCATTCCACTGAGAGGTTTATCATTCACAATCCACATCAAAGAAAAAGATGCAAAAACTAAACATTCAGCCATGAATCAATCAACTAAAAGATAAGTAAGGGGTCCATAGACATCATGACAAATTCTTATCCTTCACTCATCATCCATGCACAAAAAAGCAGGGCATTTGAATCTATAGGTTTTTAAACATCGAAGTGATGACCATTGATTCGGCTCCTAGCCGATTTCTTAGGCACGGAATGATGACTAAAGGGATAAGTGTCAGAAGATAAAACCACAAGATTTTCACAATAATAAAAAAAACCCACACATAGAGGTCATTGAAATCAGAAGTTGGGTTTTCCAAGGGACTGTCATTCCACTGAGAAGTTTATCATTCACAATCCACATCAAAGAAGAAGACGCAAAAACTAAACATTCAACCATGAATCAATCAACTAAAAGATAAGTAAGGGGTCCATAGACAACATGGCAGATTCTTATCCTTCACTCATCATCCATGCACAGAAAAGAAGGGCATTTGAATCTATAGATCTTTAAACACCGAAGTTACGACTGTTGATTCAGCTCTTGGACGACTGCTCAGGCATGGACTGATGACTAAAGGGATAAGTGACAGAAGATAAAACCACAAATTTTTCACAATAATAAAAAAATCCCACACGTAGAAGTCATTGAAATCAGAAGTTGGGTTCGCCAAGGGACTGTTATTCCACTGAGAAGTTTATCATTCACAATCCACATCAAAGAAGAAGATGCAAAAATGAAACATTCAGCCATGAATCAATCAACTAAAAGATAAGTAAGGGGGCCATAGACAACATGGAAGATTCTTATCCTTCACTCATCATCCATGCACAGTAAAGCAGGGCATTTGAATCTATAGGTATTTAAACAACAAAGTGATGACCGTCAATTCAGCTCTTGTCCGACTTCTCAGGCACGGACTGATGATTAAAGGGATAAGTGACATAAGATAAAACCACAAACTTTTCACAATAATAAAAAAAAATCACACATAGAATTCATTGAAATCAGAAGTTGGGTTCACCAAGGGACTGTCATTCCACTGAGAAGTTTATCATTCACAATCCACATCAAAGAAGAAGACAAAAAAACTAAACATTCAACCATGAATCAATCAACTAAAAGATAAGGGGTCCATAGACAACATGGCAGATTCTTATCCTTCACTCATCATCCATGCACAGAAAAGAAAGGCATTTGAATCTATAGATATTTAAACACCGAAGTGACGAATGTCAATTCGGCTCCTGGCTGACTGCTCAGGCGTGGACTGATGACTAAATGGATAAGTGACAGAAGATAAAACCACAAGCTTTTCACAATAATAAAAAAAACCCACACATAGAAGTCATTGAAATCAGAAGTTGGGTTCTCCAAGGGACTATCATTCCACTAAGAAGTTTATCATTCACAATCCACGTCAAAGAAGAAGACGCAAAAAATAAACATTCAACCATGAATCAATCAACTAAAAGATAAGTAAGGGGTCCACAGACAACATGGTAGATTCTTATCCTTCACTCATCATCCATGCATAGAAAAGCAGGGCATTTGAATCTATAGGTATTTAAACACCAAAGTGATAACCATCGATTCATCTCTTGGCCGTCTTCTCAAGCAGGGAGTGATGACTAAAGGGATAAGTGACAGAAGATAAAACCACAAACTTTTCACAATAATAAAAAAAACCCACACATAGAAGTTATTGAAATCAGAAGTTGGGTTCGTGAAGGGACTATCATTCCACTGAGAAATTTATCATTCACAATCCACATCAAAGAAGAAGACGCGAAAACTAAACATTCAACCATGAATCAATCAACTAAAAGATAAGTAAGGGATCCGTAGACAACATGGCATATTCTTATCCTTCACTCATCATCCATGCACAAAAAAGTAGGGCATTTGAATCTATAGGTCTTTAAACACCGAAGTGACGACCGTCGATTCGGCTCCTGGCCGACTTCTCAGGAAAGGACTAATGACTAAAGGGATAAGGGACAGAAAATGAAACATCATATCCCTAAGAAATAATGAGAAAATTCAAAAGTGTTTATAATTTATAATCTTATAATTAATATCATACAACCTAAAAAAACACATAAACCTACTAGAGATGAAACCCTAAAACCAAAAAAATATAAAAAATAAAAACAATCTTAAGAAGAAATAACAGAGGGGAAACAAGAAAAGAAGAAAGAAAACACATAAAAACCATAAACAACACAAAATCTAAGAAAACACACAAACTTGCAAGAGATGAAACCCTAAAAACAAAAAATGTTAAAAATAAAAACAATATTAAGAAGAAATAACAGAACGGGGAAATAAGAAAAGAAGAAAGAAAACAAATAAAAACCACAAACAACAAAACTAGATGAAAAGATAAGATGACCGATAAAAATAAAAAAAGGAGAAAGAACCAAGGAAAAAAACAACGAAGGACAATAGCAACAGAAGAAAGAGTAGTAAAGACAAACAACATAGGAAGGAGGGAGAGAAAGAGATGAGACAAAACATATTCAAACTACCTGGTTCTTGTATGGAATATTAACGAAAGCCAGTTTTCACTTCTCTAGACCCTCATTCCTATTAATTTTTTTAGAGTGTATAATGATTTCAATAGCTCATCTAATTCTATGCTTGAAGTGGTGATCTTCTTTGGCCAATATTTTGGTGTCTTGGATTTCTTGACTAATGTTGAGGTGTGTGTGAGCCCATTCTTAATATTAGCTTCATGCTCTTTAATCCTTATTTGAAATGATCACCCAGTTTCCCTGATGTAGTGTTTTCCACAAGTGCATTCTACCTTATAGACCAATTATACTAACATTGGTCCATGGTATCCTTCACTGATATCATCTTTTATCTAATGGTTTCAAGGGGTTTAAAAGTGGCGATGATATCTTTTTTTATTAGAACCTTGGTGACCCTATTGGTGACCCCTTTGATGTAGGGAAGGTGGGGTATCTGACTCGATTGAGTTTCTCTAGAACAAGGCTCACCTCTTGTCCTAACCATGGATTTTCTTATTGTAGCAGTGATATCCTCATTCATATAACCTATTCTCTTGAAAACCTTGGCAAGGCGATCTTTTTCCTATTCAAGGTGGTCTTCATCAAAGATATTAATGGCTCTCAGCGCTAGGATGTTCTGAACTCCTATATTTTAAGTGGGATGGTGATAATATTTTGCATGAAAATAACTATCTATATGAGTTTTATTCTTGTATACTTCATGCACTTGGTTCCCATATTGATTCTTTTGAATTAGTACATCCAAAATGGGATGTTATTATTCTCCTCCAATTCCATAGTGAACTTATTGTCCTCTGAGATATAGTTAAGGTGCTCAAAGAATTTGTTCAAATCTTATTTTATGCGAGGCCATATCACATTAGTATCATCTACATACCTTTTACATCTCTTGGGATTCATGGGGTATGAGTCCAATGCTCTTATTTCAAAATTTTCCATAAAAATGTTGGCCACCATAGAGGACCCATTGCAATA
>ML776688.1:5390-25869 GCA_009831015.1 Picea engelmannii | reverse complement strand
AAATCTTAAGAAGCATATTGTCTTTCATGTTTATGTTATTGTGCTTATACAATAGGTACCGAGTCATAGTTATACTCTAAAAAGGGGGAAGATTGCATCTATAAAGACGACGAGATGGGGCGTATTGTTTTTAATTTTAAGATTATAAGTTATAAAATGATTATGTATTTTCTTGATCTTTCTCTAGAAATGCTACAACCTCAAATTTCACATTAATATAAGATAATAAGAGAGATGATCCATCAAAGAGAAGTTTTTTTTTCCTACAACTAGAAGTTTTTTAATTTACATTTTTCAAGACCAAAATATAATTTCTACCCTTCATTAATCTCTTATCAATACCATAGTTCCATTTAAGATTACGGTGAAGATTGACTCTGAGATATTTGTATGAAGTAACTTATTCCTAATCTCCTATTGTCATGTGACATTTACATGCATGTAGAAAAAATTGCATATTGGAGGGGGCTAGAGAATGGGATCGAGGAAACCCTAGATGCTGAAATAAGAACTCGTTGGCTACCATGGGGTCTTAGCTTAGTGAACATGTTACATAGAACCCACATTAATGAGATATTAAAGAATACCCCCAATTTCACTAGATATTGTTAAATACCTCCCAAAATCATTTTATTGAACTCCTCTCCCAATACATCTTTCCAATAAAATAAACCCCCATTTTAACTAGATGCCCCTTTTTATACCCCCTCCAATACCTATAAACCCCTTGAGACCACATATCCCCCCAATACCTACAATATATTGACCTTATTTTTCAGAATTAAAAAAACCCCTTTATGAATTAATGTGATAAGATATGGGTCAACAAGGTGAAGCCCTTGTGCTGGCTACTTGGATGATCCAATAGAGGGTTTGGAAATCTTCGAATATAGAGTGTATTGACATGTTAATGTCTCCCTAGGGTTGTTGGACCACGATGAACAAAAGTTTCATAGGGTTAAAATTGAAACAATAACCCACGCTGCAAAGTAGGGCCCAATCTTGGTGTCATTGGCAAATTTAATGGTTGTCAAATTGTTTGAAGTGGAGGGTAATGTTGTTATTACTCTAGGAAAATTTATAAAGGATCATTCAAAAGATACGTGAATCAATATACATAACATTGACATACGGTTTAATGATGATTTTTCTTCTATACCATCTTTACTTTCATCTCCAATTTTTTTTTATCTTGTTTACAAGTTTTAGAATTTAATCGTTTGAAAAATTTATAACCACACAACTAATTACAAGCACCCTTTATCATGAAGGTGATGGACCTCTTAAAAAAAAGTTGAGTGAGAAAGCAATTTCATTGAAATGAAATCCTTTCCCTTCACTTTATTGTTATTTGATTTTCATAAAATCACCCTAGAAATGAAAATAAATCCTACCAAATGTGCTCATTGTTAAATATGCCTCTCAAGCCACACCCTCGTTATCGAATTGCACAATTTTGGTTACTCCTTTTGATCTACAACAATTTCATCAATAACTTTATGTTAAAATTCATTTTTCAAATTTTGTTATGTACAACAATTTCATCAATAACTTTATGTTAAAATTCATTTTAAAATTATTTTTTTAAACAAAATTAAAATTAAGATTAAAAAGGTTAAAACTTATTTGTTAACTAGTCACATCCATTGTAAAAAACTAACAACATTATCAAGAGTTTTATCCACGTGGGCCTATATTATGTTCGAGAGAACATACGATGAAGTTGGTAAACCATATTCTAAATATCCTACAAAAGTAGGATCATATAATGGCACAATCCCCAATGTACAAGCCTTTCTCGATGTTCTTTACATAAAAGATGTTTTATGGCAGCCCGCCAAATAATTTCAAGGGGAAATTTAAGCAATGTTAATTAATTGTATCATAAACTAAACATAAATAATATGTGTTTATTTGTTCATTGTTTTTAAAAAACTTACTACTAATATGTATTTATTTGTATATTTTATTTTAAAAAGTTAATGCATTCCAAGAGAGTTATATGAAGAGTTATAATTACTTCAAACATTAATAGGAAGTTATTTTCATTTATAAAATAAGTATTGAAATTTTTTTTTATTTATTTGTTCATTTTATTTTAAAAAGTTAATGTATTTGAAGAGAGTTATATGAAGAGTTATAAATATTTCAAACATTAATAGGAAGCTATTTTTATTTATAAAATAATTACTACAAAATGGAAAAAAAATAAATTAATGGCATATGGAAAATGTATTTATTTATTTATTTTATTTTAAAAACTGAGATGTAATGGCATATGAAATGTATTTATTTATTCATTTTATTTTAAAAACATATTATATTTGAAGAGTTATATTTACTTCAAACATTAATGGGAAGTTTTTTTTATTATAAAATAAATATTACATTACAAAATAGAAAAAAGATGTTATGACAAGTGGCAAAAAGATGTGATGATTTTTATGGTTATTTCCTTAATTATAAATAATTTATAAAATAAGAAAAAAGGAAAAAGATGTGATGAAAAATGGCAAAAAGATGGGATGACTTTTATGACTTTTATGGTTACTTTCTTAATTATAAATCATTTACATGATATTTAGTTTTTGGGGGTTAATTTATTATTGGAAAGTATTGTTGGGATTTGGTGACAACGAATTACCAAGAACATATTTGGATCTTATTATTCTGAGTTGGTTATAACCAAATAGACCAAGTTAGAATATGGATAGGGATTGCATGTATTATTCTGTTTCTTGTAAATGTGTATAAATACATGTAAGCCCATAGATGAAAAAACGAATGAGTGTGAGTGAGGTGATGCAATCTCCTTGATCTCAATAATAAAACAACCGATACTTATGCTTGGTGGACGTAGCCCAATGTTTGGGTGAACCACGTGAAATCCATGTGTTTTCTATCTTTGCAATTTTAACAAGTGGTATAGAACTGGTTGGAGGAACGTTAAATTCTCAGAAAAGCCATAAGTCAAATCTCAAATCTATGTGAGGGTGCATTGATTTCTATATCATCGCACGTTCATCTATAAGATTTAAGTTGCGACTCTCTTACATTAATTCGCATGGTAAAGTCGTGATATTTTATGGATTAAATGGAATTTAAGGCATGGTGCATGGTATGTATAAAAGGTGCAGGAGTTAAAGTGTCAAGTCACGTGGGTGAATGTTAAAAAGGTCTTATGGAGTGAAAATTTTAAACTATTAAATATTGTAAGGGTGGAAGAATTATGAAAAAGGTGTATTTGTATTATAATGCATAAAATGCAAGTGGGTTGAATACCTTATATAATATGTTATATTGTACAGGTGGAAGAATGTATGAAAAAGGTGTATTTGTATTATAATGCATAAAATACAAGTGGGTTGGATATCTTATATAATATATTTGAGGTGACATTTCTTATATGTTGTTAAAAAGGTTTTTTAATTAAATTTTTTATCAATCATTCCTCCACATATACATATTTTTCAAAGGGTTTTGGGTTTTATAAGCAGTGGATATTAGGAGATTTTGTGCTAATGGCTAAGATGCAGAGTTCGAAGTTTGAAATTGAAAAGTTTAGCGGCAAAAACAACTTTGAGCTCTGGAAGCTCAAGATGCACGATCTGCTCGTGCAACAAGGTGTGGTAAAGGAACTTTTGGGAAAAGCAAAGCAACCCGTGACCATAACAGATGATGATTGGGATGAGATGGATGCGAGAGCATTGAGTGCCATACGTCTTTGTTTGATCGACAATGTTTTGTTCAATATTGTCTCGAAGAAGACAACAATCAGTTTGTGGACGAAGTTGGAAAGTCTATATATGACAAAATCCTTAACGGGTAGAATCTACTTGAAGAGACAGTTGTACAGTTTGCGAATGAAAGAAGTTACAAAAGTTGTTGACCATTTAAATACCTTCAATACCCTTATAGTTCAATTGACTAGTATGGAAGTTAAATTCGAAGACGAGGATAAGGATATTACACTATTGTGTTCGTTTCCTGAATCTTGGGATAATCTAGTCACCTCTATTAGCTTTAGCTCAATGTAAGTTTTAGATTATGACTCTGTTGTGGGAGCTTTGTTGGATGAGGAGATGAGGAGAAAATCTAGTAAAGAAACCTCAACTTAAGAGGCGATGTTGATCAGAGGTCGAACCACAAAGAAGAATGAGAGAAGTTATTTTTGATCTAAGTCAAGACACATAAAGGGTAAAGCAAAATGTTGGTACTGTGGAAAAATAGGACATCTCAAGAAAGATTGTTGGAAGAGAAAGGAATTTGAGGAAAACTCTACGAAGGAAGATAATCTGGCTGTAAAAAATTTAGGTATAATTGATCAAGTTTTGTTCATTTCTAGTAATTTACAATATCAAGAAGAATGGAAGTTAGATTTAGGTGCCTCCCACCACATGTGCTCACATAGAAATTGGTTCATTTCTCACCAATCTGTTGATGAGGGTGTAGTGTTTATGGGAAATGGTATTCGCTGCAAAACTGTTGGGGTTGGCAGTATTAGAATCAGGATTTTTGATGGTATTGTTAGGGAATTAACGGATGTTAGATATGTACCCGAGCTTAAATGAAATTTGATTTCATTAGGAGTGTTGGATTCTTGCGGATATAAGTATACAAGTCAAGGTGGAGCTCTCACATTGTGGAAAGGGAATTTAGTAGTGATGAAGGCAACAAAGGTTGATAACCTTTATAAGCTAGAAGGAAGTATTGATGTGGCATCTGAAGTGACAGATGTATCTTCTTGTTTATGGAAAAAGCATCAAGGTCATAAGATAAAGAAAGAATTGCAGGTACTGGTAAGCGGTAAATCATTTCCAGACTTAAAATCTTTGTTTCTGAATTCCTTCTTGCTTTATATCTCTGCAAGTTATGATGATGGTATAAAGGGATGTTGTGTGTGGGATCCTGCTTCTCATAAGGTCATCATTGACAGAGATATAGTATGTATGGAACAACCAAAATGGTTGATTCAAGATCACAATGGTAAATTTGTTTTCATGCTAGGTAATTCATTGCATGGCCTATTAGTACCCAGGAAAATATACAAGATGTTTTAATCCTTCATAGTGAGTCGGAATTTTTCAAAGGGTAGGAATGACTATACGACTTATAGTACATTCACAGTCTTGATGTTATTTGTTGATGATATGCTCGATGTAATCAATAAGAAAATGACTCAGGTGGACAGGACAATTCAGATGAGGGATCAAAGAGCAGTAAAACAAATTATGGGCATGGAAGTACATAGAGACGGTAATGGTAAGTTGTGGTTGGACTTCAGTATGAACATTGTAAAACAATTTTTTATCCCTCTTTATTTCCATTATAAGTTTTCTTCAAGTATAGGTGTGACATCCGCAAAAATAAAATATTTTTGAAATTTAAAATTGTTGGAAATTTATTCCATTTTTAGTAAATTCAAATTTGGAATTTTTTTGCCATTTATGGCAATTCCGAATTTCAAATTTGGTAATTGTAATTAATTATTTTGACTATTGGGTAGAGACCTGATTTGACCCAACTAACTATTTGAGTATGACACTTGTATGGAAACATAATATTTTATATTGATTGCAGGAGGACAAATGGAACAACCATGTTAAATTTAGCTGACCATGACTCCATGAGTGGGGAACATGTTGGAACTACCTCTAGGATGATTATTTTGTTTTTTTGATGAAAACGGTTATGTTGCATTAATCGGCACTCTGTCCAGTCAGAATCAAAAGGTTACAAATTTGAAGAAGGTTGGTGACCTCTAACAGTGCTACCAACCTTCTTGTGAATGTCTTGGGAGACCATTCCCCTTTGCTCCTTGATCTAATTCGATGATATGACAAGGAAAGCATACATGAGTAAATTCTCACAAATTGTGAGCATAGCAAAAGACAGAATCAAAGCATTAAATCGAGGGGGCTGAAATTTTCCCCTTAATGTAGGGGTCCAGCTTTTTCTGAGATCCTAAAGAAATGTTGGAGGCCGCCTCCTTTTCTCTCTGCGCTTTATTGGTCTTTCTCCCACGGGTAAGGGGTGGAGACGGGACTGTATTGTCTTCAAGTTCAGAAGTTCCCCCAGAGCCGCTAGAGGGAACTGTAACCACCAGACCTGTATGGGCATAGGGTTTCGGTTCTGAAGCCCGGATTTCTCTTGCTGCTTCTAAATTTGGGGGGGTGGATTCCGGAAGGCTTTCGTCTGTCGGAGGATCTTTCTGGTCTGCTTTTGCTTCTGGTTCTAGGGCTTCATCTTCCTTCAGCGCATCAAAGCTGTTTTTATTTTCTAAAGTTGCCTCTTCTGGTTGAGTGGCCTTTGGGGCCTGGGCTTGTGGACCATTTCAACTTAGTTTCCTTTGTCGATTTGGTACGGGCTGAAACTCATCTTCTTTGACTCGACCCGGCTCCTCAGAGGCTTTGGGGCAGCTTCTTGCGAAGTGACCGTAATCATGACACCGGAGGCACTTAAAAGGAATCTGTTCGTAGTCCAGCTCTTAGATATGGCACCAATCCCACAGGGAGAGCTTAATGGCTTTCGGAAGACCTTTCTCGAGGTTAACCTCAACACAAATGCGAGCGCAGGTAAACTGGTCCCCTTTCGGCTCTGCCCTGTCCAGGAATCGCTCAAGCTTATTTCCAATGTCCTTCAGAGAACTTTTCCCCCAGAGATGCAAGGGAAGGTGAGGTAGCCTAACCCAGACAGGGGCTGCGGTGATCTCGGCTTCGGGGTTGAAGTCCAGAGTCCAGGAGGCTAAGAACAGTCCTCTTGACCACATAAAATAGGGTCCAGATCTGAACACTAGATTCTTTGCTCGTGAATCTGAAGACAAAAAACCCCCTGCCTACAGCTAACAGAGAGACGCCTCCCTGTATCAGTGGCTCCCAACGATCAATCGTCCAAGCCTCCACCGTTTTGGGGCTAGGCCATAACCCCGTGAACTTTCCGATGAGGGCCTTGTCTGCTAGATGGAGGGCAAGCTTGCAAGGCTCCTCTGGAGATAGCTCCAGAGAAGGGATCTCCTCCATCCTCTTAACAAACTTGGGCGGGAGAGAAGGCTTGGATTTGGGTCCTGCCGAGCGGACCAACGCTTTGAATGCTTCCAATCGGGCTTTTCCTCTCTCGCCAATCAGATTTGGGGCCATTGTAGCAGGCCTTCGACCTCCAGCAAGTCCAGTCGCAGCGACAAGCACGCATGCAAAAACACGGTGAACAGTCCACGTAAGATCGCTTTTGAAGGTGCCGATTCGCGTCCCTATACGCAGGGAACCTGATCGAATGATGCCGTCAAGGATCCTCGCTCCTGCAAACGAAAACCAGCGCTTGGGCGGCTAGGGTTTGGTCCCTATCCGCGGCGAAATCCGTCTCACCTCATCTCCCAAGGGCTTCTCCATAGCTTCCAAAAGGTGGTGAGCTTGGCTCAGAACGGTTAATTAGACATCGAGCAACGACCATGTTCGGGTTTGAACCCGAGACCTGACCGTCATTACATGACCGACCTTACCACTACGCCACACCCACGACCTTGCCTCTAGGCTGATTATTACAAGTGGAAAATCAATGAAATGACCATTGGCAGCCCCTGAAAATCAGGGATTTAGAAACCTATGAAAATTCCCAAGGGAGGGAAAATACCTAAGAAAATTGACAAATAGCATATGTGAGGAGGTAGGACGTTGCCGAGTATGCTGGGAAAGAAGACTTTTGATTTACTTGTTGTTATGAACACTGCATGAGTGTGAGGCAAGGGAAAACTGTTGGAGTTGTAGGACATTGTTGAAGAGAATATTTTCCAAGTTCACCCTCATGGATTCATGGTCAGGCTAGGGGGTGAATCAGGCAAGTAGTTTGGTTGCCTTGTTCTACAATTGGGAGGAACGTGGTTGTTCCCTTTGTCTTTCAGCGTATTATTTCAGATATGTTATTTATGTCCCTTCTCTGGTTGAATGTTAAATGGTTACATACTTGATATAATGTATCTGTTAGAAATAATATTAAGGACAGAAGATCGGATGCATTCTATTGCAAACTTAGGAATTGCTAGAATGTCTCTCTACTAGYTCGAAATAAATTATCTTTGTTGCATCTCATTACTGTTATGAATACTAGTTCCCGAAAGTATACTAGCTGGAAGGATATGACTATTCAATTCTTAAAGAAGACTTGTGTTGTGGTTTGGATTACTACTGTAGTAAGATAAAGCGTCGTAGTTGAAAACCCCACAAGTAAATTGTGATGTAGATTTGAGTTTACCTACATATTGAATGCAAATGGAAAACTGCATAGTATGTATATATATATATATATATATATATATATAAAGTGTGAAAAACAGAGGTCAATCGGGTTTTGACAATTACAAACATTAAATACAAAAAAACAAAAGACCACATTGTTTGCCAAATCCCGAAATGCGAAAAGGTTGTGGGCCCAACACTTTGGGTTTCGAAGTTCAGGGTTTGGCGATTACAAATGCCAAACACAAACACACAAAAACTCATGAATCGCGAAAATGTGAATGGAATATGGGCCCAACACCTCGGGGTTTTGGGGTTCGGGATTTCGGGGTTTACGAATACCCAATGCCACAAACAAAAATTATCGAATCGCGAAAAAACAAATGGAGTGTGGGCTTGGTCCTTTTCGGGTTTCGGGGTTTACAAACTCTCGATGCAAAACACCGCACAACGCCAAACGTCGAATCGCGAATTCGCGAAAAATGTGTGGGGCCCAACCAATATTGGGTTTCGGTGTTTGGTAATGCTTGATGCATGAACAACATACAATGGTAATCATCGAACCACGAATTCAATTAGGTTGTGGGGCCACTTCGAGTTTCGGCATTTGCAAGAACAAGAGAACTCCACGCAACTTGAACCAATAAACTCTGATTGCCGAAAAATCAAAAGATGAACAAAGTTTACAAACTCAGTAAAATAAAACATGGAGTGACAAGTTCAATTCAAAAAAAAAATGCTTTCAAGCTCCTGTCTCACCCTCTGTATGTGGATTACAATATGATTCAAGTATTTATAGGAACAAAACTTACCCCTTCGACCTTAGGAAAAATTAAATCAGGGCGGTGATGGTATTTGGCGGCCTATAAAGGCTAAGGCGACCACCGCTTGACAGTGAACCCTCACGTCTTGAAGGGTCAAGACAACCACCGATCTGTCGTAATAAGGCGATTAAATGATTAATCTCTGACATAAAGTACGGAAGTGACCTTGTGAATACCAAGAATTATTATAGACCATCTACAACATTTACACATCTTTATATCAACCAGTGTTTAATGAAAAGTTATAGGTTGAAATGTTGGAAAATTATTGGAGTGAATCGAATTAACAAAATTCAATTACCAGAACTAATCACGCGAGGCGCGAAGGCCCAAGGAAGAAGGGACATCCCAAAACTTAAAACTTACCCCTGAGTAAATTCCTAACTGTGTAAATAACAACACAATCACCTAAAAGTTCAAAACGAAAGTCTTTAACACAAGTACAGTAAGTGCAAATTGAATTCATGTACCATAATGTGATCTGGAGTCAACTATAAACAAGATACACATATAGCCGGCAATAGTCGAGTATTTTTTCCTTTTCAAAATCCTTGTGAGGAAGTAGCCAATATGGTGCTAGTATATTAAACCAATAAAATAACCAGTATGCCATTTCAAGTAGGCGAAAGGGAAACCCTGTAATTCTTTTAAAAAATAGTATTACATATCTCGTTCGGAATTGAAACAAATGAACATCCCATACGGTGTTTTACTTCCAACGATAGAATTTTCCATCACAAAACAGGTTACCCTTAATCAACGGTACCGAAGCCACGACTTAATCTCCATTTCGAAGTTTCGGATACCAGGAGTTAGAGGTGTCAAGGACACTCACGACAAGAATGATGAAGTCGTGAAATGCGAAAAATCAGAGCATGTCAAGGACTCCGAAATGCCAAAAGGGACTATTGTGAGTCTCGAAAACCTGAAAGGAAAAACTTTGAAATCCTGTCAACCGTCCATCTCAGTGGGTTATGTGAACCATCTGATCACTTCGGAGATTTTTTGATCATGAATTTTATAATGTTGGAGTCACGATGACTCAAAGGGAAAAACTTCGAAATCCCGTCAGTCGTTCGATTAAGAAAAGAAGGGATCAAATTATGAAGTTTTGTGGACTGTTGATCTGGCTCCATTTCAGGGATTGTGACTTGCCGAAATGCCGAAATGTGAAAGACATTTTGATTATGCCCATGGTCACAGCCAATGGGAATATGGATTAAGTGCGAGACCCAGTACTTGTAATCCAACGATGCAGGTGAATTTGATTATGATCGAAGGATTATGAAATATTTGTAATCTGAGTTTAATTGGAAGGCCTTACCTAACGACTATCCTGTATCCAGATATTAAAAAAAAAAAAACTATAGGGGTTTGTTTATATTTAAACTTTTCACAAAGGAGTATAAACTAATACTCTACCTTTACCTAAGTCTGTTTGGTCATTTTCATTGTGTGATTATGTGTATGGACTAACACATGAGGCCTAGGCCATCAACCCCAAAAGTCATTTGTGTTGTTAACACTGTGGTAATGGTCATAGGTACAAACAAATAGGAACGTAATTATAATTACAGGAATTGAAATAAACATTGAATGAGGAATAAACACTTTTCATCGATCAGAAAACTTTAAGTTGAGTGATAATGACAGTCGACGATAGTAAGGACTCTTGCAAACTTTCAGACTCAAGTCCTATAACAAAAAGCTTACTTTCTTGAATCTCGAACTATCCAAGGATACTTATACAAACTAATTTTTATTTTTTTTCAGACAGTTTTTGAGGTATATTACATATGGTATCAGAGAAAAAGCTACAACACTGGGCCTAAACAGGGCCACATTAGCTTCTTAGCATTGATTCTGATTTATGTAAAACTAATAAATCTTATGGTTACAAACAGAAAGCCCTTTCTGTTTTTGTAAATTATGGCAGCTCAGGAGGGTGCATAAATCAAGATGGAAGGAAATCCACAACAAGGACCTCCTGGAGATCCAAGACATAATAGTGATAGAAGCTCACCCATGGAGGTGTTGGAAACAATGAGGAATCTTATTGTTGAAATGCAGGTTTTCAAGGCTGGAAATGAAAAATTGAAGAAAGCACGACAGGAACATCAAGAGATAAATGAAGTCCTGTAGCGTAGTATTGTAACCAAGAAAAGCCCAAAAAACGATAACCATGATGAATAGGTCAGAAAAAGGGCCTCCAAGAATTCTGGTTTGGAAACAGAAAAAGGAGACAGTTCGTCTAAAGGGACACTTTCAGCTGAAGACAAAACTATACCAGACATAAAAAGAAAACAAGTAGACCACCTTGAAGGAGAATTTAAAAAGATTAAACCAACTACCTTTGATGGAGAATCCAGGATAGGAGAAGAAGTTGAAGCATGGTTGTTGTACATCAAAAACTACTTCCAGATCTACAACTATTCCAACAACATGAAGGTCAGAATGGCCATCTACAATATGAAGGGGAAGGCCAGCATTTGGTGGCAGGACCTGAAATTGGCCAAGGGCCTAAAGGAGAAATAGTTGGAATGGTCCAACTTTAAGAAGTATTTTAAGAAAAAATACGTTTCTGAAAGCTATTATGAAAGGAAGACGAAAGAATTTTATGATTTACGACTCAGACAGATGACGATGAAGGACCTTATAAATAAATTTTTGGAACTACTAAGGTTCATACCATACATCTGGGAGGATAAGGTAAAAATCCAATGATTCTTAAGTTGTTTACCACAGTCCTATAGGGACATAATTGAGTTTGAAAACCCCAAATCCTTGAGTGAGGTATTCAGGAAAGCCCGAATGTGCTATGACCAATATAAACAGCGGGTAGAGTTTCCCAAGGCCTGGAAGGATAAGAAGAAAGATCGAATGAACCAACAGAAGAAGGGATACCAGCCAACTCCTTATCGGAATGAAGCAAAAGGTTTCCCAAGGAAGGATTTTCACTCCAATCATCCAAATGCGCAAGGTAGTGGAAAACCGGTAAACCTGGGAATGAAGAAGTTTGGGGACAACTCCCACAATCCATTAAAGTGTTGGGAATGCAGAGAGAGTCATCTAAGGAGGATCTGTCCACGTTTAATTTCAGCAAACAGAACTGTTGTTCACAATTTGTAGGAAGCCTCAACAGTGGGAGACGTGGGCAGAAGACTGCATCGGATAAATGCAGACATAGATGGTCGACAAGCTGACCACTAGTCCTCAGTGGTAGAAATCGAAGGTAAAATCAATGACACTCGAATTTCTGTTTTAATTGACCCTGGAGCTACGTTAAGTTATATTACTCTTGATGTAGTAGAGTCGAATAAACTTAAGAAACTAAAGCACACAAAATCATGGCTTGTACAACTAGAAACAGGTACTAAAAGGGAAGTAGTTGACTTTATTTTTGATTTTGAGTTTATCTTAGATGGTCAAAAGATAAGGACCAATCTGAACATCCTACCACTAGGATCTTATGATATGATTATCAGGATGGATTGGTTGGAACAACACAAAGAAATACTAGACTGTTATACAAAGATACTTAGCTATAGAGATGATTTTGGCATTGTTAGAACAACCCAAGGCATACCAAACCCTGTATCAGTCAAACAAGTTTCAGCGGTGCAACTCAAGGAATGCATTTGAAAGGGATGTCAAGTTTATGCCATCCAAGTGACGAATCTATTAGAAAAAAGAGATAAGCGAAAGTTAGAAGACTTTGTTGTCCTACTTGAATTTAGAGACATGTTTGTGGATGAGATATCCAAATTACCTCCTAGAAGGGAAATAGACTTTTCCATAGACCCACTACCCAGTTCAGCCCCTATCTCAAAAGCACCTTACCGAATGAATCTACCATAACTGACGGAATTAAAAATACAATTATAGGAATTGTTGGACAAAGAGTATATCAGACCGAGTGTCTCACCATGGGGAGCACCAGTCCTCTTTGTGAAAAAGAAAGACAGTACTCTAAGACTATGTATCGATTATAGACAACTGAACAAACTGACTATTAAGAACAAATACCCCTTACCAAGGCTAAATGATCTGTTCGATCAAGTAGGTGGGGCCAAGATCTTTTCAAAGTTGGATTTACGATCCGATTATCATCAAGTTAGGATAAAGGACGAGGACATAAGAAAAACATCTTTTCGGAAAAGATATGGACACTACGAATTCGTAGTCATACCTTTCGGGCTCACTAACGCACCAACCATGTTTATGTGCCTGATGAACAGTATTTTTAGTCAATACTTGGAGAAGTTCGTGGTAGTATTTATCGACAACATTTAGTTCTATTCAAGAATGGAAGAAGAACATAATGAACACTTAAGGATAGTTCTGCAAACATTGAGAAAACACAAAGTGTATGCCAAATTTGACAAGTGTGACTTTTATCAGAAAGAAATACAATATATAGGACATGTAATTTTAGCAGAAGGCATTGTCGTAGACCCGGAAAAGACAAAATCCATTATGTAATGGTTGCTATCTAAGGATGTAGCGGATATACAATCATTCATGGGAATCACCAGATATTACTGCAGGTTTATAGAAGGGTTTTCCAAGATAGCCTACCCTATCACGTCATTACAAAAGAAATGAACCAAGTTTAATTGGTCAGAGAAGTGTCAAGATAGTTTTAACAAACTGAAGGGATTATTGACAACTACACCCATATTGAAGGTAGAAGACCCAGATAAAGACTTCACCGTATGTGTTGATGCAAGTAAAGAAGGACTAGGTGGTGTCCTAACTCAGGAAGGACACATTATTTGTTATGAGTCTCGGAAATTAAAAGAACACGAGCAAAATTATGTCACTCATGACTTAGAATTGGCAGCAGTAATACACGCCTTAAAAATGTGGCGACACTACATAATGGGCATAAAGTTAAAACTATTGATAGATAATAGCGTGGTGAAATATCTGTTTAGCCAAACAGATCTCAATGTAAGACAAGCAAGATGGTTAGCCTTCTTGAGTGAATTGGACTTCGAGGTCAGACATATCAAGGGTAAGGAAAATAAAGTAGCAGACGCTTTAAGTAGAAGAGTCCATGGGTTATTTGAGATAAATATCAGCAGGACAGAAAGTGATATGGAACAAAGGGTAAGGACGACAGGTATTAACGACGGAAATTATAATAAGATGATGGCATAATTACAAAACAGCACCGAAAACTCAGATAAACCAGATCTAAGTATTGACAAGAAGGGACTATTACAATTTAAAAATAGACTTTACATACTAGATTCAGTAGAGTTAAAATTAACAATTTTGGACGAAGTGCATAAGAAACCGTATTCTGGCCATCCAGGTTACCAAAAAAAAATAACAACGCTTAGAAAACTATTTTGCTAGCCTAATATGAAGGGTGAAACAATAGAGTACTTGGCTAGGTGCCAAGATTGTCAGCAGGTGAAGGCTGAGCACCAGCATCCAGCCGGCCTATTACAACCATTACCAGTACCAGAATGGAAATGGGAGACCATATCACTAGACTTTATAACAGGTTTGCCTAAAACTCATAAAAAGAATGATTCTATCATGGTTGTAATCGATAAACTCAGTAAGCCTGCACACTTTATTCTTGTAAAGTCTACTTTTAAAGCTATAAACATTGTTGAAATATTCATGAAAGAAATTTTTAGACTACATGGTATTCCTAAAATGGTGATTTCAGATAGAGACGTAAAATTGACATCTTCCTTTTGGAAGGAATTGTTTGCAGGGCTAAATACTAATTTGAATTTCAATATGAGTTATCATCCACAAATGGATGGATAAACCGAAAGGAAAAACCAAATCATAGAGGATATGCTCTGCATGTACGTAAGAACAAAACCAAGCAAGTGGGAAGACTACCTGCACTTGGTAGAATTTGCATATAACAATGGGTACCAAACTTCGACTAAATCCTTTCGAAATACTTTATGGAAAAAAGAGTACGACTCCAATTAGCTGGGATAACTTGGCTGACAGACTCATGGTTGGACCAGAGATGCTCCAAAAAATGGAGAACATGGTAAGAAAGGTACAACGGAACTTGAAAGAAGCATAGGACATACAGAAGAGCTATGCATATCAGAAAAGAAGACACTTGGAATTTCAAGTGGGAGACCATGTTTATTTGGAGTTCAAAGCCTGAAAGAGCTCGTTGAAGTTAGGGAATTGTGCCAAGCTAGCACCCAGGTTTTGTGGGCCCTTCGAGATATTAGGTCGAATTGGACTCGTAGCATATCAACTTGCACTTCCAACTAATCTAACAATTCATAATGTATTTCATGTTTCGTTGCTGAAAAAGTATATTCATGACCCTACTCATAGGATTGATTGGAACTTGGTGCAAGTGGAACCCAAAGGCGAGTTCCAGGTGGAACCCCTGTGCATTCTGGACTAGAGAGAAATAACACTTCAGAATAGAGTCATCGCTCAGGTAAAGGTGCAATGGAAGCACTTTAGTCCTGAGGAGGCCACTTGGGAATTGGAGGGAGATTTGTGGAAATCTCATCCAATCTTGTTCCAGGAAAGGAACGAACACTAAGCATAGTGTTTTACTAAAGGGGGAAAGGATGTGACATCCCCAAAAATAAAATATTTTTGAAATTTAAAATTGCTGGAAATTTATTTCGTTTTTAGTAAATTCGAATTTGGAATTTTTTTTCCATTTATGGCAATTCCGAATTTTGAATTTGGTAATTGTAATTAATTATTTTGACTATTGGGTAGAGACCTGATTTGACCCAACTAACTATTTGACTATGACACTTGTATGGAAACATAATATTTTATATTGATTGTAGGAGGACAAATGGAACAACCATGTTAAATTTAGCTGACCATGACTCCATGAGTGGGGAACATGTTGGAACTACCTCTGGGATTATTATTACAAGTGGTAAACCAGTGATATGGCCATTGGCAGCCCCTGAAAATCAGGGATTTAGAAATCTGCGAAAATTCCCAAGGGAGGCAAAAGACTTAGGCAAATTGATAAATAACATATGTGAGGATGCAGGACGCTGTCGAGTATGCTCAGAAAGGAGACTTTTGATTTACTTGTTGTTATGAACACTGCTTGAGTGTGAGGCAAGGGAAAACTGCTGAAGGTGTAGGACATTTCTGAAGATAAGCTTTTCCAAGTTCACCCTCATGGATTCATGGACAGGCTAGGGGGTGAATAGGGCAAGTAGTTTGGCTTCCCTGTTCTACGGTTGGGAGAAACGTGGTTGTTCCCTTTGTCTTTTTGCATATTATTTCAGATATGTTATTTATGTCCCTTCTCTGGCTGAAAGTTAAATGGTTACATACTTGATAGAATGTATCTGTTAGAAATAATATTAAGGATGAAATATCAAATGCATCCTATTGCAAAATTAGGAATTGCTAGAATGTATCTCTACTAGTTTGGAATGGATTATCTTTGCTGCATCTCATTACTGTTATGAATACTAGCTCCCGAAAGAATACTAGCCGGAAGGATATGACTAGTCAATTCTTAAAGAAGACTTGTGTTGTGGTTTGGATTACTGTTGTAGTAAGATAAAGCGTTGTAGTTGAAAACCCCACGAGTAAATTGTGATACAGATTTGAGTTTACCTACATATTGAACGCAAATGGAAAACTGCATAGTAAGTATATATATATATATATATATATATATATATATATATATATATATATATATATATATAATTTATTTATTTAAAGTGTGAAAAACAGAGGTCAATCGGGTTTCGGCGATTACAAACGTCGAATACAAAAAAACAAAAGACCACGCTGTTTGCCAAATTGTGAAATGTGAAAAGGTTGTGGGCCCAACACTTTGGGTTTCGGGGTTCGGGGTTTGGCGATTACAAATGCCAAACACCAACACACAACAACTCCCAAATCGCGAAAATGCGAATGGAATATGGGCCCAGCACCTCAAGGTTTCGGGGTTCGAGATTTCAGGGTTTACGAATACCCAACCCCACAAACAACAATTCTCGAATCGCGAAAAAACAAATGGAGTGTGGGCCCGATCCTTTTCGGGTTTCAGGGTTTACAAAGTCTCGATGGAAAACATCGCACAACGTCAAACGTCGAATCACGAAATCATGAAAAAGGTGTGGGGCCCAGCCAATATCGGGTTTCAGCATTTGGTAATGCTTGATGCATGAAAAGCATAAAACGGTAATCACTGAACCACGAATTCGATTAGGTTGTGGGGCCACTTCGGGTTTCGGCGTTTGCAAGAACAAGAGAACTCCACGCAACTTGAACCAATAAACTCCGAATGCCAAAAAATGAAAACATGAATAGAGTTTACAAACTCAGTAAAATAAAACATAGAGTGACAAGTTCAATTCAAAAAAAAAATACTTTCAAGCTCTTGTCTCACCCTCTGTATGTGGATTACAATATGATTCAAGTATTTATAGGAACAAAACTTTCCCCTTCGACCTTAGGAAAAATTAAATCAAGGCAGTGATGGTACTTGGTGGCCTGCAAAGGCTAAGGCGGCCACCGCTTGACAGTGAACCCTCACGTCTTGAAAGATCAAGACAACCACCAATCCGCCATCATAAGGCGGTGAAATTATTAATCTCTGACATAAAGTACAGAAGTGACCTTGTGAATACCAAGAATTATTATAGACCATCTACAACATTTACACATCTTTATATCAATCGATGTTTAATGATAAGTTATAGGTTGAAATGTTGGAAAATTATTGGAGTGAATTGAATTAACACAATTTAATTACCAGAACTAATCACGAGAGGCACGAAGTCCCAAGGAAGAAGGGACATCCCAAAACTTAAAACTTACCCCTGAGTAAATTCCTAACTATGTAAATTACAACACAATCACCTAAAAGTTCAAAAGGAAAGTCTTTAACACAAGTACAGTAAGTGCAAATTGAATTCATGTACCATCATGCGATTTGGAGTCAACTATAAACAAGATACACATATAGCCGGCAATAGCCGAGTATTTTTTCCTTTTCAAAACATATAGCTGGCAATAGCCGAGTATTTTTTCCTTTTCAAAATCCTTTTGAGGCAGTAGCCAATATGACGCTAGTATATTAAACCAATAAAATAACCAGTATGCCATTACAAGTAGGCGGAAGGGAAACCCTGTAATTCTTTTAAAAAATAGTATTATATATCTCGTTTGGAATTAAAACAAATGAACATCCCATACGGTGTTTTACTTCCAACGATAGAATTTTCCATCACAAAATGGGTTACCCTTAATCAATGGTACCGAAACCACGACTTAATCTCCATTTCGAAGTTTCGGATACCGGGAGTTGGAGGTGTCAAAGACACTCACGAAAAGAATGATGAAGTCGTGAAATGCGAAAAATCAGAGCATGTCAAGGACTCCAAAATGCTGAAAGGGACTATTGTGAGTCTCGAAAACTCGAAAGGCAAAACTCCGAAATCCCATCAACCGTCCATCTCAGTGGGTTATGTGAACTGTCTGATCACTTTGGAGATTTTGTGATCATGAATTTTATAATGTTGGAGTCATGATGACTCGAAGGGAAAAACCCCGAAATACCGTTAGCCGTTTTCTTAAGAAAAGAAGGGATCGGATTATGAAGTTTTATGGACCGTTGATATGGCATTTCAGGGATTACGACTTGCCGAAATGCCGAAATGTGAAAGACATTTTGATTAGGCCTGTGGTCACAACCAATGGGCTTATGGAATCCCAATACTTGTAATCCAACGGTGCATGTGAATTTGATTATGATCGGAGGATTATGAAATATTTGTACTCTGAATTTAACCGGAAGCCCTGTATCCGGATATTTACAAAAAAAAACTATAGGGGTTTGTTTATATTTAAACTTTTCACAGAGGAGTATAGACTAATACTCTACCTTTACCTAAGTCTATTTGGTCGTTTTCATCATGTGATTATGTGTATGGACTAACGCATGAGGCCTAGGCCATCAACCCCCAAAGTCATTTGTGTTGTTAAGACTGTGGTAATGGTCATAGGTACAAACTGATAGGAAAGTAATTATAATTACAGGAATTGAAATAAACATTGAATGAGGAGTAAACACTTATCGTCGATCAGAAAACTTTAAGTTGAGTGATAATGACAGTCGACGACAGTAAGGACTCTTGAAAACTTTCAGACTCAAGCCGTATAACATAAATCTTACTTGCTTGAATCTCGAACTATCCAAGGATACTTATACAAACTAATTTTTTTATTTTTTTTTCAGACAGTTTTTGAGGTATATTACAATAGGGCTTGTCTATAAAGAAGAAAAGGTTATGTCTCGTGTAGGTTCAATAGGAGGTATGTTGTATGTGATAAAATAGTTAAGATCAAATGTTTCACATGCTAATGATGTTGTCAGATACGTGACAGATTCAGGTGTTGGAGTGAAATGGGTGCTTCAGCGTTTGAGAAGCACAAATGTCACTTATAATGGTTACACTGATATGGTATGTGATAATTAGAATGTATATTTTACAGGTGTCTTGGATAGGAGGAGATCTATCACAGAATATGTCTCACAACATAGTTGTGGAAAACATGTTGGAGGTAGAGTGACCCCTCAGGAAATCCAAACTCGTGCAAGTCACACAGGCACTACCATGAAACCAATTTTATTAGAGAAGTTGTAATGGTTCTTGGATTTTCTTGGCTTGTAGAAAAGGTGATGAACAAAAGGAAGGAGACAAGTACCAGGTTAATTGTTGTCCAGGTGGATATTGTTGGGATTTTGTGACAACGAATTACCAAGAACAGATTTGGATCCTATTATTTTGCGTTGGTTACAACCAAATAGACCAAGTTAGAATATGGATAGGGATTGCATTTATTATTCAGTTTCTTGTAAATGTATATAAATACATGTAAGCCCGTAGAGGAAAAAACGACTAAGTATGAGTGAGCTAATGTAATCTCCTTGATCTGAATAATAAGACAACTAATGCCTATTCTTGGTGGACGTAGCCCAACGTTTGAGTGAACCGCATGAAATCCTTGTGTTTATAATCTGTATGTGATTATTAATTATCATGTGAATTGTGTTTTCCACCTTTGCAATTCTAACAAGTATCTAGAAAAATGATGTGATGACAATCATTTTTTGGTTTGGATAATAATATTTAGGTTTTGGTGGTTAATGTATTATGAGAAAATATCTAGAATTTTTGGTTATATCTTTTTTCTTCACAAATACAAAGGAATTGGAACAAGAAGTTAATAAGGTTAAAAAAAAAAGTGGAACAAGAAGTTAATAAGCTTAAAAAAAAAATTAAAAAAATGGTTATTGGTTTATTTTAAATATGATGATGTTAGATGTCATCTCTTTGCTTATTATCTCATTTTCTATAAGTTTATGCAAAGATTTTGCAATTCTTATATGTAATTGTTTTTCCACTTTTGTAAATTTTCCTTAAG
>ML776687.1:1824237-1844208 GCA_009831015.1 Picea engelmannii | reverse complement strand
GTTGGATGTTGGGGATGTTACAATATGTGAAATATTGATTTCATGATAATTGAATAAGACTAATGAGGGATCATGTATCCAGGAAAATTTTATAGCATGGCTGAAAGTGATGATGATATCATTCCTTATGGTAGTCATCCACATGAAGAAAAATGAGGATGGTAAAATGCTAATCAAAGGTTGGTGAAGGGAGTCTACAAGTGTCTAAAAACATAATATCAATTGATTATATAGCATCAAGTAATGTAATAATAGCCATCCATGTATGCATCTGGGTTACTTATGATGCATAAATATTGAGGGAATTGAGGTAAGAGTTCCCTTCATTAATTTTTTTAATATTTGAATTGATGTAAAAGATGAGGGACTTGAGTATACAAATGTTGTTTAATGTTGAATTATGAGAAATTTAATTTCATGTCATGTTATGTTGGTTATGAGATCATAACCAAGTCAAGTTAGGAGTGATAATCTTGCTATAAAATTGACTTCCAACAAAGTTATCCATGTGTGAGACCATGATGTGGTTGGATATGGAAGGGCCATAACACTATGCAAGTGCTCAATAGGTATTCCTAGTTATAATCAATGTTTGGACTGTAACCTCTTTGTTGACATTGAAGAGCACTAAAGGATTATATTCCTAGTGTTTTGTATGGGTTGAAGAGGAAGGTAACCAAAATAATGAAAAATTAATTGGGAAGATTTTGGATGATGTTTTGAGGCATTGTATAGACCTTCCAACTCACCATGGTGGAATCCATGACATGGATATGTGGTATTCCATAGTCAATGCAAGGATGCATTGTGTAGATGTGGCCATGGGTATTGGCACATCAATTTGTTGATTATGTTTGATTGCATTATGAAAATCTTTGTATGATAGATAATGCATGTGAAAGGAATGATAGTTCCATTCCATTTAATATGAATAATAGTTGGAAGCGATCAAATTGTTAGAGTAATATAATTATGAAATCACTTCATGGGATGATTGCAAATGTTGCAATGAGATGATAATGTGCATGGATACTAAAACGTTTTTTGGTTGAATGAAAGTTGAGAATATTGCAGGAAAAATCTTCTTAGATATGGAAATGGTGTAAGCCCATAAGGAATACTGATGCATGTTGTTGCAAGAGCCAAACAATTTGAGAAGAAATATCATACTTGGTAAACTTGATTTCCTATATGAAACAAATTTGGAAATTGAATAAATAAATTACTATGATGATATCTCATGATGATTGTATGTGTGTGATACATATGAGATGATGGCTATTGAAGCTAGAAATCTCAAGAAGAAGGATATTGTTAGGACACTAGAACCCTATGATTTCCACAGGTTATAGATTACCAGTGGAAGTCTCGTAGTGAGTTGGTGCTCTCCTTGCACAAGAACACCTTGGAAAATGATGGATCACCCGAGGGACTGTGTAGAAGTGAAGGGGATTCTTGAGCCTGGAGGGTGAGGATGGAAAGGAAGAGAAAACTTAATAGTGCATATGGAATGGTGGCTGAAATCATGAGGGTGTGTCAAGAAATAAAAATGAGCTAAATTATTCCTCGTGGAAGCATTGTGAAGCACAGGACTGTCATACATATATGAATTGAATTATGATTGAAAACTTAATTTTGAACAAATGTTTACATTGTGGAGTTGGGAAATTCTATAAATGATATAATTGCTATTTGAAATTAAATATAGCATGTATGTTTCTTGGTGGTTGTTATAGGGATACTTGAAAAATGAAGAACACCAAGAGGTGGTGTATTACAAAGGAAAAAGGATTGAAATATTACCAACAAAAACTAAAAGGAAGAAGATATCTAGAAGAGAAAAGAATATAAGAGAACATAAAATTATGGTGAACTTGTTGCATCTTGAAAGAGGTAAATTGGTTGCAATTGGGATTACTGGAGTCACATCTTTGATACTTCATGGATGATTGTGCATTGAATCCTGGAGGGGAGTGGTACAACCCAAGGGATTGAAGATTAGAGAAGGGGGTACACTTCCTTGGGTTGTGAAAACTGATGGGAAAGAGAGATTGTCGATTAGAATTACTTCAAGAATTATAAATCAAAAAATTGTTATGTATGGATTTTGGGATCGAAGTGCCTATGTATATAGGGTTTTTGGGTTGGAGTGCCTATGTATTTATTTTTGGGATGGAATTTTTGTGTTATATTAAGTCGAAGATCCTGGCATTGTGATATGTGTTAGGAAATGAGACACACTTCCATGCTAAACCTAGCATAAGAGAGGAATAAATATATAATTAAGAAAGTAAATGACAAAGAAAACACACAGTACACAAATATTTTACCCTGGAAACCAAAACCAGGAAAACCAACATTCCTTAAGCATTATTCTCTCTTATTGTCTTATTCATTGATAATAAATTGTTACATGTTTAACCTTGGTCCACACCTAAGACACAATTGACCTCATACCCTCTTTCTTACACAAGAACAACCCTATAGTCAATTTGGCTTACATATACATGACCATCAACCTATACGATTTCATTTAAAGGTTACATCATTCAATATTATTAAGATTAGATTTTACAACATTACAACATGCCTTCTTTATAGGATTTACAGTAGGCAAAACCCTAAAGAAAAGGCACCCAAAACTAGTTAAATATCCACACAGATCATTGGCTACAAATCCCATGAATCTTGGGATTTTTTTATAGTAGACTACCAAGTCATATTACCATCGACTACCAGTCGGCCTTCATTCAGTATTCAGTCAGTTGTTGCATGCCTTCATGTAGACCTCTTGTCAATTCACCTCTTCAAATTCATGTTGATTTATTTACCATGTCGAACCACCTCGACCGTTGACTTCAACTTTACCTGATCGACTCACCTTGACCTTTGAATTGTTGTCAATCCACCTCGACTTCAATTGTCATTTGGTCCACCTCGACTCGAATTTCACTGCAAAGAATATAACAACCCAAAATTCTCCCACTTGTTGTATTCTTTGCTAAGACTGGGAGACCTATGAAATTTTCTTCATAGACCCAGGGCAACAATGCCCATTTCCTCTTGCACCAAGAGAAATTCACAGCACTCACAGACTTGGTCAACGAGTCTACTATGTTTTCCAACGTGTATATTTTCTCTAGCAATACTTTTCTCTTTCCACCATATCTCTCACGAAATGGTATTGTACATCAATTTTATTATTCTTAGAATGATAAGCAGGGTTCTTTTCCAGAAATATTACACTTTGATTTTCACAACTTATGTTCATATCTCTATGTTCAAACCTAATTCCTGAACATAGCCTTTGCAACCATACTATGTCTTTGCTTCCATGAATGGATTCCATGTATTCAACTTTTGTTGTTGACAAGGCTACGACATCATGTTTCTTACACATCCAATTGATTTCTCCACTGAAAATTTTGAAGACATATCCAGTGGTCGACCTCAGTCGATCCACATCTCCAACCCAGTCAGGTTCGACAAAGCCATTTACATTTAATTCACTATCACCTATAGGTTTTCTTTGGTAGCATATAACATAGTATTTTGTGCCACACAAATACCTGAATACTCTTTTGACAATTTTCCAGTTCTCCTTCCCAGGTGTCGACATGTATCTCCTCAACACTCCCACTACATGGGAAATGTTTGGTCAAGTGCATAACATTGCATACATTAGACTATCGAAAAAAATTGCATAGGGAACACATGTCATGTCCTCCATTTCCTCCTATGTCTTTCGACACTGTTCAATAGTTATCCTTGCTCCCACGGGAATTGGCACCTTCATAGGTTTTCAATCTTGTATGTTGAAACATTTCAAAATTGTTTCAATATACTTCATCTGGTTCAACCAGATCTTTCTAGATACTCAATCTCTATTGATCTCCATTCCCAAAATGAATTTTGTTTTATTGCGTCCATGATGTTTCCAATCAACAACATGTCATCAACGTACAATGCTACATATATGAAACACCCACCTTCTTCTTTGGAGTATATGCAGTGACCAACTTTCTTTCTCACAAAATTCAAACTAAGGATGTATGTGTCAAACTTTTGGTACCACATCCTTAGTGGTTTCTTTAGACCATAAAGGGATCTTTTCATTTTTCACACTGAATCTTTCTTTCCCTTTACTACAAATCCTTAGGGTTGTTTCATGTAGATTTCTTCTTCCAGGTCCCCATGTAGGAACATTCTCTTCACATCCATCTATTATATTTCTAGATTGAATGTTGCAACCAGATACATCAGTACTCTAATGGAATTTAATTTTACAACAGGGGAACAAATCTCACCGAAGTTGACTCCTTCGACTTGGGAATATCCTTTCGCTACTAGTCAAGATTTGAATTTATTGACTTGACCTATTGCATTCATATTCTTCTTGAATATACATTTTATACTAACAGTTTTTCTTCCACTAGGTAACTTGACTAAGTCCCATGTCTCATTCTTGTGCAAGGATTCCATCTCTTCTACCATGGCATCCTTCCATATTTTTTCCTTTGTCAAGTCGACTGCCTCCCTGACTGACTTAGGATCATCGTCGGTGGTAGTTAACATGAATATGAAATGGAAGTTGGGTGGACTATACCTTTCGACTGGTTATATTACTTTTTATGACCTCCTTACAATCGGTTTCGGTTGTTCCACCTCTTCTTCTGATTCATTTGACTCATCTAAATCATCTTCTTTGTTCCTCAGTTCAAACCGCACTGTCTTAGGATTATTCTTGGTCTGAACAATTTTCTCAGTCTCAGACTTACCTCCAACTTCTCTAAATACCACATCTCGATTGTACACTATTTTCCTTTATGCAGGATCCCATATCTTATATCCTCTCATTCCTTCTTTGTATCCAATGAAAATACACTTGAATTCCTTCTTGTCCATCTTGCTCTTCTTTTCCTTGGGAACATGCACAAATGCATCACATCCAAATACTTTGAGATGTGAAACCAAAGGCTTCTTAACTGACCATACCTCATGTGGAGTTGTGTCGACTAGCACCAATGAAGGAGACATATTCAATAGATATTTTGCAGTGTCGATTGCCTCCGTCCATAATTCTTGTGTGATCCCAGCACCATTGAGCATGCTCCTTGCCTTGTCCATCAATGTTTTCTTCATTCTCTCAAAAAAAACATTTTGTTGTGGGGTATAAAGTGTGGTATTTTGGCATGCTATGTCACAAAGCTTGCAGAACTGATCAAAATATTTTCCACGGAATTCACCATCGTCGTCTGTCCTCAACACTTTAATCTTATTATCCGTCTGGTTTTCTACAAGAGATTTAAACTCTTTGAATTTCTCGAAAACCTATGATTTCTTCATCAGGAAATATATCCATGTCTTCCTGGAAAAATCATCTATGAAGGAGACATAATACACGAATCCACCAAGTGAAGGAATTGTAATACAGACAAACACATCACTATGAACCAGCTCTAGAATCCCATTTTCCCATGCCGCTCCATATGGGAACCTCACCCATGTTTTTTTACTATATATACAATGTTCAAAAAAGTCGACTTCTAAATTACATTCAGGAAATTCTTCAACCATACATTTTTTATGCATAGCTTGAAGTCCTTTTTCACCTTGAAGTCCTTTTTCGCCGATGTGTTCCATCCTCTCATGCCATAGCATGGCCAGGTTGACTTTATGATGACTTGTTGAGTCGGTTTGAATTGAATCAGGTTGATTCAAGTCAATATGATTCGAATTCGAGTCAACTTCAGGAACAATGATGTTGTTGCATCCAATCAAGTCGACACTCCCTAGTAACTTGTATAGGGTTTCAGTCCAAACTCCATTCATTATGACCATCACACCTCTAACCATGTTGCATGAATCCTTCTAAAATAGAGTGTGCAACCCTGCATCACTCAACTTGTTGGCATATATCAGGTTTCTTTCCAAACCCAGAATGTGTACCACACCTGGAAGGGTTCTACTCCTCCCATCCTGCAGTATCAATCGAACTCTTCCACATGTGAAAATTTTGGTTGTGGAGTCGTCCCTAAAGAAAACTTATCCTCCTTCATATATTTTATATTCACGGAACCATTCTCTATGTGTTTTCATATTATATAATGCTCCTGAGTCGATCAACCAAACATATTGATACCACTATGTACTGGTTGATTCCAGGTACACATTGCCTCCCTTTTCTAGAGTCACCTTTCTCTCAGTCGACTAATTCTCATTGGATCATGTATTGACTTCCATTTACTTCGAATTGAAGTCCCTTTCATAATTCTCAACTTTACTGCATTTCCATCATCTTCTTGTTGAATGAACTGGGTATTTATATCTATCCTTCGACTTAGAATTACTACCAAATAATTTTCCTTTATCTCTGTCAATCAGTCGACCTCTCACCACTAAATCTTCTTTGGTCGATCCTTCCATGTTCTTCCTTCTCATTTATTCTAAAAATAAATATGCAACCACATCTTCTAGTGCTAATGTGGTTGTATTACTCCCTATAGACATGACTAAGATATCCCGGGAATTTGTAAAAGAACATAATAGGATAACACATTTCTCCTCCTCAGTGATTTTAATATCCATGGTAGATAACTGACTTATAATGGTATTAAACACATTTAAATGATCATTCACCAAAATACCATCTCCTCAAAATATATAGTTTCTTTATGAAAAAAAAGTATTTACCAGGGATTTCGAATGGTACAACCTCCCCAATTTGTCCCACATTTTATTGGTTGAATCTTCACCTAAGACATTCAACATTATTGAATCTACAAGACAAAGTCGAATCATACTCCTTTCTCTTCTCTTGATTTTCTCCCATTATTTCGTTGGCATACCTGTTGGCATGGTACTTAGATAGACTATTGTCCATTTTTCTTGATCTACAAGGAGATCTTAAATTTTAAGCTTCCAAAGCTCAAAATTTTGGCCATTGAATTTTCCGATCTCTATTCTCGAGCCCCTCACCATTCTTTAACACAATTCTTTAAAGATTTCTAACTTACAACTCTTACTGAACCCAGGATTTAGTTATGATCCAAGCTTGTTTATCCAAACTATGATACCACATGTTAGGAAATGATACACACTTCCACGCTAAACCTAGCATAAGAGAGGAATAAAAATATAATCAAGAAAGTAAATGACAAAGCAAACACACAGTAAACAGAGATTTTACCCTGGAAACCAAAACTGGGAAAACTGACATTCCATAAGTGTTTTTCTCTCTTGTTGTATTATTCATTCAAAATAAAAGGTCACATTTCTAACCTTGGTCCACACCTAAGACACAATCGACATCATACCATTTTTATTACAAAAGAACAAACCTTTAGCCAATTTGGATTACACATGCATGACCAACAACCTCTACAATTTCATCTAAATATTACATCATTCAAGATTCTAAAGATTAGGTTTTACAACATTACAACACGCCTTATTTATAGGCTTTACGGAAGTAAAAAACCTAAATAAAAGGCACCCAAAAATGGTTACATATCCACATAGATCATTGGCTACAAATCTCATGAATCTCAGGATTCTATTATAGTCGACTACCAAGTCGGATTACCATCGACTACCAGTCGATCTTCATTCAGTATTCAATTAGTTTCCACACGATCGCCTGTCAACCTCTTTTCAGTTGACCTCTTCGACTTGTTTTCGATGTCTTTACCATGTCGAACCACCTCGACCTTCGACTTCCACTTTACCCAGCCGACTCACCTCAACCTTCGACTTGTTGTGGATCCACCTCATCTGGACTTTCACTGTAACGAATATAACATCCCAATAATATGTGTGTACACCAATATGGTTTTGTGCACTGAGGTTAGTGAAAAAATAAGGGGGAGGGGATGTAACATCCCTAGTTTTAGTCCCCGCAAATTATAATGTAAAATTTGAATAAATGTGATTTAGGACAGTGAGACGATATGTTTGGGGTGAAGATCCCATAGTGATTAATGTGGTTGGGATCCAAATTGTAATTATGTACATAGAAATAATTAATAAAATAAAAATAATTGGCTACAATATGAGAGGGACGGTAACCATGGGGGGAATATGATTCCACAAGAGATGGAGATAAAGGGGGATCCAAGGGAAACACATGTCTTTTTCTTGAGTTAATGTGACATTACCATATAATCCTCCCTTTGTATTCTTAGGCACTAAATAATTAAATTTGTGTAAGAGGGTGGGTGTTAGAAGTCTCATCCCTTAATTATTCAAAGCATGGGTTTGAAGTACAATAATATTTGGGAAGAGTGAGAGTCAAGTAAGCAAGGGAGAAGAAGGAAATTCGTATGGAAAAAGAGAGAAGTTTTTACATGTTGATTTTGGGTAGAAAGAGAGGAATAAATTGTTAGCAAGAGCACCAACCATGTTGTATTTGAAGACAATAGTTATTCGGTTGTGTATATTCTAGAAATTTGGCTTATGTGCTTGTAAAAAGGGCTATGTGTTTGCGAAGTATTTTCCTATTGAGGAACTGGCTCCAAATCCTTTTGAAGGATGTTGTGAGCACTCCTAAAGTAGACGAGATGTCATGGAGTCCCTAATTGGCATATTCCTAGTTAATTGGGTGCACTAGATCCCTGGAGGGAAGTGGGAAGGCCTAAGGGACTCTGTGTCGTGAAAGGAGATCCCATTCCTTGGGTTGTGGGGAAGAGAGTATAGATTGGGTTTTTGGGCTGTTGATTGTGGAGAGTGGACAACCAAGAGAGACATACCTCCTTTTGGACTCATAGCCTCAGCTTGGGGGTGCATTTCCGTTGAGATGAAATGAACAACAAACCTATGTTTGGGAGGAATTTCCTTCGTATGCAGCCAGTTGGTTACTTTATAAACAATTTTTGTTTTGCTATGTTTATGATGTTATTTCCATTGTGTATATGTTTTATTGAATGTTGTGTTTGTTTTTTTGTTGTAATAGTTGCATTCGTGAGTTCATATTATGCTATTATATGCATGTTAAATTATGGGTCTGCTACCCCTAGGTTATTTTATATGTATGGGGCATTTTAATTTTCATTTTTAGTAGGAGGGTATGTTACAGTTTCAATCCTCTTAACATTATTCTATACATTGAGATATTTCCAATGGTGTAAAGGTCACCTCAATCAAAGTTTGTATGCAAAAGTTACACCTCCTACAAGTTGACCTATATTGTTGTCCACCGTGACATCAAGTGGATGTCATGTTAGCTCAAATTACTCACACATGTAGACTTTCAAGAATTTTTTAGAGGGTCCAAAAACCTAACCCTACTCAAGAGTTGAGGCATGCAAAATCCTTAACCCTAACCCTAGAAGGATATTAGTTTATATGTTAAACATGGGGTCACTAGCAAAGGAAGGGGTTCCATCCTAAATATATAATTTATTGTTTCATAGTTGAGCAGAGCATCTCACAGTGGGATATTGAAGTATAATAGAGGAAGTTGAAGATCTTGTAGCATCCATACTAGGCATAGTATCCATGGAAACTCCACAGTGAGAACACTTTATTTGTATTCGCATTTCATAACTGGGAAGAAAAAAGAAAGGCATAGGCCTCACCTTTTAGATAGGTTTTTCCCGCATTGGGTTTTCCCACGGTACATCTTATGTTCATTGTGTGGATGGTGTGTTATGTGATTAGCTTCTTTCATTTTAGTTTTAATTTATTTCAATATTATTTGTGATTAACTAGTAATTTGAAATTTGAAATATAAAATAAAACATTGCATATTAAGATATTGCATAATATAGTAAGATATATTGTGATGAATTCTTCCATTGGAATATCTACGACAATTTACTTCTCATAAAACTTAAAAAAAAAAAAAAACACATTTGGACTGTATACTTACTATTGATGCCTAAATCAAATACAATATTTTCCACTAAAAATTATTTTTTGATTAGATTACAATTATTTGACATTTTGTCTCTATTCATTTTACTCTAGCAGAAACCTTTCATCCCAAAACTTTTCCAATAATTGTAGTTCAACAAGGAGAAGATTATTTTAGCTTCCATTGAAATATGCTTTTTTAAACTCAACTTATATGTTTATTCATTGATATTTAAAAAAGTGGCATGTCTAGGCTAAAATTGAAATACATTTTATTATTTAGTAACAACAAAATTTGCAATTTGCTCAACTTTAGTCGGGGATCGTGCCTTAGAATATACAACTACAAGCATAGGCCATGCTAACTAGATTCATAATGCTACCAAATCTATGATCCCACCAAAATGAATGGTATAGAATTGTAGCTTGATAATATTATTGTTTGCATTACAATGATTGTGCATATACAATGCTAGTAGTTTTATACAAGTTTGTCACTAAAATATTAAAGTCCAAAATTTCCATTTTGTTTTTGAGCTATATTGAGATTTTATTTGCTTCCCCATCTTTTCCATGAGTGACTATTTTTGAAGTGGGATCCCTTTTGAATTTTTCTAAAATTTTTGTTCCCTTTTGAATTTTTCTAAAATTTTTGTTCCCTTTTAAACTTTGAAATTGTCATGTGAATTTATTGTAATCATATGTTTTTCCATTGTTGCCTAATAAATGTATAGACCTAAGAATCGTTCAGTTATTAGTAATTAGAGAGATATAAACCAATCCAAGAGAAGAAACTATAAGTTTAAGCCATAAGGTAAGTGTTATCACTTAAAATTCCAATGTTGAAATTCTGATATAAGGCAGGGGTGTTGCATAAATGACCTATTTTCTACAGCGTTATGGTATTTTTGTAGTGTATTCTATTGTTGTAGCACATGCCAAATATTTCTTCGCATGGGTAGGGTTGCTAGTAGTTTATTAGTGTTTTGTGATTTTTGTAAAGAATTCGATTTTGATCGCTCTTGGGAAATAGATAGGATCTTATGTTTTATAAGCATTGGGGTTTTTTAAATCTTTTTGTAAAAAATATTGGTTTTAAAGGCCAATTTTTAAGTTAATTCTATAGGTCATCAAACACCCAAGAGTTGAGTTAGCACTAGCACATCAACTAAGCATCGACAACACATATCAAGCATCGAGGTCAAGTCATATGGGAATGACCACACCAAGCACAAGTCACAACGAAGTGCACATAACATATGTCAAATCATAACATTCAACACAAAGTATGAGGAGATAACACTCACCAAATGCCACGAGGAGAAAAAAGGTTTTTTGGGGTTTGGTCATCGAACCCCATGTCTAATATATGACCAAGATTTAGAGTGCCATCACTATCGATCAACCAAATTGTATGCCATCGAATGCCAAGTCTTGGAGAAACATTGATAAGTGCAAGCCATGAGGGGGGAGGCCCAAAGAAGGAAATTTTGGGAAAATAAACCTGTGTGAAATTATTGTAAGCCTCGGGGCATTCTTTTATGTAATTGCTTCTGACATTGAAGATTCATGAAAATTGTTTTATCATATTGTGACTACCTTTATCTTACACTCTGCATTCCCATCTTGTTTGAATGAATTGCAGACATTGAGAATCAATGGTTGTCCATGGATAATAGATTCTCTAGCGGTAAATATTTTGTTGCGACTGCCTATTATTTGTTTGTTTTGTTTAAGTATCCTTCCAATCCATTTTGCAGAGAGAGTATATGTTTGATGGGTGTTCTACTTTTCGTTACATTCTCCATTCTTCTATCCATCATCATATAAGATTTTTATCTAATATGCAATTCAATTGCCTTCAATCAACAGGGTGTTTACTTGACTCCATTCCCAATGGTATATCATCGATTTGCAGATAGTTTGTTACCCGCTTCCTTTCTCTTTCATTTTTGTTTATTCTTTAAACCAACCCATAATCCATTTTAATCTATAAAAAACCATTGCAATATCTAATATGTACTAGGATTGGATCTATAGCAATCTAGGGACAACTTCTAGCACTAACATCTTTTGGCGTTGTTGTCGGGGACAGAATTGAAGATCTTCCCTGGAAGAATGAAAATGATTGGATATATTCTTTGATGGTGAACAAGGGTTGGTGACATAGTGACTGCAATATTTCACCTGGTGACTCCATGTTCAAAAATCTCCTGGAGGCTCTACTGTCGATTCCACCAGTTTCAAGATGAAGGACTCAGCTGCCAATCCAGTTGTTGTATCACTCAATATGGAAGAGTTATTGGTAAATCATGTTTTCCTTGAAGAATATATAAAATGGATATGTACATTGAGAGATTTTGCATAGTTTGAGGATTTAAAAGAATAGATTGGTACATTAGCTAAAGATGAATGTGATGAAATTGTTTCTTCGGTTTCATATTTGGATTTGGATTATTGCAAAAGCTATCAATTTTTCTATTTGGAGTTACAAATCAAGTATCTTCAATTTTACTTGAAAGAATATGAAAGTTTGTTGGCTAAGAAAATGTCCCATATGTCTTCTTGTCATAGTATTACTTTCGAAGATTTTTATGAACAACAATGTGGAGATGTGTCAGAAGAGGAAACTATTTCCTTAGATTCTTTTGAAAACAAAGATGACATTCAGGGATATGAACTAGCAGATTTGGAACTTTTTGACAGTCAAGTTGAGTTTTTTGCTGAATTTTATGAAGGATTGCCTCGAGACATTGTTCCTATTTATGTATATATATATATTCAAGACACGGTAAAGGAGTTCATCAATCAGCAGAAGGAGTGTTTTTTCTCTTTTCAGGATCTAGTGGACATCTATATGCAATCAAAATGCAACAAGTAGCTTCATGTTCATGTTTTTGTAAGGGAGGAATTCAAGAGTTATAGGTATGGGATTTTAAATGTTTTATCTCTTTTTCTTCTACTAGGATTCAAAGATGAAATCAAGATGCATTTTTTTAACCAATCCCTTGCATGGTTACACTGGAAAAGTGATTTTACATGATGCAGAAAAATTGATTCAGTTAGTGTAGGGATGTATATAAATAAGATTTTCCTTTTCGAGCATTGGTGTGCAGTAGGATTTGTTGAATAAAGACTCCATAATCCCAATAGATGCACTTGTGAATGGTTTCCATTCCTCAGTTTGGTCTTTCAATTTGTCCATAATTATTTTCAATTTAGTAGTTGTAGGGACAGGTTGTACAGATTGACAGGATAAGGCATAATAGTATACATGTTCTTGGTACCTCACAGGGAAACACCATCCCCCAAAGAAGCCATATGTTATCACTTAAAATTTCAATGTTGAAATTTTGATATGTAGTAGGGGTGTTGCATAAATGACCTCTTTTCTGCAGTGTTATGGTATTTTTGCAATGTATGCTATTGTTGTAGCGCATGCCAAACATTTCTTCTCATGGGAAGGGTTGATAGTAGTTTAGTGTTAGTGTTTTGTGATTTTTGTAAAGAATTCGGTTTTGATTGCTCTTGGGATATAGACACTGTCTTATGTTTTATAAGAACTGGGTTTTTTTAAATCTTTTTATAAAAAATATTGTTTTCAAAGGCCAATTTTTAAGCTAATTCTACTTGTCATCAAACACCCAAGAGTTGAGCTAGCACTAGCACATCAACTAAGCATCAACAACACATCTCAAGCACCGAGGTCAATTCATATGGGAACGACCACACCAAGCACAAGTCACAAGGAAATGCACATAACATATTCCAAATCATAGCATTCAACACAAAGTATGAGGAGAGAACACTCACCAAATGCCACGAGGAGGAAAAAGGTTTTATGGGGTTTGGTCATCAAACCTCATGTCCAAGATATGACTGAGATTCAGAGTTACATCACTATCGATCAACCAAAATGTATGTCATCGAATACCAAGTCTTGGAGCAGCATTGACAAGCGCAAGCCATGATGGGGGAGGCTCGAAGAAGGAAAGTTTGAGCAAACAAACCTGTGTGAAGTTATTGTAATCCCGAGGGCATTATTTTATGTAATCACTTCTGACATTGAATATTCATGACAATTGTTTATCAGATTGTGACTACCATTTTTTTACACTCTGCATTTCCATCTTGTTTGAATGAATTGCGGACATTGAGAATCAATGGTTGTCCATGGATAATAGATTTTCTAGCAGTAAATATTTTCCTACGACTGCCTATTATTTGTGTGTTTTGTTTAAGTATTCTTCCAATCCATTTTGTAGAGAGAATCTTTGTTTGATGGGTTTCTACTTTTTGGTACATTCTCCATTTGATTTGGATTATGTTTGGAATGAAATGAAAGAATATAAATTACAATGAAATACTCATGAAAATTTCTAGAAACATAGAAATACAACAATACTTGATTTCTATTAATGAAAGAATTGTAAAGAGACTGTAAAAATACAGAGTGAAAGACTCGCTAGAATGGTGGTAGCTTTATGTCTGAAAAGAGATGTGACGAATACGCTCATTCGCTAGAAGATGATTACAATGAGGCTCTGAAGGCCTTTTTATGATAAGCAGGAATGTCAAAACCCTAGACATCCAAAAACCTAACCTTAGGAGATGAAATTCCCAAAAGTCATGTGGGCCCCATTTGGGTAAGTTAGTACATTAACTTCTCAGGGTCATAACTTTTTCATATGATCTGTGTTTTAGGCGTGTGATAGCCCGTTGGAAAGGTATTTTCGAGAAATACGCATTACACCATCAAACTCTAACGCGGTCTACAATTTGAATGTGGCAAGCCAATAAAACATTGTTTAGGACCCCAAAACAGACCTGGAAGTACAACAAGATGTGTTGACATGAAAACATACAAAATAAGCTAGTCCGATTAGGTGGGAGGCCACTAGTATCCACCTGGAAGATGTGTATGGCTTCAGAAATCCCCCAAAGTGTAGAACCCACAATTACAAATAAGTACAAAAGAACGTGTTGCACTAAAAACTGACAAGAGGATCCAGTTGGAACAGGTGGGTGGCCACTAATATCCACCTGGATAAATCCTCCCCCCTTAGGAAGAAATGGTCTCCATTGTGATGAGTTATCGGAGAAGAGGGGAAATCATTTTTTGAATCTGAAGCTTGGTGAGTTGTGTGCCTTGTTGGAGAAGTTGTGCTTCTTGGATTGTGGAAGACTATCACAAACATGTTGTTTGAGGGGTTGAATTTGTTCCACCAAAATGTTGTCTCTCGGTTGGATGGGGCATTGTGTAGGCCCCATTGTAGGTGAAGAAACAATATCTTTTGTCTCTTCGACAATCTGTCTTTGTTGGATAGAAGGTGTTGAGGCTGTAGTGGTTGTAGTGGTATTATATGCATCATTTGAATAGACTGTGAAGAGGATGAATTTTCCAGTATGAGAGATTACATTGTCATGTTGTTTTGGTGGATCAGTAGTCGAAACTACTTCTAGTATCCTGTAGATTTGACCTTACAGAGTAATAATGACACTATGAGGTCTAGACTCATAGACAACATGATGTTTCCACATATATGGTTGGCCCAAAACAACATCACAGACATCAAGAGGAGCCATATCACACACTACCTCATCCTTGAAGGGATGGATGCCATAGGACAGGCTACACTGTTGGCTGACGTGAAGATCTCATCCCTGGTGAAACCACTCGATGTTGTATGGTTGCGGGTGTGGTTTTGTCGAAAACCCCAATTGTTTGACGACCTTAGCTGAGATGAGGTTCTTCTATCTATCGTTATTAATAATGAAATGCAATGGTGTCCCCTTCACCCACATTTGTGAATGGAAGAGACACTCCCCCTCTTCAGGATCTACTAATTCTTCTAACTAAATTGTTGTGGTCACAACAGTAGCAGTGGGGTTTTCGTCAATGATCTGTTTGTTTTCAATATTTTCTGGATCGGATTCTGAATCAGGGTTCGGCTTCGTGTCTTTGATCTCGGCCACCAATGACTGTTTTGAGCGACATTCATCGGTGTTGTGCCAGGGGATTTTGTGGAAGTCACATCACTTCCCAGTGTCATTATTCGTATTTACTTTAGCCTTTTTTTCCCGTGTCTTGGACTGGTTTTCTAGAGGCTACTGGTTAGGGTCGTCTTTGTCATGATTTGGTTGTTGCAGATTTGCAAACCTGAATTCCCATTTGTTTTGGTGCCTAAATTTCTTCTCGATTTTGACAGCATATCAATAGGAAACTCCCAATGATGAGATGTTTAGGAAATCTATTTCGGTTTGGATGTACCTATGCAGAGCTCCACGGTATTTCAGAACCAGATGTCGCTCGGTGTCCTTGATACCCATCTTGGTGCGCAAGGTATGAAAAGTATTTTTCAACTCTGGCACTATTTGGCTCTTCTCTTGTTGAAGTGTGGTCCATCTTATGTACTGGTCTTCATAGTTATCAACAGGATAGTACTGTTCTTTGACCACATCCACACAAAAAATCCCAAGTGGGCTCGGCCCCATATATTCCATATTCCTCTCTGGAAATTTTCTCCCAGTAAGTTTCCTACCAATGTTTGACATGGGGGAGAGCCTTGAGGAGTGCAAAGGTGATATTTTCCCTATCGGAAAAATTTTTGAACAAATAAATAACCTTCTAATATATTTAACCATTTTTCTAGGGCATTCGCATATATATGACCTTCAAATATGGGAATATCAAAATTAACTTGTACCTTGAACGGAGAGGTTCCTCCAAAATGGTCATTTGATGAACATGTGCATGTTGCTATTAGCAGGCGTTGAAGAATGTGTGCAAAATTCTCCATCATTTCGTCCCTCTGTCGCATGAGAGCTTGCTCAAGAAAAAGGTTAATAGAATATTTTGCTCTATTGTTTTTCTTTTGTGCCACCATTGAGGGTTTCTTGGGAGTGCGAGAGTGATTGTTCTCAAGATAGACAAACTTGAGACCCAACTGGCTATACTCAGACCTTGTCAGGGACATGTGCTGAAAAACGATCAAGAGAAACATGCTCTGATACCACTAATCTGGATTATGATCGAAACAAAATGAAAGCAGAGAAATTACAATGAAATACTCATGAAAATTGCCAGAAACATAGAAATACAACAATACTTGATTTCTATTAATGAAAGAATTGTAAAGAGACTGTAAAAATACAGAGTGCAAGACTCGTTAGAATGATGGCAGTTTTATCTCTGAGAAGAGATGTGACGGCTACGCTCATTCACTAGAATATTATTAGAATGAGGCTCTGAAGGTCTTTTTATGATAAGTAGGAATTTCAAAACCCTAGACATCCAAAAACCTAACCCTAGGAGATGAAACACCCAAAAGGCATGTGGGCCCCATGTGGGTAAGTTAGTATATTAACTTCTCGGGGTCGTAACTTTTGTATATGATCTTCGTTTTAGATGCATGATAGCCCGTTGGAAAGGTATTTTCGAGAACTACGCACTATGTTGTCAAAATTTTAACTCTGTCTACAATTTAACTGTGGCGAGCCAAAAAAAACATTGTTTAGGGCCCTAAAACGGACTTGGAAGTACAACAAGATGTGTTGACATGAAAATATACAAAATAAGCTATTTGGATTAGGTGGGAGGCCACCAGTATCCACCTGGAAGATGTGTAGGGCTTTAGACAACCACGTAAGTGTAGAACCCACAATTACAAAGAAGTACAGAAAAACGTGTTGCACTAAAAATTGACAAGAGGAGCCAGTTGGAATAGGTGGGTGGCCACCAATATCCACTTGGATCACCATTCTTCTATCCATCATCATATAATATTTTTATGTGATATTCAATTCAATTTCCTTCATTCAATAAGGTGTTTACTTCACTCCATGCCCAATGGTATATCACCAATCTGCAGTTAGTTTGTTTCCCTCTTCCTTTCTCTTTGAGTTTTGTCGATCCTTTAAACCAATCCATAATCCATTTCAATTTATAAAAAAAACCATTGCAATAGCTAAGATGTGCTAGGATTGAATCTATAGCAGTATAAGGACAACTTCTAGCACTAACATATTTTGGCATCATTGTCGGGGGCGGAATTGAAGATCTTCCCCGGGAGAACGAGAACGATCAAATCCAATCTTTGATGGTGAACAAGGGTTGGTGACATAATGACTGCAATCTTTCACCTGGAGAATCCATATTGAAAAATATCCTGGCGGCTCCAATGTTGATTCCACTGGTTTCAAGATAAAGGACTCAATTGTCGATCCAGTTGTTGTATCACTCAATATGGCGGAGTTATTGGTAAATCATGTTTTCCTTGAAGAATATATAAAATGGATAGGTACATTGAGAGATTCTACATATTTTGAGGATTTAAAATAATGGATTGGTACATTATCTCAAGATGAATGTGATGAAATTGTTTCTTCAGTTTCATCTTTGGATTTGGACTATTGCAAAAACTGACAATTTTTCAGTTTGGAGTTACAGATAAAGTATCTTCATTTTTTCTTAAAGAATATGAAAGTTTGTTGGCTCAGAAAAATTCCTATGTTTCTTCTTGTCATAGTATTACTTTTGAATATTCTTATGAAAAACAACGTGGAGATGTGTCAAAAGAGGAAATTATTGCTTTAGATTCTTTTGAAAATAAAGATGTCATTCAGGGATATGAAGTAGTAGATTTGGAATTTTTTGACAGTCAAGTTGAGGTTTTCGCTGAATTTTATGAAATATTACCTCCGTACATTGTTCCTATTTATGTATCTGAAGATTTTGAGGACGCGGTAAAGGAGTTCATCAATCAGCAGCAGGAGTATTTTTTCTCTTTTAAGGATCCAGTGGACATCTATATGCAATCGAAATGCAGCAAGCAGCTTTTTGTTCATGTTTTTGTAAGGGGAGAATTCAAGAGTTATAGGTATGGGATTTTAAATATTTTATCTCTTTCTGTTCTACTAAGATTCAAAGATGAAAGAAAGATGCAGTTTGTTAACCGATTCCTTGCATGATTACACTGGAAAAGTGATTTTACATGATGCAAAATAGTTGATTCAGTTAGTGTAGGGATGTATATAAATAATCTTGTCCTTTTCGAGCATTTGTGTGCAGTGGTATTTGTTGAATAAAGACTCCATAAGCCCAATAGAGGCACTGGTGAATGGTTTTCAGTCCTCAGTTTGTTTTTTTAATTCGTCCATAGTTGTTTTCAGTTTAGCAGTTGGAGGGACAGGTTGTACAGATGGACAAAATAAGGCACAATAGTCTATGTTTTCTTGGTGCCTCGCAGGGAAACACCATCCCCTGAAGAAGCCAGATGTTATCACTTAAAGTTACAATGTTTAAATTTTGATATGCAGCAAGGTTGCTGCATAAATGACCTCTTTTCTGCAGCGTTATGGTATTTTTGTAGTGTATGCTATTGTTGTAGCACATGCCAAAAATTCCTTAGCATGGGCAGGGTTGCTAGTATTTTAGTGTTAGTGTTTTGTGATTTTCGTAAAGAATGTGGTTTTGATCACTCTTGGGAGATACAGGGCCTTATGTTTTATAAGCATTGGGGTTTTTTAAATCTTTTTATAAAAAATATTGTTTTCAAAGGCCAATTTTTAAGCTAATTCTACTTGTCATCAAACACCCAAGAGTTGAGCTAGCACTAGCACATCAACTAAGCATCGACAACACATCTCAAGCACCGAGGTCAAGTCATATGGGAACGACCACACCAAGCGCAAGTCACAAGGAAACACACATAACATATTCCAAGTCATAGCATTCAACACAAAGTATGAGGAGAGAACATTCACCAAATGCCACTAGGAGCAAAAAGGTTTTATGGGGTTTGGTCATCGAACCTCATGTCCAAAGATATGACTGAGATTCAGAGTGCCATCACCATCGATCAACCAAATTGTATGCCATCGAATGCCAAGTCTTGGAGCAACATTGATAAGCGCAAGCCACAAGGGGGAGGCCCAAAGAAGGAAATTTTTGGCAAACAAACAAACTTGTGTGAAGTTATTGTAAGCCTGAGGGCATTCTTTTATGTAATCGCTTTTGACATTGAAGATTCATGAAAATTGTTTTAGCAGATTGTGACTATCTTTGTTTTACACTTTGCATTTCCATCTTTCTTGAATGAATTGCACACATTGAGAATC
>ML776687.1:1755428-1824137 GCA_009831015.1 Picea engelmannii | reverse complement strand
GTTGGATGTTGGGGATGTTACAATATGTGAAATATTGATTTCATGATAATTGAATAAGACTAATGAGGGATCATGTATCCAGGAAAATTTTATAGCATGGCTGAAAGTGATGATGATATCATTCCTTATGGTAGTCATCCACATGAAGAAAAATGAGGATGGTAAAATGCTAATCAAAGGTTGGTGAAGGGAGTCTACAAGTGTCTAAAAACATAATATCAATTGATTATATAGCATCAAGTAATGTAATAATAGCCATCCATGTATGCATCTGGGTTACTTATGATGCATAAATATTGAGGGAATTGAGGTAAGAGTTCCCTTCATTAATTTTTTTAATATTTGAATTGATGTAAAAGATGAGGGACTTGAGTATACAAATGTTGTTTAATGTTGAATTATGAGAAATTTAATTTCATGTCATGTTATGTTGGTTATGAGATCATAACCAAGTCAAGTTAGGAGTGATAATCTTGCTATAAAATTGACTTCCAACAAAGTTATCCATGTGTGAGACCATGATGTGGTTGGATATGGAAGGGCCATAACACTATGCAAGTGCTCAATAGGTATTCCTAGTTATAATCAATGTTTGGACTGTAACCTCTTTGTTGACATTGAAGAGCACTAAAGGATTATATTCCTAGTGTTTTGTATGGGTTGAAGAGGAAGGTAACCAAAATAATGAAAAATTAATTGGGAAGATTTTGGATGATGTTTTGAGGCATTGTATAGACCTTCCAACTCACCATGGTGGAATCCATGACATGGATATGTGGTATTCCATAGTCAATGCAAGGATGCATTGTGTAGATGTGGCCATGGGTATTGGCACATCAATTTGTTGATTATGTTTGATTGCATTATGAAAATCTTTGTATGATAGATAATGCATGTGAAAGGAATGATAGTTCCATTCCATTTAATATGAATAATAGTTGGAAGCGATCAAATTGTTAGAGTAATATAATTATGAAATCACTTCATGGGATGATTGCAAATGTTGCAATGAGATGATAATGTGCATGGATACTAAAACGTTTTTTGGTTGAATGAAAGTTGAGAATATTGCAGGAAAAATCTTCTTAGATATGGAAATGGTGTAAGCCCATAAGGAATACTGATGCATGTTGTTGCAAGAGCCAAACAATTTGAGAAGAAATATCATACTTGGTAAACTTGATTTCCTATATGAAACAAATTTGGAAATTGAATAAATAAATTACTATGATGATATCTCATGATGATTGTATGTGTGTGATACATATGAGATGATGGCTATTGAAGCTAGAAATCTCAAGAAGAAGGATATTGTTAGGACACTAGAACCCTATGATTTCCACAGGTTATAGATTACCAGTGGAAGTCTCGTAGTGAGTTGGTGCTCTCCTTGCACAAGAACACCTTGGAAAATGATGGATCACCCGAGGGACTGTGTAGAAGTGAAGGGGATTCTTGAGCCTGGAGGGTGAGGATGGAAAGGAAGAGAAAACTTAATAGTGCATATGGAATGGTGGCTGAAATCATGAGGGTGTGTCAAGAAATAAAAATGAGCTAAATTATTCCTCGTGGAAGCATTGTGAAGCACAGGACTGTCATACATATATGAATTGAATTATGATTGAAAACTTAATTTTGAACAAATGTTTACATTGTGGAGTTGGGAAATTCTATAAATGATATAATTGCTATTTGAAATTAAATATAGCATGTATGTTTCTTGGTGGTTGTTATAGGGATACTTGAAAAATGAAGAACACCAAGAGGTGGTGTATTACAAAGGAAAAAGGATTGAAATATTACCAACAAAAACTAAAAGGAAGAAGATATCTAGAAGAGAAAAGAATATAAGAGAACATAAAATTATGGTGAACTTGTTGCATCTTGAAAGAGGTAAATTGGTTGCAATTGGGATTACTGGAGTCACATCTTTGATACTTCATGGATGATTGTGCATTGAATCCTGGAGGGGAGTGGTACAACCCAAGGGATTGAAGATTAGAGAAGGGGGTACACTTCCTTGGGTTGTGAAAACTGATGGGAAAGAGAGATTGTCGATTAGAATTACTTCAAGAATTATAAATCAAAAAATTGTTATGTATGGATTTTGGGATCGAAGTGCCTATGTATATAGGGTTTTTGGGTTGGAGTGCCTATGTATTTATTTTTGGGATGGAATTTTTGTGTTATATTAAGTCGAAGATCCTGGCATTGTGATATGTGTTAGGAAATGAGACACACTTCCATGCTAAACCTAGCATAAGAGAGGAATAAATATATAATTAAGAAAGTAAATGACAAAGAAAACACACAGTACACAAATATTTTACCCTGGAAACCAAAACCAGGAAAACCAACATTCCTTAAGCATTATTCTCTCTTATTGTCTTATTCATTGATAATAAATTGTTACATGTTTAACCTTGGTCCACACCTAAGACACAATTGACCTCATACCCTCTTTCTTACACAAGAACAACCCTATAGTCAATTTGGCTTACATATACATGACCATCAACCTATACGATTTCATTTAAAGGTTACATCATTCAATATTATTAAGATTAGATTTTACAACATTACAACATGCCTTCTTTATAGGATTTACAGTAGGCAAAACCCTAAAGAAAAGGCACCCAAAACTAGTTAAATATCCACACAGATCATTGGCTACAAATCCCATGAATCTTGGGATTTTTTTATAGTAGACTACCAAGTCATATTACCATCGACTACCAGTCGGCCTTCATTCAGTATTCAGTCAGTTGTTGCATGCCTTCATGTAGACCTCTTGTCAATTCACCTCTTCAAATTCATGTTGATTTATTTACCATGTCGAACCACCTCGACCGTTGACTTCAACTTTACCTGATCGACTCACCTTGACCTTTGAATTGTTGTCAATCCACCTCGACTTCAATTGTCATTTGGTCCACCTCGACTCGAATTTCACTGCAAAGAATATAACAACCCAAAATTCTCCCACTTGTTGTATTCTTTGCTAAGACTGGGAGACCTATGAAATTTTCTTCATAGACCCAGGGCAACAATGCCCATTTCCTCTTGCACCAAGAGAAATTCACAGCACTCACAGACTTGGTCAACGAGTCTACTATGTTTTCCAACGTGTATATTTTCTCTAGCAATACTTTTCTCTTTCCACCATATCTCTCACGAAATGGTATTGTACATCAATTTTATTATTCTTAGAATGATAAGCAGGGTTCTTTTCCAGAAATATTACACTTTGATTTTCACAACTTATGTTCATATCTCTATGTTCAAACCTAATTCCTGAACATAGCCTTTGCAACCATACTATGTCTTTGCTTCCATGAATGGATTCCATGTATTCAACTTTTGTTGTTGACAAGGCTACGACATCATGTTTCTTACACATCCAATTGATTTCTCCACTGAAAATTTTGAAGACATATCCAGTGGTCGACCTCAGTCGATCCACATCTCCAACCCAGTCAGGTTCGACAAAGCCATTTACATTTAATTCACTATCACCTATAGGTTTTCTTTGGTAGCATATAACATAGTATTTTGTGCCACACAAATACCTGAATACTCTTTTGACAATTTTCCAGTTCTCCTTCCCAGGTGTCGACATGTATCTCCTCAACACTCCCACTACATGGGAAATGTTTGGTCAAGTGCATAACATTGCATACATTAGACTATCGAAAAAAATTGCATAGGGAACACATGTCATGTCCTCCATTTCCTCCTATGTCTTTCGACACTGTTCAATAGTTATCCTTGCTCCCACGGGAATTGGCACCTTCATAGGTTTTCAATCTTGTATGTTGAAACATTTCAAAATTGTTTCAATATACTTCATCTGGTTCAACCAGATCTTTCTAGATACTCAATCTCTATTGATCTCCATTCCCAAAATGAATTTTGTTTTATTGCGTCCATGATGTTTCCAATCAACAACATGTCATCAACGTACAATGCTACATATATGAAACACCCACCTTCTTCTTTGGAGTATATGCAGTGACCAACTTTCTTTCTCACAAAATTCAAACTAAGGATGTATGTGTCAAACTTTTGGTACCACATCCTTAGTGGTTTCTTTAGACCATAAAGGGATCTTTTCATTTTTCACACTGAATCTTTCTTTCCCTTTACTACAAATCCTTAGGGTTGTTTCATGTAGATTTCTTCTTCCAGGTCCCCATGTAGGAACATTCTCTTCACATCCATCTATTATATTTCTAGATTGAATGTTGCAACCAGATACATCAGTACTCTAATGGAATTTAATTTTACAACAGGGGAACAAATCTCACCGAAGTTGACTCCTTCGACTTGGGAATATCCTTTCGCTACTAGTCAAGATTTGAATTTATTGACTTGACCTATTGCATTCATATTCTTCTTGAATATACATTTTATACTAACAGTTTTTCTTCCACTAGGTAACTTGACTAAGTCCCATGTCTCATTCTTGTGCAAGGATTCCATCTCTTCTACCATGGCATCCTTCCATATTTTTTCCTTTGTCAAGTCGACTGCCTCCCTGACTGACTTAGGATCATCGTCGGTGGTAGTTAACATGAATATGAAATGGAAGTTGGGTGGACTATACCTTTCGACTGGTTATATTACTTTTTATGACCTCCTTACAATCGGTTTCGGTTGTTCCACCTCTTCTTCTGATTCATTTGACTCATCTAAATCATCTTCTTTGTTCCTCAGTTCAAACCGCACTGTCTTAGGATTATTCTTGGTCTGAACAATTTTCTCAGTCTCAGACTTACCTCCAACTTCTCTAAATACCACATCTCGATTGTACACTATTTTCCTTTATGCAGGATCCCATATCTTATATCCTCTCATTCCTTCTTTGTATCCAATGAAAATACACTTGAATTCCTTCTTGTCCATCTTGCTCTTCTTTTCCTTGGGAACATGCACAAATGCATCACATCCAAATACTTTGAGATGTGAAACCAAAGGCTTCTTAACTGACCATACCTCATGTGGAGTTGTGTCGACTAGCACCAATGAAGGAGACATATTCAATAGATATTTTGCAGTGTCGATTGCCTCCGTCCATAATTCTTGTGTGATCCCAGCACCATTGAGCATGCTCCTTGCCTTGTCCATCAATGTTTTCTTCATTCTCTCAAAAAAAACATTTTGTTGTGGGGTATAAAGTGTGGTATTTTGGCATGCTATGTCACAAAGCTTGCAGAACTGATCAAAATATTTTCCACGGAATTCACCATCGTCGTCTGTCCTCAACACTTTAATCTTATTATCCGTCTGGTTTTCTACAAGAGATTTAAACTCTTTGAATTTCTCGAAAACCTATGATTTCTTCATCAGGAAATATATCCATGTCTTCCTGGAAAAATCATCTATGAAGGAGACATAATACACGAATCCACCAAGTGAAGGAATTGTAATACAGACAAACACATCACTATGAACCAGCTCTAGAATCCCATTTTCCCATGCCGCTCCATATGGGAACCTCACCCATGTTTTTTTACTATATATACAATGTTCAAAAAAGTCGACTTCTAAATTACATTCAGGAAATTCTTCAACCATACATTTTTTATGCATAGCTTGAAGTCCTTTTTCACCTTGAAGTCCTTTTTCGCCGATGTGTTCCATCCTCTCATGCCATAGCATGGCCAGGTTGACTTTATGATGACTTGTTGAGTCGGTTTGAATTGAATCAGGTTGATTCAAGTCAATATGATTCGAATTCGAGTCAACTTCAGGAACAATGATGTTGTTGCATCCAATCAAGTCGACACTCCCTAGTAACTTGTATAGGGTTTCAGTCCAAACTCCATTCATTATGACCATCACACCTCTAACCATGTTGCATGAATCCTTCTAAAATAGAGTGTGCAACCCTGCATCACTCAACTTGTTGGCATATATCAGGTTTCTTTCCAAACCCAGAATGTGTACCACACCTGGAAGGGTTCTACTCCTCCCATCCTGCAGTATCAATCGAACTCTTCCACATGTGAAAATTTTGGTTGTGGAGTCGTCCCTAAAGAAAACTTATCCTCCTTCATATATTTTATATTCACGGAACCATTCTCTATGTGTTTTCATATTATATAATGCTCCTGAGTCGATCAACCAAACATATTGATACCACTATGTACTGGTTGATTCCAGGTACACATTGCCTCCCTTTTCTAGAGTCACCTTTCTCTCAGTCGACTAATTCTCATTGGATCATGTATTGACTTCCATTTACTTCGAATTGAAGTCCCTTTCATAATTCTCAACTTTACTGCATTTCCATCATCTTCTTGTTGAATGAACTGGGTATTTATATCTATCCTTCGACTTAGAATTACTACCAAATAATTTTCCTTTATCTCTGTCAATCAGTCGACCTCTCACCACTAAATCTTCTTTGGTCGATCCTTCCATGTTCTTCCTTCTCATTTATTCTAAAAATAAATATGCAACCACATCTTCTAGTGCTAATGTGGTTGTATTACTCCCTATAGACATGACTAAGATATCCCGGGAATTTGTAAAAGAACATAATAGGATAACACATTTCTCCTCCTCAGTGATTTTAATATCCATGGTAGATAACTGACTTATAATGGTATTAAACACATTTAAATGATCATTCACCAAAATACCATCTCCTCAAAATATATAGTTTCTTTATGAAAAAAAAGTATTTACCAGGGATTTCGAATGGTACAACCTCCCCAATTTGTCCCACATTTTATTGGTTGAATCTTCACCTAAGACATTCAACATTATTGAATCTACAAGACAAAGTCGAATCATACTCCTTTCTCTTCTCTTGATTTTCTCCCATTATTTCGTTGGCATACCTGTTGGCATGGTACTTAGATAGACTATTGTCCATTTTTCTTGATCTACAAGGAGATCTTAAATTTTAAGCTTCCAAAGCTCAAAATTTTGGCCATTGAATTTTCCGATCTCTATTCTCGAGCCCCTCACCATTCTTTAACACAATTCTTTAAAGATTTCTAACTTACAACTCTTACTGAACCCAGGATTTAGTTATGATCCAAGCTTGTTTATCCAAACTATGATACCACATGTTAGGAAATGATACACACTTCCACGCTAAACCTAGCATAAGAGAGGAATAAAAATATAATCAAGAAAGTAAATGACAAAGCAAACACACAGTAAACAGAGATTTTACCCTGGAAACCAAAACTGGGAAAACTGACATTCCATAAGTGTTTTTCTCTCTTGTTGTATTATTCATTCAAAATAAAAGGTCACATTTCTAACCTTGGTCCACACCTAAGACACAATCGACATCATACCATTTTTATTACAAAAGAACAAACCTTTAGCCAATTTGGATTACACATGCATGACCAACAACCTCTACAATTTCATCTAAATATTACATCATTCAAGATTCTAAAGATTAGGTTTTACAACATTACAACACGCCTTATTTATAGGCTTTACGGAAGTAAAAAACCTAAATAAAAGGCACCCAAAAATGGTTACATATCCACATAGATCATTGGCTACAAATCTCATGAATCTCAGGATTCTATTATAGTCGACTACCAAGTCGGATTACCATCGACTACCAGTCGATCTTCATTCAGTATTCAATTAGTTTCCACACGATCGCCTGTCAACCTCTTTTCAGTTGACCTCTTCGACTTGTTTTCGATGTCTTTACCATGTCGAACCACCTCGACCTTCGACTTCCACTTTACCCAGCCGACTCACCTCAACCTTCGACTTGTTGTGGATCCACCTCATCTGGACTTTCACTGTAACGAATATAACATCCCAATAATATGTGTGTACACCAATATGGTTTTGTGCACTGAGGTTAGTGAAAAAATAAGGGGGAGGGGATGTAACATCCCTAGTTTTAGTCCCCGCAAATTATAATGTAAAATTTGAATAAATGTGATTTAGGACAGTGAGACGATATGTTTGGGGTGAAGATCCCATAGTGATTAATGTGGTTGGGATCCAAATTGTAATTATGTACATAGAAATAATTAATAAAATAAAAATAATTGGCTACAATATGAGAGGGACGGTAACCATGGGGGGAATATGATTCCACAAGAGATGGAGATAAAGGGGGATCCAAGGGAAACACATGTCTTTTTCTTGAGTTAATGTGACATTACCATATAATCCTCCCTTTGTATTCTTAGGCACTAAATAATTAAATTTGTGTAAGAGGGTGGGTGTTAGAAGTCTCATCCCTTAATTATTCAAAGCATGGGTTTGAAGTACAATAATATTTGGGAAGAGTGAGAGTCAAGTAAGCAAGGGAGAAGAAGGAAATTCGTATGGAAAAAGAGAGAAGTTTTTACATGTTGATTTTGGGTAGAAAGAGAGGAATAAATTGTTAGCAAGAGCACCAACCATGTTGTATTTGAAGACAATAGTTATTCGGTTGTGTATATTCTAGAAATTTGGCTTATGTGCTTGTAAAAAGGGCTATGTGTTTGCGAAGTATTTTCCTATTGAGGAACTGGCTCCAAATCCTTTTGAAGGATGTTGTGAGCACTCCTAAAGTAGACGAGATGTCATGGAGTCCCTAATTGGCATATTCCTAGTTAATTGGGTGCACTAGATCCCTGGAGGGAAGTGGGAAGGCCTAAGGGACTCTGTGTCGTGAAAGGAGATCCCATTCCTTGGGTTGTGGGGAAGAGAGTATAGATTGGGTTTTTGGGCTGTTGATTGTGGAGAGTGGACAACCAAGAGAGACATACCTCCTTTTGGACTCATAGCCTCAGCTTGGGGGTGCATTTCCGTTGAGATGAAATGAACAACAAACCTATGTTTGGGAGGAATTTCCTTCGTATGCAGCCAGTTGGTTACTTTATAAACAATTTTTGTTTTGCTATGTTTATGATGTTATTTCCATTGTGTATATGTTTTATTGAATGTTGTGTTTGTTTTTTTGTTGTAATAGTTGCATTCGTGAGTTCATATTATGCTATTATATGCATGTTAAATTATGGGTCTGCTACCCCTAGGTTATTTTATATGTATGGGGCATTTTAATTTTCATTTTTAGTAGGAGGGTATGTTACAGTTTCAATCCTCTTAACATTATTCTATACATTGAGATATTTCCAATGGTGTAAAGGTCACCTCAATCAAAGTTTGTATGCAAAAGTTACACCTCCTACAAGTTGACCTATATTGTTGTCCACCGTGACATCAAGTGGATGTCATGTTAGCTCAAATTACTCACACATGTAGACTTTCAAGAATTTTTTAGAGGGTCCAAAAACCTAACCCTACTCAAGAGTTGAGGCATGCAAAATCCTTAACCCTAACCCTAGAAGGATATTAGTTTATATGTTAAACATGGGGTCACTAGCAAAGGAAGGGGTTCCATCCTAAATATATAATTTATTGTTTCATAGTTGAGCAGAGCATCTCACAGTGGGATATTGAAGTATAATAGAGGAAGTTGAAGATCTTGTAGCATCCATACTAGGCATAGTATCCATGGAAACTCCACAGTGAGAACACTTTATTTGTATTCGCATTTCATAACTGGGAAGAAAAAAGAAAGGCATAGGCCTCACCTTTTAGATAGGTTTTTCCCGCATTGGGTTTTCCCACGGTACATCTTATGTTCATTGTGTGGATGGTGTGTTATGTGATTAGCTTCTTTCATTTTAGTTTTAATTTATTTCAATATTATTTGTGATTAACTAGTAATTTGAAATTTGAAATATAAAATAAAACATTGCATATTAAGATATTGCATAATATAGTAAGATATATTGTGATGAATTCTTCCATTGGAATATCTACGACAATTTACTTCTCATAAAACTTAAAAAAAAAAAAAAACACATTTGGACTGTATACTTACTATTGATGCCTAAATCAAATACAATATTTTCCACTAAAAATTATTTTTTGATTAGATTACAATTATTTGACATTTTGTCTCTATTCATTTTACTCTAGCAGAAACCTTTCATCCCAAAACTTTTCCAATAATTGTAGTTCAACAAGGAGAAGATTATTTTAGCTTCCATTGAAATATGCTTTTTTAAACTCAACTTATATGTTTATTCATTGATATTTAAAAAAGTGGCATGTCTAGGCTAAAATTGAAATACATTTTATTATTTAGTAACAACAAAATTTGCAATTTGCTCAACTTTAGTCGGGGATCGTGCCTTAGAATATACAACTACAAGCATAGGCCATGCTAACTAGATTCATAATGCTACCAAATCTATGATCCCACCAAAATGAATGGTATAGAATTGTAGCTTGATAATATTATTGTTTGCATTACAATGATTGTGCATATACAATGCTAGTAGTTTTATACAAGTTTGTCACTAAAATATTAAAGTCCAAAATTTCCATTTTGTTTTTGAGCTATATTGAGATTTTATTTGCTTCCCCATCTTTTCCATGAGTGACTATTTTTGAAGTGGGATCCCTTTTGAATTTTTCTAAAATTTTTGTTCCCTTTTGAATTTTTCTAAAATTTTTGTTCCCTTTTAAACTTTGAAATTGTCATGTGAATTTATTGTAATCATATGTTTTTCCATTGTTGCCTAATAAATGTATAGACCTAAGAATCGTTCAGTTATTAGTAATTAGAGAGATATAAACCAATCCAAGAGAAGAAACTATAAGTTTAAGCCATAAGGTAAGTGTTATCACTTAAAATTCCAATGTTGAAATTCTGATATAAGGCAGGGGTGTTGCATAAATGACCTATTTTCTACAGCGTTATGGTATTTTTGTAGTGTATTCTATTGTTGTAGCACATGCCAAATATTTCTTCGCATGGGTAGGGTTGCTAGTAGTTTATTAGTGTTTTGTGATTTTTGTAAAGAATTCGATTTTGATCGCTCTTGGGAAATAGATAGGATCTTATGTTTTATAAGCATTGGGGTTTTTTAAATCTTTTTGTAAAAAATATTGGTTTTAAAGGCCAATTTTTAAGTTAATTCTATAGGTCATCAAACACCCAAGAGTTGAGTTAGCACTAGCACATCAACTAAGCATCGACAACACATATCAAGCATCGAGGTCAAGTCATATGGGAATGACCACACCAAGCACAAGTCACAACGAAGTGCACATAACATATGTCAAATCATAACATTCAACACAAAGTATGAGGAGATAACACTCACCAAATGCCACGAGGAGAAAAAAGGTTTTTTGGGGTTTGGTCATCGAACCCCATGTCTAATATATGACCAAGATTTAGAGTGCCATCACTATCGATCAACCAAATTGTATGCCATCGAATGCCAAGTCTTGGAGAAACATTGATAAGTGCAAGCCATGAGGGGGGAGGCCCAAAGAAGGAAATTTTGGGAAAATAAACCTGTGTGAAATTATTGTAAGCCTCGGGGCATTCTTTTATGTAATTGCTTCTGACATTGAAGATTCATGAAAATTGTTTTATCATATTGTGACTACCTTTATCTTACACTCTGCATTCCCATCTTGTTTGAATGAATTGCAGACATTGAGAATCAATGGTTGTCCATGGATAATAGATTCTCTAGCGGTAAATATTTTGTTGCGACTGCCTATTATTTGTTTGTTTTGTTTAAGTATCCTTCCAATCCATTTTGCAGAGAGAGTATATGTTTGATGGGTGTTCTACTTTTCGTTACATTCTCCATTCTTCTATCCATCATCATATAAGATTTTTATCTAATATGCAATTCAATTGCCTTCAATCAACAGGGTGTTTACTTGACTCCATTCCCAATGGTATATCATCGATTTGCAGATAGTTTGTTACCCGCTTCCTTTCTCTTTCATTTTTGTTTATTCTTTAAACCAACCCATAATCCATTTTAATCTATAAAAAACCATTGCAATATCTAATATGTACTAGGATTGGATCTATAGCAATCTAGGGACAACTTCTAGCACTAACATCTTTTGGCGTTGTTGTCGGGGACAGAATTGAAGATCTTCCCTGGAAGAATGAAAATGATTGGATATATTCTTTGATGGTGAACAAGGGTTGGTGACATAGTGACTGCAATATTTCACCTGGTGACTCCATGTTCAAAAATCTCCTGGAGGCTCTACTGTCGATTCCACCAGTTTCAAGATGAAGGACTCAGCTGCCAATCCAGTTGTTGTATCACTCAATATGGAAGAGTTATTGGTAAATCATGTTTTCCTTGAAGAATATATAAAATGGATATGTACATTGAGAGATTTTGCATAGTTTGAGGATTTAAAAGAATAGATTGGTACATTAGCTAAAGATGAATGTGATGAAATTGTTTCTTCGGTTTCATATTTGGATTTGGATTATTGCAAAAGCTATCAATTTTTCTATTTGGAGTTACAAATCAAGTATCTTCAATTTTACTTGAAAGAATATGAAAGTTTGTTGGCTAAGAAAATGTCCCATATGTCTTCTTGTCATAGTATTACTTTCGAAGATTTTTATGAACAACAATGTGGAGATGTGTCAGAAGAGGAAACTATTTCCTTAGATTCTTTTGAAAACAAAGATGACATTCAGGGATATGAACTAGCAGATTTGGAACTTTTTGACAGTCAAGTTGAGTTTTTTGCTGAATTTTATGAAGGATTGCCTCGAGACATTGTTCCTATTTATGTATATATATATATTCAAGACACGGTAAAGGAGTTCATCAATCAGCAGAAGGAGTGTTTTTTCTCTTTTCAGGATCTAGTGGACATCTATATGCAATCAAAATGCAACAAGTAGCTTCATGTTCATGTTTTTGTAAGGGAGGAATTCAAGAGTTATAGGTATGGGATTTTAAATGTTTTATCTCTTTTTCTTCTACTAGGATTCAAAGATGAAATCAAGATGCATTTTTTTAACCAATCCCTTGCATGGTTACACTGGAAAAGTGATTTTACATGATGCAGAAAAATTGATTCAGTTAGTGTAGGGATGTATATAAATAAGATTTTCCTTTTCGAGCATTGGTGTGCAGTAGGATTTGTTGAATAAAGACTCCATAATCCCAATAGATGCACTTGTGAATGGTTTCCATTCCTCAGTTTGGTCTTTCAATTTGTCCATAATTATTTTCAATTTAGTAGTTGTAGGGACAGGTTGTACAGATTGACAGGATAAGGCATAATAGTATACATGTTCTTGGTACCTCACAGGGAAACACCATCCCCCAAAGAAGCCATATGTTATCACTTAAAATTTCAATGTTGAAATTTTGATATGTAGTAGGGGTGTTGCATAAATGACCTCTTTTCTGCAGTGTTATGGTATTTTTGCAATGTATGCTATTGTTGTAGCGCATGCCAAACATTTCTTCTCATGGGAAGGGTTGATAGTAGTTTAGTGTTAGTGTTTTGTGATTTTTGTAAAGAATTCGGTTTTGATTGCTCTTGGGATATAGACACTGTCTTATGTTTTATAAGAACTGGGTTTTTTTAAATCTTTTTATAAAAAATATTGTTTTCAAAGGCCAATTTTTAAGCTAATTCTACTTGTCATCAAACACCCAAGAGTTGAGCTAGCACTAGCACATCAACTAAGCATCAACAACACATCTCAAGCACCGAGGTCAATTCATATGGGAACGACCACACCAAGCACAAGTCACAAGGAAATGCACATAACATATTCCAAATCATAGCATTCAACACAAAGTATGAGGAGAGAACACTCACCAAATGCCACGAGGAGGAAAAAGGTTTTATGGGGTTTGGTCATCAAACCTCATGTCCAAGATATGACTGAGATTCAGAGTTACATCACTATCGATCAACCAAAATGTATGTCATCGAATACCAAGTCTTGGAGCAGCATTGACAAGCGCAAGCCATGATGGGGGAGGCTCGAAGAAGGAAAGTTTGAGCAAACAAACCTGTGTGAAGTTATTGTAATCCCGAGGGCATTATTTTATGTAATCACTTCTGACATTGAATATTCATGACAATTGTTTATCAGATTGTGACTACCATTTTTTTACACTCTGCATTTCCATCTTGTTTGAATGAATTGCGGACATTGAGAATCAATGGTTGTCCATGGATAATAGATTTTCTAGCAGTAAATATTTTCCTACGACTGCCTATTATTTGTGTGTTTTGTTTAAGTATTCTTCCAATCCATTTTGTAGAGAGAATCTTTGTTTGATGGGTTTCTACTTTTTGGTACATTCTCCATTTGATTTGGATTATGTTTGGAATGAAATGAAAGAATATAAATTACAATGAAATACTCATGAAAATTTCTAGAAACATAGAAATACAACAATACTTGATTTCTATTAATGAAAGAATTGTAAAGAGACTGTAAAAATACAGAGTGAAAGACTCGCTAGAATGGTGGTAGCTTTATGTCTGAAAAGAGATGTGACGAATACGCTCATTCGCTAGAAGATGATTACAATGAGGCTCTGAAGGCCTTTTTATGATAAGCAGGAATGTCAAAACCCTAGACATCCAAAAACCTAACCTTAGGAGATGAAATTCCCAAAAGTCATGTGGGCCCCATTTGGGTAAGTTAGTACATTAACTTCTCAGGGTCATAACTTTTTCATATGATCTGTGTTTTAGGCGTGTGATAGCCCGTTGGAAAGGTATTTTCGAGAAATACGCATTACACCATCAAACTCTAACGCGGTCTACAATTTGAATGTGGCAAGCCAATAAAACATTGTTTAGGACCCCAAAACAGACCTGGAAGTACAACAAGATGTGTTGACATGAAAACATACAAAATAAGCTAGTCCGATTAGGTGGGAGGCCACTAGTATCCACCTGGAAGATGTGTATGGCTTCAGAAATCCCCCAAAGTGTAGAACCCACAATTACAAATAAGTACAAAAGAACGTGTTGCACTAAAAACTGACAAGAGGATCCAGTTGGAACAGGTGGGTGGCCACTAATATCCACCTGGATAAATCCTCCCCCCTTAGGAAGAAATGGTCTCCATTGTGATGAGTTATCGGAGAAGAGGGGAAATCATTTTTTGAATCTGAAGCTTGGTGAGTTGTGTGCCTTGTTGGAGAAGTTGTGCTTCTTGGATTGTGGAAGACTATCACAAACATGTTGTTTGAGGGGTTGAATTTGTTCCACCAAAATGTTGTCTCTCGGTTGGATGGGGCATTGTGTAGGCCCCATTGTAGGTGAAGAAACAATATCTTTTGTCTCTTCGACAATCTGTCTTTGTTGGATAGAAGGTGTTGAGGTTGTAGTGGTTGTAGTGGTATTATATGCATCATTTGAACAGACTGTGAAGAGGATGAATTTTCCAGTATGAGAGATTACATTGTCGTGTTGTTTTGGTGGATCAGTAGTCGAAACTACTTCCGGTATCCTGCAGATTTGACCTTACAGAGTAATAATGACACTACGAGGTCTAGACTCATAGACAACATGATGTTTCCACATATATGGTTGGCCCAAAACAACATCACAGACATCAAGAGGAGCCATATCACACACTACCTCATCCTTGAAGGGATGGATGCCATAGGACAGGCGACACTGTTGGCTGACGTGAAGATCTCACCCCTAGTGAAACCACCCGATGTTGTATGGTTGCGGGTGTGGTTTTGTCGAAAACCCCAATTGTTTGACGACCTTAGCTGAGATGAGTTTCTTATGTCTATCGTTATCAACAATGAAATGCAATGGTGTCCCCTTCACCCACATTTGTGAATGGAAGAGACGCTCCCCCTCTTCAGGATCTACTGATTCTTCTAGCTGAATTGTTGTGGTCACGACAGTAGCAATGGGGTTTTCGTCAATGATCTGTCTATTTTCAATATTTTCTGGATCGGATTCTGAATCAGGGTTCGGCTTCGTGTCTTTGACCTCGGCCACCAATGATTTTTTTGAGCGACATTCATCGATGTTGTGCCAGGGGATTTTGTGGAAGTCACACCACTTCCCAGTGTCATTATTCGTATTTACTTTGGCCTTTTTTTCCTGTGTCTTGGACTGGTTGTCTAGAGGCTACTGGTTAGGGTTGTCTTTGTCATGATTTGGTTGTTGCAAATTTGCAGACCTAAATTCCCATTTGTTCTGGTGCCTAAATTTATTCTCGATTTTGATAGCATATCAATAGGAAACTCCCAATGATGAGATGTTTAGGAAATCCATTTCGGTTTGGATGTACCTATGCAGAGCTCCACGGTATTTTAGAACCAGATGTCGCTCGGTGTCCTTGATACCCAGCTTGGTGCGCAAGGTATGAAAAGTATTTTTCAACTCCAACACTGTTTGGCTCTTCTCTTGTTGAAGAGTGGTCCATCTTATGTATTGGTCTTCATAGTTATCAACAAGATAGTATTGTTCTTTGACCACATCCACAAAAAAATCCCAAGTGGGCTCGGCCCCATATATTCCATATTCCTCTCTGGAAATTTTCTCCCAGTAAGTTTTCTACCAATGTTTGACATGGGGGAGAGCCTTGAGGAGTGCGAAGGTGATATTTTCCCTATCAGAAAAATTTTTGAACAAAGAAATAACCTTCTAATATATTTAACCATTTTTCTAGGGCATTCGCATATATCTGACCTTCAAATATGGGAATATCAAAATTAACTTGTACCTTGAAGGGAGAGGTTCCTCCAAAATGGTCGTTTGATGAACATGTGCATGTTTCTATCGGCAGGCGTTGAAGAATGTGTGCAAAATTCTCCATCATTTCGTCCCTCTGTCACACGAGAGCTTGTTCAAGCAACAGGTTAATAGAATATTTTGCTCCATTGTTTTTCTTTTGTGCCACCATCGAGGGTTTCTTGGGAGTGCGAGAGTGATTGTCCTCAAGATAGACAAACTTGAGACCCAATTGGCTATACTCGAACCTTGTCAAGGACATGTGCTGAAAAACAATCAAGAGAAACATGCTCTGATACCACTAATCCGGATTATGATAGGAACAAAATGAAAGCAGAGAAATTACAATGAAATACTCATAAAAATTGCCAGAAACATAGAAATACAACAATACTTGATTTCTATTAATGAAAGAATTGTAAAGAGACTGTAAAAATACAGAGTGCAAGACTCGCTAGAATGATGGCAGCTTTATCTCTGAGAAGAGATGTAACTGCTACGTTCATTTGCTAGAAGATTATTAGAATGAAGCTCTGAAGGCCTTTTTATGATAAGTAGGAATTTCAAAACCCTAGACATCCAAAAACCTAACCCTAGGAGATGAAACACCCAAAAGGCATGTGGGCCCCATGTGGGTAAGTTAGTACATTAACTTCTCGGGGTCGTAACTTTTGTATATGATCTTCGTTTTAGGTGCATGATAGCCCGTTGGAAAGGTTTTTTCGAGAACTACGAACTATGTTGTCAAAATTTTAACTCTGTCTACAATTTAATTGTGGCGAGCCAAAAAAAACATTGTTTAGGGCCCCAAAACGGACTTGGAAGTACAACAAGATGTGCTGACATGAAAATATACAAAATAAGCTAGTTGGATTAGGTGGGAGGCCACCAGTATCCACCTGGAAGATGTGTAGGGATTTAGACAGCCCCGTAAGTGTAGAACCCACAATTACAAAGAAGTACAGAAGAACGTGTTGCACTAAAAATTGACAAGAGGAGCCAGTTGGAACAGGTGGGTGGCCACCAATATCCACCTGGATCACCATTCTTCTATCCATCATCATATAATATTTTTATGTGATATTCAATTCAATTTCCTTCGTTCAATAAGGTGTTTACTTCACTCCATGCCCAATGGTATATCACCAATCTGCAGTTAGTTTGTATCACTCAATATGGCGGAGTTATTGGTAAATCATGGATAGGTACATTGAGAGATTCTACATATTTTGAGGATTTAAAATAATGGATTGGTACATTATCTCAAGATGAATGTGATGAAATTGTTTCTTCAGTTTCATCTTTGGATTTGGACTACTGCAAAAATTGACAATTTTTCAGTTTGGAGTTACAGATAAAGTATCTTCATTTTTTCTTAAAGAATATGAAAGTTTGTTGGCTCATAAAAATTCCTATATTTCTTCTTGTCATAGTAGTACTTTTGAATATTCTTATGAAAAACAACGTGGAGATTTGTCAAAAGAGGAAATTATTGCTTTAGATTCTTTTGAAAATAAAGATGTCATTCAGGGATATGAAGTAGTAGATTTGGAACTTTTTGACAGTCAAGTTGAGGTTTTCGCTGAATTTTATGAAATATTACCTCCGTACGTTGTTCCTATTTATGTATCTGAAGATTTTGAGGGCACGGTAAAGGAGTTCATCAATCAGCAGCAGGAGTATTTTTTCTCTTTGAAGGATCCAGTGGACATCTATATGCAATCGAAATGCAGCAAGCAGCTTTTTGTTCATGTTTTTGTAAGGGGAGAATTCAAGAGTTATAGGTATGGGATTTTAAATATTTTATCTCTTTCTGTTCTACTAAGATTCAAAGATGAAAGAAAGATGCAGTTTGTTAACCGATTCCTTGCATGATTACACTGGAAAAGTGATTTTACATGATGCAAAATAGTTGATTCAGTTAGTGTAGGGATGTATATAAATAATCTTGTCCTTTTCGAGCATTTGTGTGCAGTGGTATTTGTTGAATAAAGACTCCATAAGCCCAATAGAGGCACTGGTGAATGGTTTTCAGTCCTCAGTTTGTTTTTTTAATTCGTCCATAGTTGTTTTCAGTTTAGCAGTTGGAGGGACAGGTTGTACAGATGGACAAAATAAGGCACAATAGTCTATGTTTTCTTGGTGCCTCGCAGGGAAACACCATCCCCTGAAGAAGCCAGATGTTATCACTTAAAGTTACAATGTTTAAATTTTGATATGCAGCAAGGTTGCTGCATAAATGACCTCTTTTCTGCAGCGTTATGGTATTTTTGTAGTGTATGCTATTGTTGTAGCACATGCCAAAAATTCCTTAGCATGGGCAGGGTTGCTAGTATTTTAGTGTTAGTGTTTTGTGATTTTCGTAAAGAATGTGGTTTTGATCACTCTTGGGAGATACAGGGCCTTATGTTTTATAAGCATTGGGGTTTTTTAAATCTTTTTATAAAAAATATTGTTTTCAAAGGCCAATTTTTAAGCTAATTCTACTTGTCATCAAACACCCAAGAGTTGAGCTAGCACTAGCACATCAACTAAGCATCGACAACACATCTCAAGCACCGAGGTCAAGTCATATGGGAACGACCACACCAAGCGCAAGTCACAAGGAAACACACATAACATATTCCAAGTCATAGCATTCAACACAAAGTATGAGGAGAGAACATTCACCAAATGCCACTAGGAGCAAAAAGGTTTTATGGGGTTTGGTCATCGAACCTCATGTCCAAAGATATGACTGAGATTCAGAGTGCCATCACCATCGATCAACCAAATTGTATGCCATCGAATGCCAAGTCTTGGAGCAACATTGATAAGCGCAAGCCACAAGGGGGAGGCCCAAAGAAGGAAATTTTTGGCAAACAAACAAACTTGTGTGAAGTTATTGTAAGCCTGAGGGCATTCTTTTATGTAATCGCTTTTGACATTGAAGATTCATGAAAATTGTTTTAGCAGATTGTGACTATCTTTGTTTTACACTTTGCATTTCCATCTTTCTTGAATGAATTGCACACATTGAGAATCTATGGTTGTCCATGGAATATAGATTTTTTAGTTGTAAATATTTTGCTGCGACTCCTTATTATTTGTGTGTTTTGTTTAAGTATCCTTTCAATCCATTTTGCAGAGAGAATCTTTGATCGATGAGCATTCTACTTTTTATTACATTCTCAATTCTTATATCCATCATTATATAATTTTTTTTATCTGATATGCAGTTCAATTTCCTTCTATCAACATGGTGTTTACTTGACTCCATGTCCAATGGTATATCATCGATCTGCAGTTAGTTTGTTGCACTCTTCCTTTCTCTTTCAGTTTTTTTATCCTTTAAACCAACCCATAAACCAATTTAATCTATAAAAAACCATTGCAATAACTAAGATGTGCTAGGTTTAGTTCTATAGCAGTCTAGGGACAACTTGTAACACTAACAGTAAGAATGAAAACAAAAATGGAAACACTTTATAAATAAATTAGAAAGAAAAAATTATACAATGTTGTCCTATAACAAACTCTCCTAACTAAATCATTTAGTATACATACTCCTTTAGATTTGAACACTAAAAAAAAAAAAAAAAACCATATTTTTAACCATTAAATCCATATAATATATTATATATTATATATAAATTTTCAATTTAATATTATACTAAAACTAAATAATATAATTAAATAATTACATACCATGATATGCATAAGTTTACTTAATAATAAATCTGACATGACAACGAATGCCATGGCTGTATGGTAGATAGTTTTTTTCACAACGGCAAGGAAAAAACGCAGGAAACATGAATGAGCTAATAGGCAATCTGTACTTCCCTTGTCATAGCCTAGTAGGGCTTGCATGATCACTTATTAAAAATTTGTCATTGGTAATAAATTATATTAATTTCTGTAAGCAATCATTCATATACACAGTGATACTTTTGTTGTTTCATGCTTGTTACATTACTAGAAAAGTCAATGAATCATTAACTAGCTTGTTACATTACTAGAAAAGTCAATGAATCCTTAACTATCTTTGAAAATGCTTGTTATATTAATTTCTGTAAGCAATCATTTATATATACAGTGATACTTTTGCTGTTATATTAATTTCTGTAAGCAATCATTTCTATATACAGTGATACTTTTGCTGTTCCATGCTTGTTACATTACTAGAAAAGTCAATAAAAACTATCTTTGAAAATGTAAGATGCTAATTACCTCCGTAGACTTTACTAGTCCTGTCTAAGAAAGATTAACCTAATCCAACAAACAGACTCATCAAATACTTTTACTGTTCCATGCTTGTTACATTACTAGAAAAGTCAATGAATCCTTAACTATTTTTGAAAATGCAAGATGCTAATTACCTCCGTAGACTTTACTAATCTGATCGAAGAAAGATTAACCTAATCCAACAAACAGACTCATCGAATCCAAGACTAGCAAAATCATTGAAACTGTAAGAATTTACGTCAGGCTTCCACCGAAACTGATGGTTCGGCTAACTCCAAGCCCGATCGACCCTGGTAGATAATAAATTCGAGTAAGGAGTGGTACAGGTCTGGGAAAAAACTGGTCCAAATTAGGGTTGAAAAGAACATATGATAAACAGTGTGTCATATAACAGATGAGGCAGTACATGATCTGATGAACCAGCCAGCTGCAAGTTTCAGTCGCTGCATCTCTCAGCAGGATATTTGGACCACAGCTCCTCGTGAAGCTGCTTTCTCACTTTCTTCGCTAACTCCCAGTACCCATCTCATTAGTTCGTTCATTATCGTTCTGTGAACTGCTCCGTGACGCCATCATCGTCATCCCTGAAAACTCCTCCACCAAGTTGATTCGTTCGATTTCATTTTGATTGGAAGTGTAGATGGTAGACAGGGACAGGTCCATTGTGACCACTCTTTATTCTTCTTAGAATCCGTCAGACTGGGCGACAAGCTATTTCATTGGATCGTATATTCTTGTGTAGTGTGCAATAACGTAGCCATCTTGGCTTTCGGCCGCTAAAGAACGCTATCAATAAACACTAGTCAACAATGGATTGATCCATCCCTAATGGAATTGAATAATAAATGTTGTGTAAGTTTTATTTTATATTCTCAACATTATTGTTTCTTTTGTCTTGGGATAGAACAATTGGTAATGGAGTGTATTATTAAAGCATTCTGTTATATGAAGTTATTAATTCTTTGTGTGTTATATAAAGTTATTTATTCTTTATGTGATAATTGTAATACAGCTTAACTATACTCAGAGGTTATAGTGATAGTGATAGCTTAAACATGCTTGGAAGTTATAGTGATAACCATAACAGTCTAAATAATGATAGTGATAGCTATAGAAATAGACCTTATATCAAACAAATACATTAATTACAAATAAATACCAAAATATATAAAATGCTTTACTTGAATATCATACCCATCTCTTATATGTTCTAATGTCACTTCTTTAAACTTATCTGTGTTTTGTCAAATATATATACCAAAACAAGTAGTGAAGGAGGACGTTCTCCTAATGCTGCCATACTTTTTATGCCCCACATTTCATTGCTCTCTTTCGTTCTGATATTGACTACCGGGTTACAAGCAGGGTGCTATCATGCTCTCCAACAGCTCCCCTAGGCTCTGAACAAATTGCCGTCACTTTCTTCCATTTATTTGTCTTCATCTTTATGATGTCCAATAGACTCAAGAAACCGGACGCTGTCGATACAGCTGATGGGATCCTAAAGGTTGTAATTCTGAATGCATAAATGGATTCAGCATGCTGAAAAATCTCTGGGACATTTGGATTATATAAATTTAGCCATTCAAATCTGCAGATCCAACCATTCATCACCGAATTTCAGGAAAAATCAAACAGAAAAAATTATGGGAAAACAGCCAAAAGGTAGAATGTTTAGACGACTACTGCAAAGGCTTTGGCTAAACATTCTATCTTCTGAATTTTTTGAGTGGAATCCGGCTATATAAATTTAGACAAAATAGCTTTTTTCTATTGTTTAAATTGGGTTCTTTTTTTATATGTATTTTTTTTTAATAATGATAAAATGTTTACCAAAAACATTAATGAATGAAGTGTTTACTCAAAACATGAAAGGAATGGAGTGTTTGATACCAACAATGAACATTTTAAAGTTAATTCCAAAAAACTCATACATCAACATAATTTTAAATTTTTTTTCAGAATTTTTTATAATATTTTTAATTCTATATAAATATATTTTCTATGCATTATTATAATTTCAGATGAGATTTTATTTTTTTTCCAACATTTCTTGAATGTGAATCTATCCTAATTAAATCAATTTTATAATGATTCGTTAATGGAGTTCCTTGTAAGTTTTCGTGACAAACTTAATGCATTTTGTATTGATTAATACTAATTCAAATGGGAGGACAAAAGCTTATGCGTCTTTCAACATTGGTTGCATGTTTATCCCTCAAATGGGCATATGTATATAGTACATTTCGGCTTAACCTACCGCCAATGTATATCAGGTATCGCTGACCTAACGCGAGACCATGTAGGTAAATAAACTTTTTCCTTGGACATGCATAGAAAAACACATATATCCCTCAAAAGATATCGCCATGTAAGCATTATGATATTATTCTTAAATCACTAATTCATGGGAAAATACATAATTAAGTTGCTACTTTCTCCAAGCACATATAATCTCATGGCTGGGTGAAACCTAAATAAAAGCTACAATCGAATAAGAATTTATTCATCATTCATATAAACATATATAATTTGTAAATGTTTGAATTTTACTAAGTTTACTTTCTAATTAAGTGTTATTTACTTAACCATCTCTATATTATTGAGGGCACTAGTGTACTTTAATTTTTTTCCACCAACTTTAGATTTTTTTCTAATACTTTTATGTCACATGCTCACCCATTTTATTGGGATGAATTCGTCATTCTAAAGCTCTCATACTATAATTCTCATTATCTTGGTATTTAACAATTTATGCATACAAACATGACAAACAAACTTATGCAAATATAATTAAATCATACATAATCACAAATCCATATCGATACATATAAATAGAACAACACTCTATTAATATTATAGGGAACAATCCATTAACATAATTACAAATACACTATAACACTTATCTTTCTCGGAAATTAAACACCAATTGGTTGCAGAAGAAGGACAATTTGTCCATTGACCATAGGCTATATTGCACTATACTCTTTCTACAATAGCCCACCATCGAGTTGAGGCTATGAGTCCACAAGGAAGAACTTTTTCTATGGTTGGCTTTAATCCTCTCACACATCCCAATTTCCCAACTATCACAAACCTCTAACTCTTACATATATCCCAATTCCACCAACTCTCTTTCCCCTTCAGCTTGCACAACCCAAGGAATGGGATGCCCTTCTCTGCTCTATAGTCCCTTGGGCTATCCCAATTCCATTTTGGGCTCCAACATAGACTGGATAGGAAATGTCATTGTCGGGGACTCCATATATTCTTGACTATCACTATTCTTCTCAATGACAACAATTCCCTTTACATGGAGTCATAATTTTCCACGTGAATTCATTTCCCATAATTACATTATAGTTGAATGTAGGCTTAGGCCTTAGACAAGAGTTCCATTAGAATGATTTGAAAAAGACATAACAACAACCAATGGTCATGAATTATATTTGCATGCTCACAACTCATCATGTGTTTCCTTAAGAAGTCCATGTATCTCATTTTCCCCACTAACTCCAAGGTTGATATGACTTAGGATGACATAAACAAAAGACTTTAGGTTAGGAATAAAATAATATTATTTGACTTTGGCCCCTTAGAGCCCCGTAAGCCCCCTTTCTTTCCTCTATTGTTGAATCATAACCCCCCATGTTTTTGTCCTTCTCTGTCTACAGTCGGTGATGTATTTTTATTATTAACCTTCAATGTACAATTTTTACATATTACATTGCTTGGACCTCAACCATTCATCATATACACAAATATACATTACTAATCCGGGGATCAAAACTGGGGTGTTGTGTTCCCCTCCCCCTAAATTTTGCATCATCTTTGATGCACATCACCATGCATATGTACAACAATTTTTACATCAAAATTTTCTTTTTCAATCAAAAATTCAAAGTAGATCGCATCTTCCAGGTCCCATGTCACTTCTTTAGGGATGTAGTGGGTCCACCAAACCTTTACTTTCGCTATGACTTAATTCAAGGGCACCATGACCTTTCTATATAGTATACGCATTGGTTTCACTTGGAAGTCTCCTTCTAGCTTCACATAAATCAAAGTCTAGTCAATGACACGGTTAGGAGCATGCACATACTTTTTCAATAATGACACATAAAATACATTATACACTTTCATGGAAGCAGACAATGCAAGCATGTATGCAAGTAGTCCTATTCTATCCAATATCTCAAATGGAACACAAAATCTCATTGCTAACTTGGTGCATCTTCCCATATTCAAAGATATTTTCTTTGGCTTCACTTTTAAGAATACATGCTCTCCAATTTTAAATTCCCTTGACATTTTGGCTTTATTTGCATCACTCTTTGTAAGGTACCAGATATATTATAATAATAAGAAACAAAAATATTGTAGAAATTACCAACGGAAGAAAAAAATATAGACAATCACAACACCAAAAATTATACCTTTATTGATAGAAAACCAAGTTCAATTTCCTCTTCAAGTGGGAAACCTCCAACAAAGCAGATATGTATTACAATAATTCTCAAGAAAATCCTTTCTCATGTCTTCTACTCCTATTTATACTAATTCCATCTTCTAAAAAACATTCTAGAGGAAGATCTTTTTAGAAGCGGAGGCTTCTATTAAGTATTATTGTATTAGACTTGTTCACATTATTAAATAGGCCTTATTAACCAATGTCATCCTTTATTACATAGAAAATATATAATTCTACCTATGTGAGGGGATAGGGAGGTTAAGTCCCTAACATGCCCTCCCCCTTGAAGAATAGCCTTGTCCTCAAGGCTTGAGATGAGGAAATTGTTGTGGAATGTAGCTAACTCCCAAGTGGCATCTACTGGAGTTGTATCTTTCCTTTGAACTAACACTTCCTTGATGGTGCATTGATAGAGACAATGCTCTCGCTGGTACAAAAATGCTTGTGGCTGCAACCAAATGGAACCTTCTTCATCCAACTCAGGGAGACTAGTTTGAATCTCGCATTTAGTTCCAAGACTTTCTTTAAGCATGAGACATAAAAAATAGGATGTATAAATGATTGGGAAGGGAAGAGCTAGATGGTAGGCCATGGGCCCCACTCACTTGAGAATTGTATAAGGACCATAAAATTTGGGGGAAAGTTTCTGAAAGTGTTCAAATTTGAGTGAAGTATACTTATAAGGTTGCAGAGGAAGAAACACATGGTCCCCTTTAGTAAATTGACATTTGAAATGACCTTGATATGCTTCTTTCTTCATGCGATTCTAATCCATGACCAAATTTTCTTTGAGGGTACATAGAATGGCCACTCGAACTGTAAGATTGTTGTCAACCTCCTAAACCTTGGAGACACCTAGCATGTATGAGAGAACCGATGGCGGATTTTTCCCGTAGATTGCTTCAAAAGGATTCATGCGAGTGACAATATGGTAAGATGTGTTGTACTGCCATCCAGCTAGGGGTAACCACTGAGCCCATTGATTTTCTTTGTCATATGCAAAACATCGCAATATGTTTCCAAACACTTGTTGAAAAATTCATTTTATCCATCAGTCTGGGGATGAGAGGTGGTGTTGAGATGCAATTGGGTTCCTTGGAGCCTAAACAATTCTTGCCAAAAATTGCTAGTGAAAGTTAGATCTCGATCAAAGACAATAGAATGAGGCATACCATGGAGTTTGAATATATTATTCATAAAAATTTGAGCCATTGTGGACGTGGTGAACGAGTGTTGAAGAGCACAAAAATGAGCTTATTTGGAAATATGATCTACTACCACAATGATGACCGACTTATTTCCCAATTCAGGTAAGCCAAAAATGAAATCCATAGAAATATCCCTCCAAATAGTAGGGAGAATCGAGAGCAGTTGGAGCGTGCCTGGAGAATTGAATGTTTCCCCCTTATTTTGTTGATGAGTATCACAATTAGCCACAAAGGTGTGGATGTCATATTTCATACCGTCCCAGAAAAAAGAATGTTTGATCCATTCATAGGTTTTGGTAAACCCTAAATGCCTAGTTGTGGGTGAAGAATGAAACTCATAGAGAACTGTGGATTTAAGGTTCAAATATTTTCTTAAATATAGGTGACCTTTATAACGAATCTCTTCATTGTGCCAAGAGTGCCATGGAGAATCTTGAGGATCCTGTTGTGATTTTTGGATCAGGATAGGAAGTTTGAGATCTTGCAACTATTCATGGTGAACAACTTGAAGCCAATCTGCTACAAGGAAGGAAAGGGAAAAGAGGGACCCTTCTTCTTCATATTTTCTTGAAAGAGCATCCACAAGCACATTTTCTTTTCCCTTCTTGTATATGATCTCATAATCATATCCAAATAGATTTTTCACCCATTTTTGTTGTTTCAAGGATGAAATTATTTGTTCCAAAAAATACTTGAGGCTACAAAGATCAGTTTTAATTTGGAAGTGTTACCCCAATAGATAAGGATGCCAAAGATCCATTGCATGTAGAATAGCCAAAATTTTCTTTTCATAGGTTGATTGGCCCAAATGTCGCTCTGATATTTGTTTTCTAGTGAAATCCAAAGGTCTACCATCTTGCATGAGGACTACCCCAATTACTTTCCATGACGCATCACATTCTAGGACAAAAGTCTTGCTGAATTCGGGTAGTGATAGGACAAGGGTTGTGCACATAGAATCTTTCGAGAATGGGAAGGATTGATCAACTACTAAAATCCAACTAAAAGCATTATTTTTAAGGAGAGCAGTGAGAGGACCTTCAATTTTTCCATAATTTCGAAAAAACTTGTGAAAATAATCCGTTAAACCTAAGAAACCACACAATATTTTAAGAGTTTTAGGGTGAGGCCAATCATTAATATCTTCAATTTTCTTAAGATCCACCCGTACACCATCCTTGCCTACAATATGACCCAGGTACTAAACTTCAAAGGTTCCAAAAGCACATTTAGATTGTTTGAGAAAAAATTTATGATTAGACAATAGATGGAGACTTGATCCACATGGGCGAGATGGGATTTCCAAGTTTTACTATAGATTAGGATATCATCAAAGAAAACTAAGACAAAATKATGGAGGAAAGGATGGAAGACATGATTCATGAGACTTTGAAAAATGGAGAGGCATTACTCAARCCAAAGGGAATGACCAAGAATGCATAGTGACCCTCATGACTTCTAAATGAAGTCTTGGAGATATCTTCCTCTTTCATGTTTATTTAGTGGTAGCCACAATTGAGATCAAGTTTTAWAAAGTATTAGGCACCACCCAATTCATCCAAAAGGTATTCTACGAAAGGAATAGGAAATTTGTCTTTGATTGTGAGTTTGTTGAGAGCATGAAAATCAGGGCACATGCACCAAGTGCCTTCTTTCTTAAATACCATGACTACTTGAGAAGAATAGGGGCGGGTACTAGGATGGATAACACCTATTTCTAGAAATTCTTGAACAATTTTCTTGATTTAATTTTTTTGGGCAAAGGGATGATGATAAGGGAAAACATTGGGAGGAACACTATTAGGTACTAGATGAATGGAATGATCATGAGCATCATAGGAAGGGGGAAGTCCATGGGGAGTTTTAAATATACATGGGTGTCGAGAGAGTATATATTGGAGGGCATGGTGCATAGAGGGTGTCTCAATGGCATGAATGGAATGGAGTTGGAATATAATGCTAGAGTGACCTTTTTTCATAGTTTTTCCATTCAGTGAGAACTAATGATATCAAGTGAACCTGTTGTGATGCCTTGGAATTTATATTGTTGTCCCTCATGTTGGAATTGCATGATTAGGTCCTTAAATTCCATTAGGATGGGGTTGAGGGTGCGTAACCATTCAATACCGATCACAATGTCACAACCGCCCATGTCAATATCAAACATACGGTATTTCAGGTGGTACTGACCCATTTGTAGGTGCACATTTTCACAATGCCCACCACATTTCATGGAACCATCATTGACAATTATGATTTGAAAATTGTTGATTGCATGGATATAGAGATTAATTTCCTGTAAAATGTGATGATGAACAAAATTATGGGTGCTACCACTGTCAACGAGGATTATGAAATTTTTTTGCTTAATGTATCCAATGAGCTTGATGGTTTGGGGAGCAGAGAAGAGAGTGAGGGAATGCGGAAAAATAAACAGTTCAACTTCTAATGGATCAGAGGTCAGAGCGGGATCATTTGTTGGGGGTAGTTCTTCCACTAAGGAAACTTTGACCACCTCATTAGTAACATCCTCAAAATTGGCCATAAAAATATTATATTCCTTCCACTTGTTCCCCAGACAATATTTGTCATCAAAATTATAGCAAAGACCCTTGAGTTGGCATTCAACCATTTCTTCCTAGTTTAATTTATGGATATTGAGAGGAGAGGCATGAGGGGAAGGATTGGTAGTTCAAGGGTCGGGAAGAAAAGAGGGTTTTTTCGTTCTAGAAAAATACAACATGTTGTTTGTCCTTGGCACATTAAGTAGATTCCAACCAATTTCGGGGTGAGCCATGAGGACCTGGGCTCAAATTTCATCCTTTAGGTCACTAATAAATAATTCCCCGAAGAAGGCATCGCACATGCCCTTCATTCTGAAATCAAAGTTCTCAAATGTAGTGATAAAGTATTCCATGGTACCAAACTGTTATAACTTGGTAAAATGTCCCAGATGGTGTGTGGCAGTGTCAAAACATTCATAAAGTTTTACCACAAACTGTGTCCAAGAAACATACCCTTGGCATGATTTTTTATTCCATTTCCAAATAGAGGACATTGTAACAAATACAGATAGAGGACACTGTAACAAATTTCGGCCAAATACAGATAGAGGACACTGTAATGAATCCAGATAGAGGACATTGTAACAAATTTCAGCCAAATCATCAGTGATGCCATGCAAGGAGAAGTATTGATCCAATTGAGTGACCCAATGAGCCATCAAATTTGTTCACTTCCACTCATGGAAGACGTGTATCACAATGAAGGGGGTTGGTTGAAAATTTTGGGAATTGGAGGAAGAAACACCTTTTGGATTAGAAGGTTGTTCATATGAGGTAAGGCCTCTGTGAATATTTAGTAATTCCATGATCTTGGCAGCAAAGGATTCAAGTTGGTTGTAGCTAGTGCATTTTTCAATCCAAATGGAACCACTAAAAATTCATAATGTCCATACCTGGTTCTAAAATAATTCTTGTTGGTGTCTTCATCTTTTATCCTTACCTAATGATAACCTAATCTCATATCTATAGTTGAGAAGATAGTTTCTCCTCTTACGTAATCAAACAAGTCATCAATTATGAGTAGAGGATATTTTTTCTTCATGGTGACTTTGTTCAACTATCTAAAATCAATGCATAGCCTCAAGGTCCCATATTTCTTATTCACAAAGAGCACGGGTACTCCCCATGGTGATATGCTTGGTAATATGTACCCATTTTTTAACAATTCTTCTAACTAAATTTGTATCTCCTTGAATTTTGGCATACTCATTCTGTATGGAGTCTTGGATACTAAGGAAACTCTAAGAATCAAATAAATAAAGAAATATATATCTCTTTTTGGTGGTAAACTTGGTAGTTCACCAAATACATCCTCAAATTCTTATAACACTAGAAAGTCCTCAAGACTTGGAATTTTTCATTTGGTTGGCTCTTCCACATGAGATGCATTCAATTGGCACCCTTTCTTGAAGCATCTCTTTAGATGTAAGGATGAAATCTCCCTTATAGATATAAGTCTTCAAATTCCTTTCACTATCCTATGCTTTCCTTCTTTATCAAGATGAGTACAATTTGTGTTATGAAAATATAGCACAACATGATGCACATCCAAGCATTCCATTTCAATGAGGACATCATATGACCTAAGTGGTATGGTGTTCAAATATATAATAGTGTTGACACCATTCATATCTAATGGACACATTTTAAAAATCTCATTAATTTTCCTTTTAGTTCCAGTATCTAGTTGAATGAACCATAATTTCTCATGATTACTTTTATTCAAATGAAATATTTATGTAATTTCCTTTCTATAATCCCCAATTTAATTAATACTTAATGTAGATATAATGTATGGTTGTGATCAAGCAATGCATATGCAAATTTTATTTATGAATTTTAATAAATAAAATGTGATGCCAATTATTGGGGGATATGGATAGAGATGGGAATTGATCATTCCACAAGAGAGAGGAATGTCTAGGAGTGTCTAAGAAGGGCCCAAGAGGAAAATTATTCATGTATATTAATTCAACCCACTTCCTAAAAATATTACTGGCATATGAACCTTCTAATTTTTTGATTGAGTGTCCCCAAAGCCAATCATTGAATACATGTAAGAGAGTGGGTGTGAAATGTCACATCTCATAGTTATTGGGAACATGGAGTTGAAGTACAATCAACATTGGGGAGTGTGGTAGTAAACTTTCTTGGGGAAAAGAGAGAAAAATTGTATGGGGAGAATAGACAGTTTTAGACAATCATCATTTTGCATAAACAACAAGAAGAGAACATGGAAGAAGAGAATTGGAGCTAGAGAAACCATGGAGGGAACATTTTGGAGCGTATTTGGAGTATAATACTGAAGAGCTAGGTTTACATTCCTAAAGAGTGAAATGCCATGTGAGTTTCACTAAAACAACAAGTGATTGTTCTTTTCATGGTAGTTTTCCTAGAAATGAGCTCCCTTGAGTTTCCTAGTAGTGAGATTCTTGGTTACCTATGCTAGAGAGACCTTGATAAATGAATGTGATGCCCGATGGACTGGGAGAAGTGAAGGGGTACATTCCTTAGGTTGGGCAGGTCAAGAGGAAGAGAGCCGGTGGAAAATCGAGATAGTTGTAGGAGAATGCTAATGGGTTGTGGGATTTTCTAAACTGTGAGTGGAGAATCAAAGACCACCCTCTTTTGTGGATTGATATCCCTAGCTTGTGAGTGACTTGCTATTGATATTTGGAAAAAAATAATTATGGTTTGGTGGAATGTCCATCCCAAACAGTTGGTTGTACAATTGATTAAAAGATAAGTGTTTTATTTGTTTTATGTCTTATGTTTATGAGCTTAATGGTTGTGCATAACTCTGTGTTTAATAAGGATTTATATGATGTTGTGTTGAGTTATTTAAATTGTGTGTGTGTCAATATTAGAATGTTTTTTATGCATTTAGTTAATGGTATCAGACAATAGTTAAATATGTGTGTAATCGATAGCTAGTAAGATACAAAAAATTGGTTAGAAGAAAATTTTAAAATTTATGATTTTTTTTGCACGTAATGTTTCTTAGTTAAGTTGAGAGACTTTAAAGATAGGTATCAAAGTTTATGGTTCAACACAGGACCTGTATGGTTCAAGAACCAACATGAATTTCATTAAATGTGTTGTTACAGATTTTGTTCTATGACGGATTTGGGGGGAAATATGAAACTAGAGTGAAATCCCCAAATTTATAAATGATTTAGTTTGAATTTTTCCTCAGAACCATATAAGATATGATCAAGGGTGTTAATATGCATATTGTAGAGTTAAATTTTTACTTGGAAGGTCAAAATTCATGTTTTAACGGTTGATGAAGAATTGGGAGAATTTTTATGGATCAACGGTCGAGTGTTGGATAGTTGGCTTGGACAGTTGGTTTTCATTGATGTCAACCCTTAGAGATTGATGTCAACCCTTGGAGAAGTCTGGAAGCCCTAGATATGTGGTTGAGATTGGTTGAGATTGATGGTGAGTAAGTTGTCATTGATGGAGTGGTTGATTTTAGCAAATGTGATGGTTACATTTGATGAAATCTACATGAAACCCCGGAGGTGTGGTTATGGTACCTGAAGTTGGTTAAGGAATATGTACATGAAGGACAGTGTAAATGAAGGTAATACACTCATAGATGGATAGTCCTTGTCGTGTCATTTCTGGTGCTAGGTGGTACACCATGTGGTTCCTTACGATTGAGGAGTTATGATGGCCTTGTGAAGTTAGAAGCCCCAAAGAATGGTCAAGAAGCCCCTAGTTGGTTACAAGGGAATTAATGAATGGGTAAAGTGGTTGTAACAAGAAATTCAAGAAGTCGAATAAGGAAAGAGATTACCTAGAAAAAATATAAATACACATCATGGGACATTCATTTGACACACACACTTATAGTGAATATATATCTTGTGAGAATGTTATGGTCTAGTATTTTGGTCTATTGGTGAATTTGATGGAAAGTTTCATCCAGTGGAGAAAGTGCGAGAAAAGAGAAAAAGTTTCAAAGTTGTAGAGTGCTAGGGTTTCTATGTAACCCTAATTTAGCAAGACCTTGTGGGTCATCTTAAGGGTGCCACACAAAGCACCCCTGTGGGTTGCCTAAGTGACGTCACGCGAGGCCTTACTTGATAGGGAGTCTTAGTCTCGTGAGGCTAAGGAAAATTTGGGAGAAATGTTGGTACCAGGATATTGAAGGTTGTGACAGAGCTATAGGTCAGTATTACAATACAACAAGTTAACTACAGGTTACAGGTATGTTTATGTGATTGTATCTTATGCTTGGTGATGGTATAGTACATTCTTGAGAGGCATGTCTTGTTGATGCATGGTATATCTTGGTGATATTGGTCTAGTACATCTTGGTTGATGCATAGTACATCTTGGTTGTATTGGTACATTGGTATTTTCTTTGGTTAAATTGTGATGATGCCATATGATTGAGGCTTATTCTTGGTATACTCTTGAATCATTGGCACATGATGTATGGTTGTCATTGATATTGATACATTGTTGAGGATTACACTTGGTATATGACAACATATGTATGAGATACATCTCTTGGTGATATTAGTACTTGGTACACCATTGATAGTACTTGCTTGATATATCCTATGGTACATGATGTATGGCATGATTGAGTATATGGTATATGGTTGAGATGCATTGTTGGTACACGGTTTGGTACAGGTGTTGGTGCATTGTTGATGCACTTGTTGTGGTACGGGTTATGGTGCATGGTTGATGCATGATTTGGTACAAGTGTTGGTGCATGGTTGATGCACTTGTTGTGGTACAAGTTGATGGTTTGGACACATATGTTGTGACAGTATGTTGGTGATCTTGGTACATGCTTGGTAGAGGCATGTGTTGGTGATGTTCGACATCTAGTTAAGTATCAATGACAGTGACAAGTTGGACATGTTGGACAGTGAAAGGTTGATGTGACAATGGAAGTGACAGTGACAGTGACAGTGACAGTGGCAGTGGCAGTGGCAGTGGCAGTGGTAGTGGCAGTGGTAGTGATATTTGATATACACTTATATTTCAAGGTGGTAGGATGGGGTAAGGAAAGGTGTAACACAGTCGACCCCTAAGTACCCTTTTTTTATGATGGGGCATCAAAATTTTTCTTACTTTAATCATCTTGAATCCTTCCTCCAAGGTCTTGTTCATGGGTGTAAGTGACACATTGTCAACTGGAAGGTAAAATACGGACCATGGTTGTCTAAATAACCCAAGCCGTTTGGACTGAAATGAACCGACGGGTTTAATGGCTCTGTTGGCCAGCTAAAGTCCTAAAAACAATAAAAGAAAAGAAACTAATCTATAGAGCTATGATACTAATAATATAGTCTAATAATTACAAATGTTTAAATGGAAACATGAATATGTGCATATTATTATAAACAGTTTATGTACAGTGTACAAGATTTACTTGACATCTTGTGAAACGAATGTTTTTGAAAGTGTTCATAGAAGAGATAAAGAAAGCATGCACATTTTATGTTTTCTTCTAAATGTCTAAAGATCTAAAACTAATGAATGCTAATCAAATATAATTGAAATAAGAATACGTAAACAGTCAAAAGCTAATTCATGTTGTTCTTATTTCATTAACAAAATAGTTTAGATAAATAACAAGGAAACTAACCTGTAACTAATCGACTAAAATGAATTTATCTTCCTGTGCAATTTCAAACTCTTGATTGTCCAGCCTATGAGGGAAACCTGTAAAAGAACAGTTCTAATACTCCCACAATAAACTCAAAGATGCATTGGAGCGAGAATATAATGACAGAATGATAAATATACAGATCTGGTAATCTTATAATAATGAACACTTATAAACAGGGGAAACTCAATACAAAGCATTCATATAATCCATCATTCAATATCTAGCATAAATCAACAATAATTAAATGGCAGATTGATCACAAATGTAATAAGGAACAAAAGATTACACACATAATTAAAGTACTTAATAATATAATATACCATACGATAATCAGACTAAAGTTGCATCAATCATAATGATATTTCATAGGATGGAGGCAAAAACATAATGGGGTAAGTGTCACACAGGTCTAAAGCCAAATGGTGAGCAGCTTCTCCATATTAGTTTTCACAAAAAATCATATGTCCATAATGTATCCCAGCAAAAGATGTCTTCACTACTAACAGTGATCACTATTTAAACTACCTTAGGATTCACATACTCTTATCATGCAAGATAGAGTGAAATCCCCAAAAAATAGATAGTATTACAAAAATAGTCAAACTGGAAACCAATCCTGTATGAGTTGGTTTGTCAAAATAATAACAAAGTTTTTTCAACATAAAAGAAAGAAACTACTAATTAATAGAACGTATGATCCAAGATGTTTTCTCCATGTAATCAACATCATAATCATCAATTTCCTATAGATAGAAAAACAAATTTGATATTCATAAGATAATGCTAACTAATATTCAGAAACAGACTGGCTACAAAATCATAGATTTTGTAGCTACTCTTATTATTAACAAAGGAAATCAAAATTAAATCTTCCCATTTTGATTTTTCATAACAGAATGAAAATAAAATCAAACAAAATCATTTTTACCATTAGAAATTAGCAAATGAAGGATCAGACAGTTCTGAATTTATGATGGCTTTGAAGCTGGTTGCATTTTTTATGATTATATTACCAGATCTCTTGGGTCTTTTATTTGCTCGCTATGTACATGCTTTCAACTCTTGGTTTTCTTTTTCAAGTAAAGCATTGCGAGATACCAAAGGTTTTACGTGTGCCTGCAACAATGGAATGTCCCTGTAATAGCGTTATATCCAATCTAAGCAAGTGTCACAATGCACTGGTGCTATAGCAGACCGATGTGGAATGTATTCAACAACGGTTTTTTCCTGTTTCCCTGTGGCTTGTTTCAAGTCGCGGCTAATGCCAACAAAACCTTCTTTGTCTTTGAGACATGGAGGTAATCTAGAGACAAATTCATATTGTTCATCTTGACCAGTAGTTTCGTTCTCGAGACATTGGTTGTCCGAATCTTCCTGAGAAAGGAAATCATTTATCTCTTGATATAAACAGTGATCATTGACCTCAATCATAGATATCGAGCTCAAATGATCCTTTTTTCGATTCATTAAACTCCGAGATATCAATCAACCAGACCTCTTATTCATAAAATTCAAATCTGAGCTTTGCTTTTTCTTACCCTTACGAATTTTCCTTACAGTAGGTTTATCATTATGATTTTGATTAGGTTCATTTGCAAGCACAGGGGAAACTTTTCCTTTTAATTCATCTACTACATGTTCCAACAATTTCCTAGACGAGAACATACATCATGATTTCTTAACCATGGGGGTTTTCAAAGCAATAGACACAGATTCATTAATTTCACAGCCATTAGGTGAATTAAAACCCTGACTTTCGGTCACAGGACTATCAAAATTGGGGTTTACATTTAAAGGCGCGTTCACTGTATCGTCGGTTTGGGAAAAACCATTTCGGCTCAAGAAACTCTCCCAATTTTCCCCAATTTGTAATAGGTGTGATAGCAAAAGGATTTTAACGAGCCTGTGATGAAAAATACTAGACAGAGAGTTCATGCTCTATCGCTTATAGCATTTTGACATTTTGTATAGGCTCATTAACAAGTAGAACGGCATGTTCAATTCAAACTCTATGAATAACAGAAGAAAACGAATGTGGTATAGAAAGACCAAACCATACCATCCTTCACATGTGATAAATTGTTTCAAAATCAAAATAAGGCCATGCCATCGGGGTTTCAAGAGGTTAATTGGAATACCTTTAGGGCAGAAGGTAGACTCGCGAGAGGTCATGAACAAGCTCCATGGAACATCCTCCAATTTGGCATTTTTAAACCACTTTTCACCTTCCTGCGAGAGTCTTTTTTCCTGGGATACAAATTCCTCTGTGACCTCCAATTGTACATCCCCGACCTTGGCCCTAAACCCATCAAATGTTTGGGTGAAGTCTTATGCGACCGCAAGATTGTACCCTTCAAAATTCCTGAGGAAGATATCTCAACTGTGAGCCTTCAAGTAATCTATGGTGTCATCATGGGCAAGCAGGGCTTGACAGTCATTCGGTTCGATTCGAACCACAGGGGACATGGCCATCGTGAAAATGACACAAAATATATCACATGGGGGAGACTTGGGATTCCAATAAACGAGTAGCAAAGAGAGGTATGTGCAAACGAAAATGGCCCGAAAACTACAAAGTTTGGAGACTACCATAGCTTGATAAACTGAGTTTGTGAAAACAAAAAACTAGAGGGTGCACATAACTATGAGCCATTACCCATAATGAATACCAAACCCTCCACCAGTATCAAACGCCAATTCGAATCATGAATGGTTTCATTAATGCACAAGACAACAGGGTGAGGTAAAGTCATGGGTACATCAGACCTGTACCAAGCAACATGAATGTTGATATGATTGTTGAGAGAATGAAACCCATAACGAATGTTAATCCAATGTTTGTGCATTCATACATTTCACAAATTAAAACAAACAATCAACCATAGAACCAATTAAGTCATGATACCCATAATACATAAAAATTGTGATAGTGAATTAATCAATGAGTTTATAAATCTTGAAGCTTAGCAACATATGGGTGCCTTCAAAGTGAAATTTCTTAGGTAGAAAATATAACTAAAGAACCCAAACCAAGTTTTTATTTAAATTTATGCTTACAGTCATGAATTTTAAAACAAAACAAACGAAAAACTCAATAATATAATTTTAACCCAATCATCGCCTCGAAGCCCAAAAATATGAATGTTTATAAATTTAAGGAGGTGGCAGCTACAGAAAGGTATAATATCTTTGTGGTGATTTTAATTGTGATAAAAATCGACAAAATTGTTGGCTTCCAACAATGGTGACATACTGGGCGAAGCAGTTATCTTTGCATTACCAGAAAATTTATGTCAGGGGGTCAGATGAAATAATTTTTTAGAAACAGTCAACAACAGATCAAGCACTCCAATCATAACTCAGAAAATAAAGCAGTTCATCATCAGATGTATTTTTGTTCAAAAATGTGATCCGGTATCTAATTTATATTATGGGTGTAGCAATGTTTATACAGATAACTTTGATACCGTTGACAGGGCCACTGCTGCTAGCAGGCGTCCATAGCCTCGGCAGGGATGTCATTTAACCCACTCTAGTACCTCTATCCTATCCAAGAGTTGTCCATTCATGATAATAACATCTTCATACTTGATCAAATCAAAAGACATACCTGAGAATCTTCTTAAACCCAGCATTGCTTCGCTACCAACAGGCCTGTTCAGTACCCCGACGAAGTTGTCTTGGTATCATGAGTGCATTTACCCGCTGCCAACAAACTTTTTCAGTGTCTCGGTGGGTTTACAAACACTTCCCACACATTACAGTGCTTTCAACCCTCTATAATTTGTTTATAAATTTGCATAAAACTTCATGATTTTCAAGAGAGCAGGGTGATACTGAAAATCTCGTAGAATGAAAAATTTGATTATTTACAAATTATTCTTCTTTTTTGATAACCTTTATTATGATTTGAACACTTAGATTTATGTTAGGAAATTACCTCTAGGATGGGGAATCACAGTTGAGTTGTTTTCATTAAAATAGGGACGACGTTAGAAGTTTGCTATGGATAATTGTGTCTTCCTGTAGTTTCAATGAGAAACCAGAAACACTGATTCGAACGGAAACTTACTTCTTCTATTTTGAGTTTAGCATTTACTGTTCAGGTGCTTGATATGTTAACAACTACTGCAAATGAATGAGAGTTTTGATTCCCTTCAACAAATGAAATGGTGACTCAGAGATAATTATTTAGAAAACAATCAAAATCAAGCAAAATAAAAAGAACCAAAATCAAAACAGAAAAGAAAATTAAAAATATTTACAAGTGGGTGGAACAGAAATCATCAAGAGGAATACTTCTTGAGAGCCTGGCCATTCACTGGGAAAGTGTATGGTTATCCCTCCAAATTATGCAGATGGAAAGAGATAGGACCCAATTTTTCATAAATTACAAATGGTCCCAGCCACAAGTTTTGAAACTTGGTATGTTCCCCCTTTCCTTCGTGAGATTTATCCCACTTGAGAACCAAATCCCCAACATCAAAATTTCTATCAGAAGATGAATTTGAATCAAACCGTCTTTTCACCATTTGTTGGTATTGATCCAGTTTTTGTTTAGCTTGTGTTCTCACCTCTTCCAGTTTTAATAAGGCATTTATCCAGTTTTCTAGAGGAGGGCACTCTTCTTCTTGAACTTTCTATAACAGTTGTAGAGAAGGGAGTAAGACATGTGGGGGGGGGTGGATTCTCTTCCATAGACAAGGAAGAAGGGAGAATTACCAGCGAAGGCTTTTGGAGTTACCCTATCAGCCCAAAGTGCATTATACAGTTCATTATGCCAATTCTTATGGTTTTCGGAAACTGTCCTTTTGATAATCTTGAATAAATTTTTATTTGTCGATTCTGCTAAGCCATTCCCTCGAGGGTAGTAGATTGCATAATATTTTAGTTTAATCCCTTTTTCCAGAGCAAAAACGTTCATATCAAGAGATGAAAAGTAAGAGGCGATATCAAAAACCAGACATTCGGGAATTCCGAATCGAGTAATGATGTGGGAGTTCAAAAAAGATACTACCATATTGGTGTTGACCACTTTTAAAGGTGCAACTTCAGGCCATCTTGTAAAGTAGTCTATTGTTGTAAGCATGTACTTGTTTTGTTGCAAATAAGGKGGATTGATTGGACCTATTATGTCTAGACCCCATTGCTGGAAAGGTGCATCCAYAGTRACAGGTTGCAAAGGGAAAGCTGCCTTTTTCACCCATCCTGCAGCCTTTTGACAGATTTGACAATTACGGGACAACATATGGACATATTTAAACTRGGTAGGCCAATAGTATCCARCCCTTAGCACTTTGTGAGCAGTGTTATCTCCACCAAAATGACCATCGGCTTCACCTGCATGAAGTTCATCCAACACTCTTTCGGACTCCTCCTTTTCTAAACAACGCAGAAAAACACCATCAAATTTCTTTCGAAATAATATATCATTGATTAACTGGAAAGATGTGGATTTAAGCCTAATTTCTCTTTTGTTTTTAGAATCAAGATTGCGGGGAGAATATCCATGCGTTAAGTGGAATCTAATGTTCTCATACCAAGAATTGGATGTAGCTTATGCACATCTGATATGTTTTTCGTTATGCTAATCTATAGTTGATGTATTTATTTGATATTCTTGTTCCTCAACCGAATCAACCACTAGTTTACACAGGCCTTGATCTCTAACAATTTGTGCAGGAGTTATTTCAAGGTCATATTCTTGTAGTGATGTCATCCAATTTTCCCTTTTCTCGCCCAGCTCTTTTTGTACTAACATGTTTCTCACAGCCGGGTAAGGAACAACAACTTTGGTTCTGGATTTTAGCAGGTAAGACCAGAAGTGTTTCACTGCTTTAGAAAAAACATATGCTTATTGATCTACTGCTAGGTAATTAATTTATTCTCCTTTAAAAACTAAGCTCATGAAGGCAATGGGTATCTCATTTCTTTCATTGTTTTTCTGTGTAAGTATAGCAACATAAGATTGGTCATATGCAAAAGTGTACAGAGTGAAATCCTCAGAAAAATCAGGACTCATCAAAGAAGGGGATTTTATTATTTATTTTCTAATTGAATCGAAAGCCTGACTTTCTTGAGGTCCCGATCGATACAAAATATCCTTTTTAATTAAATTTTGTAGCGGTCTAACCATTTCTGAGAAACTCGGGACAAATCTTCTGACAAAATTAATCTTGCCCAAAAAGGATTGCATTTCCTTTTTGGAAGAAGGAGGGGGAAGTTTAGAAATTGCTTGGGTTCTTTCAGGGTCAATAATCATTTTGTCTTTAGATACTATGAACCCAAGCAGTTTTCCTTTCTCTACTGCAAAGACTGATTTCTTAGGGTTGTGAGATATGCCAAACTTGTGGCATCGTTCCAAGATAGCCCTAAGGTGATACAAGTGATCTTTCTCGTTTTTAGAAAAGATAGTGACATCATCAAGATAGACCACAACTGACTGGTTAATGAGGCCACGAAAATCAATATCCATTGCCCTCTGGAAAGTGGCATCGACATTTATTATCCCAAAAGGCATTTTTCTATAGGTGTAAGTGCCCCATGGGGTAGAAAAGGTGGTTTTAAGCTAGTCTGAAGGATACATAAGGATCTAGTTGTATCCCAAAAAGCCATCTAACAGAGATAGTCTTTCGGAACCAAACACCTGTTGTAGAATTTGTTTCATTGGAGGAACAGGGTAGTTGTCTTTATCAGACGCTTGATTTAGGTTACGAAAGTCGACACAGAGTCGAATTTCACCACTTTTCTTCCTTACAGGGACTAAATTAGACACCCATTGAGTGTGCCTTACCGGGAAAATTATCTTTGCATTTAGTAATTTATTCAGTTCATTTTTAACAGTAGGTTCCAGTTTAGGATGCATTTTCCTCATTTTTTGTTGAAAAGGCTGAGTTTGGGGTTTCATAGGGATTACATGATGTATGATGTTTGGATCAAAAGTTTTCAAGTCATCATACGTCCATGCAAATACATCTTTAAATTCTTTAAAGAATTTTATGAAAGCGGATCTTTCTTGCTTAGAACATCCCTTTCCTAGATTAATATTTTGAGGATTATCTCTTGTCCCTAAATTAATCGTTTCATAGATCACAGAGGAACTGTTAGTCTTACAGTTGATTACCCCTCTAAACTTATCATGCAAATCATAAAAGTTTTCTAATCTCACGACAGATCTAGGGATCGACAACTCATATATTGATTCAGGAGATCGAGGATCAGATATTACTGTGAAGTCTTGGAGATTCTCGTCATGAGTGCCTTCATCAATGACTACATCCTAGAAGGTGTCTTTCATATGCAGAAAATTGATGATCTGTTGGTCGTCATCGAATACTCTCCAATTCGTGATTTTATCTGGGATCGACGGTCTAAACAACAATTCGATCGAAAACACATTAGGAGAAATACCTTCAATGGGAAACAATTTAGATGCAACATTGGCTAGTAGGTCAACTTCTAAATTACTCATCCTAGGAATAGAATTTATATTAAATGCTGAAAATTTATGCATTAAACTCCATACCTCGGTTTGGTAGCTTTTCAGATGCGATGACAAACAATGTATGGTGTTTCTTACTTTCGTGACCATGATTTTTGAATCGCCAAAGACTACCAAATTTTGCACATCCATGTCGAGTGATTTCTTGAGTCCTTGCAAAAGCGCTTTGTACTCGGTTGAGTTGTTAATGCATTCAAACTCTAATAGACAAGCAATGAAATTTTTATTACCTGTAGGTTTAATGAGTACACAGCCAGCACCTGCTCCTTCTCGGGATTTAGATCCGTCGAAATATAAGGACCAGATATGTGCATCATTAGCAATACTTGGCATATTCAGCAAAGTTGGTGTCTGAGTATAGGCTGTAACTTCATATTGCTACCCTGTATAAGTGATAGAAGAGATTTTGGTCATGAAATTACCAAAAAAGGTATTCATTCCCTGTGTTTCAAATGAATTTGCGGATGTAACGAACGGTTCATTTGTGTCGCTCCTATTTGTCACAATATGCTTAAGATAACATTCCATGATTATGTTGATTTTGTTGATTTTGTTGGGCTGGCCATTTTCAGGCAACCACAAGTGAGACCAGTCTGTAGAAAAATAACCGTGCAACTTCCCTAACCAATCTTTGCTTAGAAACAGGCCATAAACTTTAAGAATATCAATGATGATAATATCAATTATCTAATGAACATTAGGATTGGACGATAATCTAATCAGCACATTCTTAAGATCACCGATCACTTTAACATTTGTTCGATCTAGATGAATAATTTTAAGATCGGAAGGTTGTACTTCTGCATTAATTTTCTAGCATACTGATAGAGGCATCACGTTTTATGATGCACCGGACTCAACCATGCAATTATGTACATTCCTATTAAAAATTTCAAAGGTTAATAAAAAAGGTGGGACATTTTTCCGTGTGGAAACAGTGGGGTTCTATTGATTTTTTATTGTTGTCCCTAAAACAGTTTTATTTACATTTGCTACAGATTTTTCTTCTAAGTCCCTTTTGTCTTGGGGTTCAGATGTCTTTTTTGTTGGGACATTTTTGGCTACGTTTGAAACAATTTTTGCTGGTTTTTTGTTGCTAACATCACTCTTTTTACTGTTTTCAGCGATGCTCTGAAGCATTTTCTGCAAAATAAGAGGAAATTTCAGCAGTTCAAAAACATAAATATTTTCCCTTAGTTTTTTCAGATCTTCGATTAAATTGTACTGTACAACTATGGCAGCTAAGTTTTGTCTAGTTTCAGTTTTCTTTGTTTTTTTAGGAAACACATTTTTACTTGTTTTTGTAACAAGCTTGGTTTGTGTTTTGATCCTAGTGTTGTAGGGGTGGACATTCTTGAAATTTTCTTGAAAGATATTGTCCGACAAGTGCCCGAAAATAGGAGGGGACGATTCCTCCTCTTATGGTACCTCTTCTTCAACTGTATCATCAGAATTTTTAGGAGGAGCAGAAAAAGAATTGTCATGCGCTTCTAATATTGTTTGCAAAGCACACTATAAATTTTCGAAATTTAGACCTTATGTGGTCGGGTTTGGCCGATTTGGAGGAAAAGGCTTTCTAAAAGGAGGTTTGAAACTTCCTTTACTTGTGTATGCCTCCTTGGCTGATCTTTTTAAGTCAACAACCTGATTGGACAGTTTCTGGAAAGCTTTTTGCAAGCTCTCCAAGTCTAAAGTTTCTTGCTGATTTTTTGTTTGAGGAGGCCTAGTGAGAATTTATATTTTCTTCTTCGAGGATGAAGTTGTTTCGTCTTCACTATTCAGATTATATTTTAAGCTTAATATATCTTTCTCGATTTGACTTGCCTCCTCAAAGGATTTTAACAAAGTGTTCTTCTTGGACCTTTTAACCCATATGGCTATGTTATTGTGCAAGGCCTTAGCATAATATGCAACAATTAAGCTTTCTACGGGCATCGAATCTACAAGGATTTTGTTATTTAATGTCAAAAAACTTTGGTTAAAGTCTTTCACTTTTTATTTAGGGTTCATTTTTAATCTAGAGAGTTCCATAACCAAGACTTTTAGAGATTTTTCATCTCCAAATTTTTCCAAAAAATAAGCTTTGAACTTGTCCCAAGAGACGATGGTCTGGGGTTGTTGAACAAAATACCAAGTGGAGGCATTTCCCTCAAAAGTATAAGGAAATAATTTGCATACTACATCCTCATGTTCAACACTCCAAAGTCTAATGGCTAACATAAATTTCTTGATCTGATCCTCAGCTGATTGCTTTGAATCTGGATTAAATTTGGGCAACCATTTCTCTGGATGTTTAGGTAATAGGTGTTGGGATCTGGGTACAACCACGGCATCTTGATTGAGACAAGGTCTGGCAAGACTATTTTGTTTTTCCATGGGATTTTGTGGTGTCGAAGGCTGATATGGTTCTGATGAAGAACTGCCTTCGTCTGAAGACTCTCCTCCTGAAGAGGATGGAGAAGAATCAGGTGGAGACAGTGGAATACCAAATCCTCCAGCTCCAGGGATGAGCGTTTTAGTAGGATTGGTAGTATTTCCACCTAAAGATTTTTCGGGCAGACAAGTGTCTTGAAGTTGTTCTTGAAGATTTGTAAAGTCAAGGGGTTGATTGAGTTTCATACCAGGTTGTCTAATACGGGATAAGTCACTATGAGTTCTTATGAGTGACTGGCGGACAATTTCTTGGACGTCAATCCCTTGAGGGACTGGTGTCACAGATTCGACAGGAATATCAAGGTTATCGTTTGAGGTAGTTTTTGTTTTAAGTGTAACGTTCGTATTAGAGAGACTACGAGTTACGATAGGAGTGCGAGTGTGTGGGGGAGTCTTACGACCTCCATGTGCCATCAATTTCTTTTAGTCCCTCCTTCTAGTGCCATTTGTTCATGGGCGTAAGTGACACATCGTCAACTGGAAGGTCAAATCTGGATCGAGGTTTTCTAAATAACCCAATCCATTTGGAATGAAATGACCCAACAGGTTTAATGGATTTGTTGGCCAGCTAAAGTCCTAAAAACAATCAAATAAAAGAAACTAATCTATAGAGCCATGATACTAATAATATAGTATAATAATTACAAATGTTCAAGTGGAAACATGAATATGTGCATATGATTATAAACAGGTTATGTACAGCGTACAAGATTTACTTGACATCTTGTGAAACGAATGTTTTTGAAAGTGTTCATAGAAGAGATAAAGAAAGAACATACATTTTTTGTTTTCTTCTAAACGTATAAAGATCTAAAACTAACGAATGTTAATCAAATATAATTGAAATAAGAATACGTAAACATGCAAAAGATAATTCATGTTATTCTTATTTCATTAACAAAATATTTTAGATAAATAACAAGGAAACTAACCTGTAACTAATCGACTAAAATGAATTTATCTTCCTGTGCAGTTTCAAACTCCTGACTGTCCAGCCTACGAGGGAAACCTGTAAAAGAACATTGCTAATACTCCCAGAATAAAATCAAAGATGCGTTGGAACGAGAATATAACGAAAGAATGTTAAATATACAGATCTGGTGATCTTATAATAATGAACACTTATAAACAGAGGAAACTCAATATAAATCATTCATATAATCCATCATTCAATATCTAGCATAAATCAACAATAATTAAATGGAAGATTGATCACGGATGTAATAAGGAACAACAAATTACACACATAATTAAAGTACTTAATAATATGAAATACCATAGGATAACCAGACTAAATTTGCATCAAGCATAATGATATTTAATAGGATGGAGGCAAAAACATAATGGGGTAAGCGTCACACAGGTCTAAAGCCAAATGGTGAGCAGCTTCTCCATATTAGCTTTCAAAAAAAATCATATTTCCATAATGTATCCCAGCAAAAGATGTCTTCACTACTAACAGTGCTCACTATTTAAACTAGCTTAGGATTCACATACTCGTATCATGCAAGATAGAGTGCAATCCCCAAAAAATAGATAGTATTACAAAAATAGTCAAACTGGAAACCACTCCTATATGAGTTGGTTTGTCAAAATAATAACAAAGTTTTTTCAACATAAAAGAAAGAAACAACTGAGTAATCGAACATATGATCCAAGATGTTTTCTCCATGTAATCAGCATCATAATCATCAATTTCATGTAGATAGAAAAACAAATTTGATATTCAGAAAATAATGCTAACTAATATTCAGAAACAGACTGGCTACAAAATCATAGATTATATAGCTAGTCTTATTATTAACAAAGGAAATCAAAATCAAATCTTTCTATTTTGATTTTTCATAACAGAATGAAAATAAAATCAAACAAAATCATTTTTACCATTAGAAATTAGCAAATGAAGGATCAGACAGTTATGAATTTATGATGGCTTTGAAGTTGGTTGTATTTTTTATGATTATATTACCGGATCTCTTGGGTCTTTTATTTGTTCGCTTTGTACATGCTTCAACTCTTGGTTTTATTGTTCAAGTAAAGAATTGTGAGCTACCAAATGTTTTACTTATGCCTACAACAACGGAATGTCCATGTAATAGAATTCTATCCAATCTAAGAAAGTCTCACAATGCACTGGTGCTATAGCAGACCGATGTGGAATGTATTCAGCAACGATTTTTTCTGGTTTCCCTGTGGCTTGTTTCAAGTCACGACTAATGCCAACAAAACCTTATTTGCCTTTGAGACAAGGAGGTAATCTAGAGACAAAGTCATAATGTTCATCTTGACCAGTGTTTTCGTTCATGAGACATTGGTTGTTCAGATCTTCATGAGCAAGGAAATCATTTATCTCTTAATCTGAATAGTGATCATTGACCTCAATGATAGAGATCGAGCTCAAATGATCCCTTTTTAGATTTCTTAAACTCCTATATATCAATCGACCAGACCACTTATTCATAAAATTCAAATCTGAGATTTGATTTCTCTTACCCTTACAAATTTTCCTTACAATAGGTTTATCATTATGATTCTGATTAGGTTCATTTGAAATCACAGGGAAAAAATTTCCTTTTAATTCATCTACTACTTGTTCCAACGATTTCCTGGATGAGAAAATACATCATGGTTTCTTAACCATGGGGGTTTTCAAATAAATAGACACAGATTCATTAATTTGACATCCATCAGGTGAATTAAAACCCTGACTTTCGGTCACGGGACTATCAAAACTGGGGTTTGCATTTAAAGGTAGGTGCATTGTATCGTCGGTTTGGGAAAAACCATTTCTGCTCATGAAACTCTCCCAATTGTCCTTGATTTGTGATAGGTGTGATAGCAGTAGGATTTTAGCGAGCCCATGATGAAAAATACTAGACAGAGAGTTCATGCTCTGTCGCTTATAGTTTTTTGACATTTTGTATAGGATCATTAACAAGTAGAATGACATGTTCAATTCAAACCCTATGAATAACATAAGCATCTGAACATGGTATAGAAAGACCAAACCATACCAGCCTTCGCATGTGATAAATTGTTTCAAAATCAAAATAAGGCCATGCCATCGGGGTTTCAGGAATTTAATGGGAATACCTTTAGGGAAGCAGGTAAACTCGTGAGAGGTCATGAACAAGCTCCATGGAACATCCTCCAATTTAGCATTTTAAACCACTTTTCACCTTCCTGCGGGAGTCCTGTCACCTAGGATAAAAAGTATTCTGTGACCTCCAATTTCACATCCCCAACCTTGGCCCTAAACCCATCAAATGTCTGTGTGAAGGCCTGTGCGACTGTAAGATTGTACCCATCGAATTTCCTAAGGAAGATATCCCAACCATGATCCTTCAAATCATCTATGGCATTATCATGGGAAAGCAGGGCTTGACAACCATTCGGTTCAATTCGAACCATAGGGGCCATGGCCACTGTGAAAAGGACACAAAAGATATCATAGGGGGGAGACTTGGGCTTCCAATAAATGAGTAGCAAAGAGAGGTCTGTGCAAACTAAAATGGACCAAAAACTATGAAGTTTGGAGATTGCCATAGCTTGATAAAATAAGTTTGTGAAAACGAAAAACCAAAGGGAGCGCAGAACAATGAGCCATTACCCATAATGAATACCAAACCCTCCACCAGTATCAAACGCCAATTTGAATCACAAATGGTTTCATTAATGCACAGGACAGTAGGGTGAGGTAAAGTCGTGGGTACATCATACCTGTACCAAGCGACATGAATGTTGATATGACTGTTGAGAGCACGAAACCCATATCGAATGTTAATCCAATGTTTGCCCATTCATACATTTCACAAATTAAAACCAACGATCAACCATAGAACCAATTAAGTCCTGATACCCATAATACATAAAAATTGTGATAGTGAATTAATCAATGAGTTTATAAAACTTGAATCTTAGCAACATATGGGTGCCTTCAAAATGAAATTTCTTAGGTAGAAAATATAACTACAGAACCCAAACCAAGTTTTTATTTAAATTCATGCTTACAGTCATGAATTTTAAAACAAAACAAACGAAAATTCAAACGAAAAACTCAATAAGATAAGTTTAACACAATCATCGCCTCGAATCCCAAAAACATGAATGTTTATAAATTTAAGGAAGTGGCATCTATAGAAAGGTATAATCTATTTGTGGTGATTTTAATTGTGATAAAAATCGACAGAATTTTTGGCTGCCAATAGGTCTCCATCCTCTTTTATTCAACCATAGCCTTCTAACAACTACTACCATGCTCAAATCTGAGCTCTGGATTGCAAGTTATGGCCTCCTGAAGCTCTTTAGGCATTATTAGTCAAGGGCCACATGGCACCCACATGGGTCCATCTCGTTCGTACCATCCCAAGTTCCCCGAAGTCCCATAATTCCTCGATTTTCCTGCATCCATGATGGAAGTCCATGCACTATCCAATCCAATGGTGGGACTTGATCCTCGTTTAACACATAAGCAAAAGGGGAATTCAACGTTCAATGCTTCGGTGTTGAACGCCCCTTTTCCTTTCTATGCGCAAATCCTCTGGAGTCTTGAAATATTGAACTCTCGAAGGAGCCTGAAATCTCACCACATGGCTATGGCCTTTGGTCCTTTCGACTTATCTATGACGCTACACACCAATCCTCCAGAGTTCCTAAGTCCCAGACTCCCAAAGGGTCCACCCTTGCACGTGGTGGTGTTTTAAACACAGAGGAAAGGATAGGTGGGTCCCAAGTACACCACCCACCAATAGGCCAAGAGAATATGTTCTAGGGGGGTGACACGTGGCAAGGCAAAGATGACATGTGGCCCCATCAATGGGTGACATGTGTCACGTTCTAATGGGCACATGGGGTCTGTGAAAAGTATGAATCAAGGTGACATGTGGCATATCAAATGTGGGTCCATGTCACCCAGGATGACATCAGTGTGCCACGTCACTTCATAACAATAGCCTTCCAATGCACTTAGATCTCACAATTGAGATGTGTCTATGTAGTTCCATTGATCTACAGCCTCCATTACTTTGTAACTTCAGCGTTTGGGGGATCCCCCATGTAACCTTATATTTTCTCCCAGAGTGGTCAGTGTCAAGCTGACCACGGTTAGGAATGGCCACGCAGTGTCCTTAGATCTAAATCTCTTGTCTCTTCGTAACTTCATCACTCGAGGGTTTCGCTAGCTTACCACCCCCTTTCTCCCGAAGTGGTCAACGTCGAACTGACCACAACGTGGATCCATGGCCAGGAAGGATCCTAAAGAATCCCTAGATCTATGGTTCGTGTTAATTCACATCTCCAGAATTTGGGGGTTTTGGCATTATGACAAATCCACTCTCCTGAAGTAGGACTTCGTCGAAGTGTTGTATGTGAGTCCCTCCACTGGTAGATCAAACGATTAAGAGGGGTTCTCAATGGACTTCCCAGATCCACGGTTTGCAATAATTCATGACTCTGACATTTGGGGGATTTGGTGTCATAACATTGTTGTTATTCTAAAATGGTCAATGTCGGACTGATCACGGCGTAGATCCAATGATCGGGGAATATCTCAAGAATCCTCGAATCTATGGCTCGCATGACTTTGGGACCAGTAAGTGGATCAAGATTTAACGGTGGGCAAGTCCATTTCTCATGGTTAAGGGAAATTGCCAGATGTTTTTCAACCTCCTGAGTAACTGTAACAACAAGTTTCCTTCTACCATTTTGGAAGTGGTAAGGCCATATCACCTCGAAGCTCTGAACTCCCGGAGTTCCGAAGCCAAAAAATCTTAGCTCCTTTCAAGCCTAGCGTAAGGTTCTGATACCTTGGTCATATGAAATATTTGACAATCCTTGAGGCTACACACTCAACACTTAGTTGTGATTTGGTTAGAATCATGGACACAAGCCCTCAGTCACATAGGTGAAGGGTTTGAAGGAGGCGCCCTCCTTCCATAGAGTTTGAACTTAGTGACCTGCGAAGGGTGAATTAAGAGGTCGACATGACCGAGGTGTTCCAGTGAAGTCTGTCAAAACTCCTATATTATGAAATCATTCCTTGGGAAGATTTCCCTAAGGGTTTCTCAACAAATACATAAATCATAGATTTGTTCCTAAATTCTTTTAAAGACCCATGTCTAATATTTCACTTGTTGTTAAGCAGAGGTATATAGGAACCATGTAAATACAGAAGTTTTCAAAATAATAGTAATCATTTCTAATGATTTATCAAACACTGTGAAATTTAACCATAAACACAGGAATTCAACCATCACTTCCAATTCAGTACACAGAGTATGAAAATACTTATCATAAACCATAATCGTGAATCGATTGCTAAAAGGGGTTCATGTTTCCACCCAATCTTAGGCACAACCACTCCTGAATGGATTTATCATTGGCCACCCCCTAGATAGACCTTGATGTTATGAGAGAGACTCTTTCTTCTTGCTCAACGACAACCAGGGACGGAGGTTACTCTCCTCCTCCCACAGGAACTTGGCACCATGGTTTTCTCTCTACCAAACAAGGGGGTCTGCAACAAGTGCTTTCACAGACACCCATTCTCTCTGCATCCATGTTTATCATCTTGGATTCAAATTGTTTTCAGTAGCTTCTTGCATCCAAAATGAATTGTTTTCTCGGTTCTCATTCGAACCCAAGATATGCTAGAACTCTTCTCTCTTTCCCCTATGCCTATGCCCACTAATCCCTTCCTTTCTTTCCTTCCTCAACAAGATTTTGTGGGTCAAAATCCCCAGCTCATTTTCATGTCAATAATCCTTCCAAATGGGTACCCTTCACATCTCCTCATTAACTCTTGAGGAGGGATTTCCCAACTACCATCTTGACTGGTAATTCATTTATGGGTCAAAGGATTATTTTGGGTCTGAGCAATTAAATCCAGTAAGGTACTGGTTCGGTGGGGGTCATATCAACCATTTATGGTTCCCCTTACCATCTCTCTCATAGCATCATGATATATCTTGGAAAACCCCCCTTTCAACAATTATGAAACACAATCCCTTTTTTATTAATAATAGAAATACATACATTTCTTTCTATATCAAAAGGTTCATCAAATCCAACATACACAGATATTCATTCTGCCATAGTCTTTTGGAAAGTTACAGTTATATTTACAATCTGGGGGAAATAGGGGTATTACAATCCCCTCCCCCTTAAAGGAACATCGTCCTCGATGTTCTACATGTCGATGTGCTCTGTATGTACAGAAGTAAACAAAAATGGGTATGCATGTTTCATGGCATCCTCCATTTCCCATGTAGATTCATCTGGACCAAAGTGTTTCCATTGCACCTTGACCTGTGCAATGGTTCTATTACTGAGTGGGATTTCCTTCTTGTCTATTATACATTGTAGTTTTGGCAGGAATTCTCCCTCTACTTCCACTTGAATCACAGACCAATCAATTATATGATTAGAATCATGTACATATTTCCTCAGTAACAAAACATGGAAAACATTATGTGCCTTCACTGTGGGAGGAAGTGATAGTCTATATGATACATGTCCCACTCTATCCAAAAATTCAAAGGGTCCACAATATCGAGGTGTCAGCTTGGCAAAGGCTCCCATTCTCAAGGATATTTTCCTAGGTCTAACCCGAAGATACACATGATCCCCTGCTTTGAACTCTCTAGGAGTCCTTTTTCTGTCTGCATAGCTTTTATGTCTATCCTGGGCCATTTTCAAATTATGTTTTATTTGAACTACTTGTTGTTCCATTTATTTCATCATATATGGCCCGATTGTAATTCTTTCTACTGGGTTATCTCAGTTGATTGGAATCTTGCATTGTCTATCATATAGGGCCTCAAAAGAGCTCATCTTCAATGACTCTTAATAGCCATTGTTGTAGGCAAATTCTACCAATGGTAGGTAGTCTTCCCACTTCTCAAGATGATGCATCACATCCTATTGCATGCATTAAAAAGTTGTTCTACCTTCAGACTAAGTTTAGGAAACTGATGAATCCAAAGATGAGTATCTCTACCATGATGCATTTCTTGGTGAACCTAGGGACCCCTGAGCATCCCAAATACATTAATTTGGGTACTTTTTGTCCATATGCAGAGAAACATACATTCATGCAGTTGTTCAAGAGATATCATGATGTATTGTCTTGGACATATGAATATTTGAATACCTATGACACATGTATCATTCAACGTGTGATTCCTATCAAATAAGGTGTCAATCCATTTCAGTAGAAGTTAAGGAAAATACATCTAACTCTTGAACTTCTCATTCAAAAAGAACTAAAGAAGTTGTTAGATGCCTGGATCATCTTCAAATTTTGTCACTTGACCTAGGTGTATAATATGGTTCCTTTCAGGAAGAAGTTGGGGGGAATCAAAATTTTCATAGATTTCTGAAATCTAAATCGGGCCTCCGATAAGGAAAACTATCCAGTTCCCTCTATGGAACAAATCCTACAACTCGTCTCTGGTTCTAAAAAAAATTCTTTGTTAGACAGGTTTTTTGGTTACAATCAAGTTCTTGTAGTAGAACCGGACCGGTTAAAGACCACCTTCAAGATGAAGTGGGGAACATATTCATATCACATAATTCCCTTCGTTCTAATAAATTTTGGTGCTACCTTTCAAAGGGAAACGTACATAGCTTTCAAATGTCTTGGATATATTGAGGCGATCTATCTTGACGATGTCACTATTTATTCAAAACAAAGGGATGATCACCCCAAACATCTGAAGTAGATATTCGAAAGGTGTAGAAAATACAGTATCTCTTTAAACCCTAAGCATGTTTGTTCTTTCAAAAGGAATTTTGTTGGGGCATGTTATTTCTAAGGATGGGATTTCCATGGAACCAGAATGAAATAATGTTATTATTCAAATCCCACCACCACACGGAAAAAATTCCATGCAATCTTTTTTTACAAAGATCAATTTTGTAAGAATATGTATTCCATATTTTGTCGAAATCATTAATCCTATTTAGTGGATGATAAAGAAAGGTGTTCAGTTTAAATGGACATATGTTGAAAAGAAGTCATTTGAGAATATCAAGTCTTCCATAGCAGTTGCACCTTCTTTACGAAGTCCATATTTTACTAAGGACTTCTTGTTGTATACTTTTTCTTATGACAACTCTCTTGCAGCAGTGCTCACACAGAAGGACGAGCAAGGGAATGAGTGCCCCATCGTATTCATGAGAACTAAATTGCATGGTGTTAAACTAAATTACCCATTGATGGATAAGAAAGATTTTGTTTTCCACAAAGCCATCAAATAGTTCAAGCCATATATTTTGAAGAACCATACCAAAGTGATCATCCCTCAACTAGAGGTCAGATCTCTCTTTGTGAAAATGGATCAAGGTGAGAGACGAGGTAATTGGATGGCTACTCTATAGGAGTATGAAATTGAATTTAAACCAATAAATATTGTTAAAGGTCAAGGCCTCTGTAAGTTGGAAAGTGAAATCACAGATTTTGAAGATCAAGAAGAAGATGGATGGAAAGAGGAACCAAATCTCTACACAAAACAAGTTCCTTATGTCCCATCAGTTGAAAATTCATGTTACAATGACCTGAAGTACTATATTCAACAAGGTATGAATCTTAACAATATCAATGCCAAACAAAGAGATATTTGAGGTTGAAATCTGCATAGTATCAATTGGTTCATGGTATCTTGTTCAGAAAAAATTATGACGAATTCCTACTCTATTGTCTTAAAAATTAAGATTCCAACAAATTTCTTAAAGATATGCATGATGGACCAACTGGAGGTAATATTTTGGGAGACACCACTGGCTACAAGATATTGAGAGTTGGGTATTATTGGCTGAAATTATTCAAGGATGCTCATGCCTATTCTCGGAGTTTCCAAACTTTTCAAAAGTATATTGGAAGAGACCACAAGGTAGCTTTTCCGCTTCAACATGTCGTTGTTGAAGATCCCTTTGAAAAATTGGGGATAGACACTATCAGTGAGATAAATCCTCACTCATCCAATAATCACAGGTATATTCTAACTACTACTGATTATTTTACATGATCGACTAAAGCAGTACCACTAACCAAAGTAAATGATGAAGTGGTAATAAATTTTCTTGAACACATCATAACCAGGTTTGGAGTGCCTAACTATTTTGTTTTTTATAATGAAACATATTTTTTATTGCTTAAACTAATTGAGTTTTCTTTAGGAAAGGGGATCACCTTAAAATATGTTTCCAACTATTACCCTCAAGGAAATGGCTTAGTTGAATCTACAAACAAGAATATGATCCACATTATTAAATGAATTATGGTCGACCAACAGATAAATTGTCATAACACACTACCTAATGCCCTCTGGGTTGTTTTTTCCCTTGAGATGTTCCAGGCTATCAATGGAACGATGCCAAGGCACCCYGAGGGATAAAACTCAGGGTGATCCTTAAATCCATGTTTGCAGTAAATAAAATCATGCAAAAAATCGATAAGTTTATCTCTCTCTCTCTCTCTCTCTCTCTCTCTCTCTCTCTCTCTCTCTCTCTCTCTCATAAAACTCTCAGTCCTCAAAAAATCTCAGTCTATATATTAAAAACCTTCAACTCAATAAGGCATTTGTCCATGAGTGTTTCAGACAATTTGATTTTAAGAGTGGGGGAAATGGTTGGTTATAAGAATTACAAGATAAGAATATAAGGCACTATAGAGAATGAATCTTATATCTTATGGACATAGAATAATGTGTTGAGCAATGAAGAATTCAACAGTTCTAACACATATAATAGACCATTAAAACATGCATCAAATAGTTACATCTTAAAATATCTAAATCCATGGAGGTACCCTCTGCACATCATTAAACATGTGAAGAAATGACAAGAAATGGTCATTTGTTAAGAGGAAAATACTTTAGTATAATAATCATACAACACACAGTAACATTGAACATGTCATAGAACTTGTTTCTTAAGATTTTATGAATGGATATCTGATACAAGAAGCCAAAATGAGAGGGGTGGATTTTACAAGAGCACATGCACAAAAAGAGAAGAGACAGATTGAAACGTAATGCAAGCGATGAATCTCATGAATATTGCAGCCTTAATTATATGTTTATTCTTGAGCATGGTGATCAAACAACTTTGGTTGTAAGAAACTCTTAAATTCCCCAAAGTGTCGACCTGAGAAATGAGTTCCTTATCTTTCTTTATAGGATCTTTATTTGTGAGAAAATAGTTCATTTAATCCAATATTGCTTCTTGAAAATAGATATTTATTTTCAAAATATTGATACTGCCTCAAGTTTTCTAAATGATTTGTAACTGAGTTTTGCCAAGTAAAAATAACTTTTTACCACCAGAGTTAACATGTCGATACTATTGTTGGGTGTCTTCTCTTTTTCCAATTGAGATTTGGTTTGGATTCTTCTGTATGTCTCAATTGATTCCCACTACTGTTTTGAATGTTCTTAAACTTGATGGGTGAAAGGGAAAGCTAATTATCTCCTCTCGATTGACATCACCCAACAAAATAGGTCATAATTGACCAATCCTTGAAATATTTTGTCTCAATCTTCTCCAATGGACCGATCGGATTGGAAATTGTACCTTAGAATAGATTAGAGGGTGTCTTGTTGCTCTCAAGTTTGAACTAATGATACTAGAGAAGGACATTCTCTCCCTCGCAAAATGAAAAACATGTTCTCCCAACGTATGTAGCCAAGATGGTTGATCATATTCTCCTATGGGGAGGGACTAAGTAGGTGGGTCATCGTCAGTGACACCTGGAATCTGAGTAACTCACCTTTATAAATAAAATTACTCACAGATTGGTTTCTTCTGATCCTTTATCTTTCTTATATAACAGATCGATACATTTTTGTGGAGACAGGTGATGGGGTGAAATGATTCGTCACACCCAACCTGATATGTTGAGATCCAGGGCTTGCATGGATGTGCATGTATGGGAAGTGATTAGTGTCCTATGTTAACTACAGGTAATGGCGTGATTATTAGCAAGGATATGGAGGCATGAGGCAAAATGTCACATTGAAAATCCCTCTTATCCATCAAATGATTTGGTGTGTTGTCATTATATCTTTTGCCTATTTGAAAGAATCCCTCCTTGTGTCTTTGTATGAACATGCATCCTCTTCCCAATGGCTTGATTGTTTTGAAATTTTGGGCTGAGGTGTGAAATTTTGAGTGACTTCATCACAGTCCCACTGACACATGGCAACTTCATATTGGTCCATATCGGCACTAAGGTGGCTCTGAGGTTGGTCTACATGTAGCTAATTTTGATATTCCGACTAGAATCCCCAGTGGAACCCCTTTATACACGTTGCAGGTTCGGACCGACTATGACGAGTGCCCTGTTGGATTTCCAGGTTGTCCCTAATTCTCCTGAGTATCCCAGGTGGACTGCTACATCGGATTCATGTGTTGTTGAGTGGGTGGTTAGGTGTGTGCTTAGTGGGTGGATAGGTGGCTTGGAAAAACCAAAATATTGTTGTCACGACCCAACAATGTTGGTTTATCCCTTTGTATTATTTTTAAGCGACACCACTCACTCTTCAACACATGGCTCCCAAAACCGCTATTTCACCCCATATGTGTGTTAACTCCCGTGCACTTTCACGATGCGACATCTACTTTCTACCATTGATCAGGATTTCTTGCAACCATTAGATGATCAAGCCCCACACTTTCTCTAGCATTCAGTTCTTCAGCCTTGGTAATGTGATATAACTAAGTTTGAAAAATCTCTTAAGTTCACTTAAAGCAAGATTATCCCCTTTTTAAGCTCCTGATAAGCGAGCAAGCACTTGAAACTTAACCTTGGGCCCTTAGGGCTTGATTTTTCTATTGATTGATATAGGGCCCTTGAATGTATTCTATCTCTTTTCAGTCCAAGAGATTATTAAATTCACCTCTAGCTTATATCTTGTTAAAATTCATCCTCATAACATGTATCAGCATGTGTATAAGTGACCGAATCAAATCTAGTACTAACATTATCTCTAGTGGGGACATCATACCATGTGGTTTGTTGAGAAATGTAGACCAAGTGCCTTCTTATGTTGGATTATGGAGTCTGCGTTAAAATAAGAGGTTGCCATCGCACCTGAAGACTAATCTGATAGGTGAAACAAAATTGTTCAATATCTTATAATGTTAGAACCTTATATACTTTCTTATATAATTAATTGTGAATGAAGTAAAATTAAAAATGGATGAATAGGAATGGAAAAAGATTTATTTATGTACAAGGTGATAAAATATGCAGCATTCATTACTACAAGAAATACTTGAGGAACCCCATTCACAGGAGCCCCAAACAACTCTCCATCCAGTTTATCCAGTTCATATGTGGTGTTATCTTGAGTTGTGATGACTTGGAAGGGACCAACCCAAAGATTGTCGAATTTCCCATATTTTCCCTTTGCTTCTCTTATGGAATCCCACTTCAGGACTAGGCCTCCTACCTTAAAATTTCTTTCCTTGGTCCTCTAGTAAAAAAATTATTTGATTCCTTCTTGATGGGCTTGGGACTTTATTTGAACCTGATCTCTTACCTATTGAACTTCAATCAACTGGTTGATTCTTCTATGCATGTCATCGGGTTCTGACTTCTCCTCTTGTAGAAGCTTAATCACAGGGAGACTAATTTGGATAGGAAAATGGCTTCTAACCCATACACCAACTGAAAAGGAGAAGTTCCAATATACCTATTTATGCATACTCTATCTTCCCAAACTACATACTTCAGGTGAGAAATTAGAATCTCATGATTTCTTATTTTGGGACAACATCTTCTTGATGATATTGACGAGGTTTTTATTTGAGGACTCTGCCAAGCCATTTCCTTGGGGATAGTATGCAATAGAGTGTCCAATATATATGTTGCAATTTTGGAAAATTTCCAATAACTTGGCAGATTTAAATGCTTGAGCATTATGAGTTATGATCTTTCTTCAAAACCCAAATATGGCCAAGATGTTCTCCTCAAGGACTTTGATGATGACTGCGTCAATTGATTCCCTTGTGTGGATGGATTCTACAAATTTGGTGAAGTATTATATGGTTGTCAAGATCCATTTATGTTTCCCACTTGAATTTGGGTTGATTTCACCAATGAAACACAAACCCCATTGTTGAAAAGGTGCATCTACTTTAACAAGTCTGAGTGGGAGGGACTGCAACTTTTTCTTTCTTGCAAACATTTGGCACTCTACACATGCTTTAACCATGCAATTTACATCAAAAAATAGTTAAGGATAGTAATAGCTATACCTGAGGGTATTGTATGCAGTGGCTCTCTAGACATGGTTCCCCCCACACACTCCCTTGTGAAACTCATTTATGATGTCCTCAGTTTCTTCTTTGGTAAGGAAATTCAACAATATTCCTCTTGGATCCTTCCAAAAACATTCTCTCCTAAAATGCAATACTTTACAGCCTTAAGTTTAATAGATATTTCCTTTTCTTTGTCCCATGAGGGATGGTAGCTTAAGTTTTGTAGGTAAAAAATTATATCCTTATACCACTTAGATTGAGCAAATTTAGGGATTACCTTCAAAGTTGATTCATATGTTTCATCTTCTTCTAGTTATTTTTCTATGATGTCTATTGACAAAGAATTTATATCAAAAACCCTACAGTTATTTTCAGCCAGCAGTTTAGCAAGTCCTTGTCCCTTTATCAGCTTAGTGTATGTGATCTCCAAATCATATTTTTGAAGTTTGGAAATCCATTTTCCCCTTCTCCCTTCACTATTAGGCTGCGTAAGAATATCCTTTATTGCACTAGTAGGTACATAAGAAAATATTTTTGAGTGCAATATATAATCTCTAAAATATTTCAATGCCTTGACTAAGGCATACACTTATTTCTCCAGGTTACTAAATCTCAACTCAACATCTCTTAAAGCCTTACTAAAGAAGGTTATATGTTGCTCCTGGTTTTCTTCATTTTTTTGTAATAGTACAACAACTATAGTATGTTCTAAAGAAAAAGAGGAGACAAGGAACTCTTTTCCATAATTTGGGATGAGTAACACTAGAGACTCTCCCAATGTCTCTTTGATTCACTGAAAAGACTCTTTAGCCTCAGTAATACATTTTACTTCATGGCCCTTTCTCAACATGTATGTGATGTGCTTTACCATTTCAACAAAATTTAGGACAAACCTCCTTATTGTAATGATACAAATGCTTAAAAATATCATAATAGAACATAAGTACACACCATGTACAGAATGTGAGTGTGGATCACAACTCCAAGATAGATATGTTACACAATAACTCCTTAAAGAATAGGATAACCTCCTCCAAATAACAAGTTACAATCATACTTCATAATTCACATGCCTCCAATAATATATATATATATATATATATATATATTCACACTTGCACATGAGGCCCTTTTACTACTAGGCCGACCCTATTACATATATATTTAAATATTACATGTACATTTAGGCCCATATATGACCCCCCTTGGGGTCACATCATATACATTTAGCCCTATATATGCTCCCCTTGGATCATAACATAGTACCCTCCTTCAAAAAGCTTTGTCCTCAAAGCTTGGCAATCAAAGGCTTCGCATGTGATGAAACCAAGTAATATGAATTTCTTTTGTTCATGTTTTCTTCATTCCATTAATGATGATCTATCCATCATGTTGTAACATAAAAAAAAAATATCGCAAAAATTTCTTATTTCCTTATGCTTCAAATCATTTTCATAACTTTGATTTATTTTTACTTTAAAGTTTGTTTGATTATTTGGTGTTACTTAATCATTCAGATTAGTCTCAACTATTTTGTGCATTTTATTATGCTTATTGATTTGTTCTCATTTGTACAGATTCTTTTGATTTGTTTTTTCTTTGATTTTGATGATTATTTATCTTCATTTGATTAACATATTGGGAAGCATGTCTTACATTATAAGGGATTTCTTATTTTTACCATATAATTTAGTAGTTTTTTAGTTGTGGAGGAAGTTCTTTCTAATCCAATATAATCTCAGTGTTCATTCAAAAAGAAAGTGCTTGTCTATAATCATCATTAAGAGCACCATCAATTTCATAATATAAAACTGACATTAGTAATAATCGGAAATGGGAGAAAATTGTAGGCTCAGTTTTTATTCACCAAAGTTTTTGTCAATCAAAGCAACTCTCATGAATACCCCGCTTCTGTCACCCAGTTGGATATCACAATTCTATATAAATCTAATCTGAAGGGTGAAATTTACAAATAAGGAAGTTGAAAGTACTTAAAGAATAACAAGCAAACTCGTTGGGGCTATGGACACTCGCTAGTAGCAGGTCAATGTTTGTGATTCTCATTAAAGGGGACATAAATGCTCGCAAATGGCGACTCAATGACAATTTTAAAGAGAGACGAGGAACAAATGTGTGCAAAGATTTGGTTTGAATAAATATTTAGGTCTTTGTTTGATTTCATGATTGATTAGAAGCTTTGTCTTATTATAACTAATGAACTCCATCTCTCTACTCTTTTTTACTTGTTATGATAAGTAAAGAGTATCGTTGAATGAATAATAATCTTTTTAGTTATCAAGAACTGTATTCATAAAATGTTAAGTGAAAATGTTAAATAAGAAAATCTTGACCTTTAAACTACTTCGCTCTATGTATTGCCATTTGAGGCTTCAATATCTCTCTTTTACATTAGATTTTATTCTTACTTGATTTAAGGGTTTGGTTGGATGATTTTTGGTCTCCACCATTACAATTTCAATCATGGGGTTGTTGTGTCATGTTTCATTTTTCCACACACATTATTGAAATGTGTCATTTGAGTCTCTTTGTTTTCATGTCTCAACTTGCTTGAATTTAGTTTATCATGATGTTTAGTCGGTTTCATAGAAGTTTGATCTCCAATGCATCACTGAATTAAGTGAGTAGTTTGGCAAAGCTAAATACTTCATTTAAAAGTCATATTTTGATATCAATAATTTGCATCTTAAAAATTTATATATCAAAGTTTGGAGACGAATAGATAATTTTCCAAACTTTTTTTTATGGCTAATGTAGCAATAAATATTTTTTAATTCTAATTCTAATTCATGAAGGAAATGGAAAATCAGTTCAATTGTGTAAAATCTCAACCAAATCGCATCAAATCACAAGGATATTTCTACGAGGATCGTGCATCATCAATCTCGGATAATGTGCCTTGAGATTATAGCATCGAACGCATTCTTATCTTTAGATTGTAAAGAGGTTGTACCAAACATTTGTTTTCACTATTTGGAAACAAAAAGTTTCTTTGCGCATATGTGTTCTCATTATGTTACTCACATTTGTTCTAATTAATTTGCAGTTTACATAGAGTAATCCTAGTTTTTTTATTTTTATTTTAGTTTAGTTTTAATTTTAACTGAAATTTCCATCTAGTTTTAATTTGGTTAATGTAACTTTACTTTAAATACTTTAGTTTTAGTTTAAATTTAAGTTAGGGTTAAACTTTATTTACCAAATTAATGTAACTTTACTTTAAATACTTTAGTTTTAGTTTAAATTTAAGTTAGTGTTAAACTTTATTTATAGTGAGTTTAGTCTAATAAAATTTAGATTAGTCTTATTTTATTTCTATTATAGGTTTAGTTTTATTTTACATTAAATTGTAGTTTTGTTTTATCCCTTTAGTTTAGTTAATTTAGTTTCGTTTTTACTTCTATGTTTATTTAGATTTAATCTAATGTTTAGTTTTTTTCTAGTTTTATTTTAACTCAATTTTAGTTAATATAATTAAAGTTACTTTAATTTTATTTTTACTATAGTTAGATTTATTTTTATTCTTTTAATTTGATTTAGTTAATATAATTAAAGTTACTTTAATTTTATTTTTACTTTCGTTAGATTTATTTTTATTCTTTTAATTTGATTTAGTTTAATGTTAGTTTTATTTTAATTTGGATTTTTTTTTGTTAGATTCAATTTCATTATAATTAGATTTTATTATATTTCATCTATGTTTAGGTTTAAAAATAGTTTTGATTTTATTTTATTTTAATAATATCATAGTTGCTTTAAATATTTCGTTGTTTGGATTGCAGGTTAGAAATAAAATATTTGAAGCTTAAAGATTTGGATTGAGGATATTTGAATCCAAATATCAAGGAAATCAAACAAACTCTCAAATGGCTATAAAATAAACATGAAGTTAGTGAAGAAAAGGGGATTTTGGGAAAGAACTAGAGGCATGTTATCGTGCAACTAGACATGGCATCTGTAGGGAATTTGTAATTCTCTAAGATATCGAGGAGTAATATATTGGATCCATTTATCATTTTAAATAAAGCATTATTTTATCTTTTTATTTTTTGTGTTAAGCTTCTCAAATTGTCACAATTATTTCTTCTTTATTTTTGTTATAAGATTAATATTTGGGTTAGAAGTGTAACAATTTGGTACGACCAAAACTATTGCAAATTATAAAAGAATCATCAGATATAAAGACTTCCATATATACAATGTGAGTATTTATTGGACCTATGTCTTTATTATCAAGCCTTATAAGAAAGAGGTGAAGTATTCATTTCTATTTCATATAAAAGTATCCATAACCCTTATATGTTTTATGTGCACTCACTTTTCAATATGTTGGATTCATCGTTTGTAATTCCAAAAAAACCAACATTTCTTCATCTCAAATTTGTAGAGATTTATTTTTCCCTCTATATTGTTTGATATTTAATTGTCTTATTATTGTTTCCACCTTTTATTATTATCTTGTGTGCTTTGTTGGATCAGACTGTGCCCAATGGATTAGGCCTCTGGTCTGATAAGATTAAAATTTATTAATCTAGTCACCTTTCATTTTATCTTAAACCTTTCATGTCTAATTATCTCATTCTTTATCTTTCAAATATGGCATCATGTGCTTAATTGTTAGAATTGTTTCTTAGTGAGAGTGTGCATCTAGTGTTCTTAAATCATATGAGAGAGCCCTCTCTGGTCCAAGAGCCATCTTGTGGCCTAAAGTAGGTTTAAATATGTCTTGGCATGGTTTTTAAATAGTTGGAAACCATCTCAAGTTACAACACATACAAAATTAATTATTTTTGGTCTTAATCCTTAATGTCTAGTGGATTCATAATTTGTTTTCCTTTGATTCCATGTATTTTTTTGTAGCTTCTCCAATTTGTAGTGGTTGATGATATATGATAATATCTTGTTGAGTAATGGTTTTGTGATGCCATATTCCATGAATATTGATAATTATTCCATCTTCTTCCTTGATAATGTCGATATTGATTTTATTGTCTTCCTTGAAATCTTTCATGATAATGAGGGTGTAGATATGGTTTGATATTTGATGGTTTTTCTTCATTATGCACACCCATTTCATCTATCTTATTTTCATATACAATGGAATCCTCTATCCTCTTAGCTTGGTCCTTGATTACTCTAAACTTAGAGATAATACCATCATATTTGGCATGTACTTCCTTTGGATGGAGTTCAACTTCTTCAAGTATCTTTTGGTGACCTTCTTGAATCTTGTCTTCTTTCTCCTTTTGAAGTTGCAATGTCACCCCATTTATCAAATTCTAATGTCCTTCTTCAATTGTGGATTGCATTTCTGATTTTACCTCATTAGTATTTAGGGATTCTTCGATCTTCTTGCAAATTTTATGTTCAAGTATTTTGGTAGAATCTCCTTCCAAGATCCTTGTTTCTTCTTGATTTTGATAATTCTTCTTTTATTCTTTCAATATCTTAACCTCATCCAGTAGTTTTTTATTATGATTTTGTAATATACATATCTCTTCATCTTTCTTGTCCAATATTCCCTTGAATCATCCTTTTCCAACTTTGTTTTTCTACTCTTTTCTTGCTTTAAGTTCTTAACCTCCTTAATGAGTGATTTATTTTTACACAATATTTTGTCGCAACTAACAATGTTCACTTATACTCTATCATTTAGAGCATAGACTCTATCATTGATGAAGAAGAACCTTACTTTGAAAGAAGGCAAGCATGAAAAAATGGTTAAACATGTTATTAGGGCCTTTATATCCTTGATTTAAGAGAGTGTCACAGCTTGCATCACTGCAGGGTGTGACACCCTCAAGTGTCGCATGTTGCACCACTGCAGGGTGTTGGACAGTTGGTTGTCATTGATGTCAAACATTGGAGAGTGATATTGGATATTGATGTGAAGACTTAGAGATTGATGTCAACCCTTGGAGAGATCCAGAGATGTTGGACAGTTGATTGAAATTTCTATTATCAATCATTATGGTGAGTTAGTTGGGTACATTTGATGCAGTCTACATGTATCCTCCCAGGTGTGGTTATGGGACCCAAAGTTGATTAAGGAATATGAACATGAAGGACAGTGAAATTGCAGGTAATACTATCATAGATGGATAATACTCATTGTTCCATTTTTGGTGATATGTGGAACACCACATAGTTCCTTACGGTTATGGAGATATGGCCTTGTAAAGTCGGAAGCCCCAAAGAGTGAACAAGAAGCCCCTAGTTTGTTACAAGTCTTGGTCAAAGGGGTAAAGTGGTTGTAACAAGAAACCCCTAAAATAAGGAAAGAGGTTACCTAGAACAAGTATAAATACACCTCAAAGAGTCTCTCATAAGCACACACACACTTACAATTGAATATCTATCTAGTGTTTGTTATGGTTTAGAATTGTGATCTTTTAGCAAGTTTGTGACGAAATTTTTCTGAGGTTACGAAGGAAGGTCGAAGGTGAAAGTATCAGGGTTGCAGCAAGATTGAGTAACCCTATTTTATGAGGTATCTGTGAGTTTCATGTCAACATAGCACAGATGTATGTAGGTTGTAGTGGAGGAAAGCGTGGATATCTACGAGTTGTAGAAGAGCAAGTTGTGTATATGTAAAAGGACTTGTGAAAGGTTCTGAAGGGATGTTGGTTGTCATTGATTTCAAACCTTGGAGAGTGATATTGGATATTGATGTCAACCCTTATATATTGATGTCAACCCTTGGAGAGGTCCAGAGATGTTGGATAGTTGATTGACATTTCTATTATCAATATTTATGGTGAGTTAGTTGGGTACATTTGATGTAGTCTACATGTAGCTCTGGAGGTGTGCTTATGAGAACCAAAATTGATTAAGGAATATGGACATGAAGGATAGTGAAATTGCAAGTAATACTATCATAGATGGATAGTACGCATTGTGCCATTTTTGGTGATATGTGGAACGCCACATAGTTCCTCATGGTTAAGGAGATATGGCCTTGTAAAGTTGAAATCCCCAAAGAGTTAACAAGAAGCCCCTAGTTTGTTACAAGTCTTGGTCAAAGGGGAAAAGTGGTTGTAAGAAGAAACCCCTAAATTAAGGAAATAAGTTACCTAAAACAAGTATAAATATGCCTCAAAGAGTCTCTCATAAGCACACACACACACACTTACAATTGAATATTTATCTAGTGTTTGTTATGGTTTAGAATTGTGATATTTTGGCAAGTTTGTGATGGCATTTTTCTGTGCTTACGAAGGAAGGTTGAAGGTGAAAGTCTCGAGGTTGTAGAAATCTTGAGTAACCCTAGTTTCTGAGGTATCTGTGAGTTGCATGTCAGCAGGGCGCAGATGTACGCAGGTTGTAGTGGAGGAAAGCGTGGATATCTGTGATTTGTAGAAGAGCAAGTCGTGTATATGTAAAAGGAATTGTGAAAGGTTGTGAAGGAATGTTGGTACCAAGTTGTTGAGGACTGTGTAAAAGTTACAGGTCAGTATTAGAGAGTATCAGGTCAACCACAGGATCAAATGTAAGTTTTAAGAGTTACATTTATGTGATTGTATCTTATGCTTGGTGATGGTATGGTACATGATTGAGAGGAATGTATTGTTGATGTATGGTACATCTTGGTGATTATATGATACATTGTTAGTGGTACATTCTTGGTTGGTTGGTATCTAGTTTGGTATGGTATATTATCTTATGAGGTTGCATATTGGTGATATAGAGGAGCATGCTTGAGGCATGTGTTTGTGAACTTTGGTTTATGACTTGAGGCACATCATTGGATGCATGGTACATGTTGGTTGAGGTGTACTTGGTGAGATACATTGTTGGTTCATATCTTGGTTTATTTTCATATGGTGTATGGTATGATATGGTATATGGTTGAGACAATTGGTATGGTTCATAGTTGGGACATGGTATGATACATGATATGGTACATGTTTGATGTACATGGTTGATGTGCATGGTTGGCACATGGTACGGTGTTGAGGTGCATGGTTGATGCATGGTTTGGTACAGGTTAAGGTGCATGGTTGATGCACGGTTAGGTACAGGTGTTGGTCATGGTTGATGCACTTGTTGTGGTACATATTATGGTACATGGTTGATGGTACAGGTTGTAACATCCTCGTCCACACAGGTTGGGTCGTTCCACCTAAAACACATTCTTACTGAGCTTCTGATAACCAAAATGCAACATACCCAGCCATAGACATGTTGGGATATGGCACACATAAACTCTTATGGAACATCATACAAACAAAACTTAACAGACAATTATATTATGCTAATACATAGATTAATGCGAAAATAACAGTAAGCCTATACATACAACATATACAAGAAAAATGCATAAATATAAAACATGTACAAATACACATCATGTAAATGAACATAGAAATGGTACTCATCTTTTTGTATAATATCACTAATTGCGTGTAGACCTTTCACGAACCTCCTAGCCATAGACCACGTTGATCATAACTCTCAGCAGTGGGTCACCCTCGAGCTGGGACTAAACTCCACCTAGGTAAAAGGATTCCTAGGTTAGGCTGAGACAATGGGATGCTACACAGTCAATCAAGAAGGAATCCCTCCCAGGAGCCAACTTATACACGCAGCCTACAACCTCTCATTCCCCACATGCATGTCCCACCCCAGAAAGTGTGCCCCTTCTCTGCTCAATATTCCTTCGGTTTCCCCACTTCCCTTCTAGGGCTTCAGCAACAGGTTGGACATGAATTCTCATAGCACTATAGTTGTTGTTGGGCTCCCTCCAAGAGAAATTACTTCCCCAACAACTTCTCTCTCTTGGAGAGAGTTGTTCACGGGCCTGACAACATGCTTCTTCTTTTCCAGCAAACTCTCTCACCTAGAGAGAGTTTCTCACAGGCCTGACAACCTGCCTCTTCACACCCATTCCAGATAACTAGCAGCGGGCTTAGGTGAAAACAGCTTCAGTGTTAAGCTAATGCACAGGTAAGAGCGGCAACCACTGCCTTCAGGTTGGAAATAGACACTTCTCATAACAGGAAAGTACAACACAATATTAGGTAGGCACAGGTGTGTTGTGCCACCTAGGAGGATCATGGGTTTCAGTTGATGATAAGAAAACACAAGATATGAATCCAGAATGCATGCAGGTTTCAGAGGTATGTGCATGCTCAAAGGTAAACAATGGAGGTAATGGCTTCCTACGTGAATGCATGAGTGCATGGGAAGCATGGAAAGAATGGAAGAGAACCCCCAAAATGAAATGATTTTCCACCATATAACTTCATGTGAAAATATTAACACATGGCTCTCTTGGAGCTCGTTCCTCTCCACTTGAAGTTCGTTCCTTTTCCCAAAGGAACTTAGGATAACATGAGTTATTTCCCAAACCTTATTCTTTTAGGAAATATATTATAATATTCCCTTAGAGATAAGCCCTAAATCTTAGCCATTTTTCCTAGCCTCTTAGCCCCTTCCCTTTCCCTACCTAGTGGAGCTTAGTCCCCCAATCTCTTGTATCGTGGTCAGTCTACACGCAAAGATGTATTTATATTAAATATATGAGTATTTACATATTAACTTTAGCTATTGGAAGCTTGTTCTCCATCTAGTGCTCTACTTTCGAGCACCAATTATGGTATTCATATTGTAGTTGGAAGTCAATTTATCTATTCCATAGAGATACTTCCAGAAATAATTCACTTTACTGTTCCATTTGACACGCCCTCCTTATGGAAGCTACCATGCCATAAGCATCCTTGATTTGCCTCCTCCTTGTTGCACTCACCCTTCCAGGCTCAAGAATCCCTTCACTGCTACGGAGTCTTGTTGGAAAACTGTGAGGGGGGGGGGGGGGG
>ML776687.1:1725321-1755423 GCA_009831015.1 Picea engelmannii | reverse complement strand
TACCGTGCTTAAACAATTATTCTTCTTTTAAACTCTTTGCAAAAACACTGAATGATGATCACAATAATGCAGGGAAATAAACAATGGCACATTCAACATCAGTCACATATATGAGAAACACAGGGATAGATATTTCTCGAGGAAACCTATACAGGGTAAAAACCTCTTTTTCTTTATATGATAAGTAATAGTTACATTCTTTACATTATCATACATATGAGCACCAAATCATAATGAGGCTACAACCTCAGTTTTGCAAGCTGCTACCTGCTAAGAGCACCAACTCTCTGTTTTCTCTAGCACCCGCTAGAAGGAAGAACCAACTCCCTGGTTTCTCTAGCACCAACTAGAAGGAAGCACCAACTCCCTGAGTGTTTCCAGCACCAACTGGATAGAAGCACCAACTTCCAATCATACAGGCACCAACCTGTATAACAGAGAACAAGAATTCTCCCTTGCACCACCCTGCCACCCTGGTTTCTCTGGATGCAACCAGATGGAAGCTACAACTCCCTGTGTTCAAGCACCCACTTCAACCTATGAGGACAACAATCCTCCCTAGCACCTCCCTTCCACCCTGTATTATGAATATGAAATACTAAAACCTATTATAGTGATATAGTGTTCAATAACAGCTTACCAGTATCATCACTATTCTGTTGCATTTCGTTGCTTTGTCTTCCTCACTGCTTTCCTGCACAACTGAATTTTCTATCTATTCTTCTTCTTTTTATGCTCTATGTGCCATGTCCATTCACTGCACAATTCCTCTTCTGTTCAATTCAGCTGCTGCAATTTCCTCCTTCTTCACGCATGAATCACCTCCAACAACAGCAACCACAGCAACTCCAACAGCAACAGAAGCCCCATCTCTTCTCTGTACTGTGTATTTATAGCTTTTGTGCACCTTGTGCATGCAATGCGTGCAATACCTCTGCATACTCACACCGCGCTGATATCCTCCACAACTCGAGTGCTCTGTCTGATCATCATCGTGACTCTTTAGCTTCTCTGTCCGTTTTTCCACTCGTTCAGCATCACTGTATGTTATGTTGAGATTCCTCAGCCTCTCTGGCAGTTGAGACTCTTCGTCTTCTCTATGACAGTCGAGCTCACCTTCTCTGTTCTAGTTACAAGCTTCAATGCTCATCCAACTGTCAATCACCTCCACGAGCATCTTCATCCCTCTTGAAGATTCCCAAAGACTCTTCATCTCCTCTGTCAATCACCCTGAAGTGTCTTTGAGTCCTTTGGCATAAACCATCAGTGGTTTCTGGAAATTACATTGTGACGTGCAATAGTAGCCCTTTGATTATGCTCAGATTCACCTGCATCGTTGGATTTACTCTGATGGGTTCTTGTGTTATTTACCTGTTTCACACTTTCGCAATTCAGAGATTCTGCGATGAGACATCTTGAGTCTCCATGTCACGAGTTTCGAAACTCCGAAACTGAGTTTTTCTGCACTGGCTCCTTCCTTTATATGACCACGGCTATGACCAAGCACTTATGCATAAATCACTTTCGCGATTTCGCATTTCTTGAATCTAGAGATGAGGCATCTCGACTCTCGAAGTCACGATCCCTGAGACCCCGAAATGGAGCTTATCTGAACTGACTCATTCCCTTCTCTTGACCACCGGTGGTGACCACAAGCTATGCCAAAAAGGCACTTCATATTTTTCATGAGTTTATAAACTTCATCGATTCTGATCGACGATTGAAATCTCCATAGATCTGACGGTTCAGATCTTATCGTGAATTCGCATCTCATGGTTCCTTAGATGGAGGTTCTTGTCACTCCAAGTTGCGATAGGAAAAGCTCTGAGATGGAGCTTAGATCAACAGTCCAGAACCCTTGGTGATCTGACGGTCCAGATCTTATCGTGAGTCCGCATCTCGCGATTCCTGTGATGGAGGTTCTCGTCACTCCAAGTCGCGATACACGAAGCTCCGAGATGGAGCTTAAATCAACGGTCCAAAACCCTTGGTGATGTGACGGTCCAAATCGTATCGTGAGTTCGCATCTCGCGATTCCTGCGATGGAGGTTCTCATCACTCCAAGTCGTGATACGCGAAGCTCCGAGATGGAGCTTAGATCAATGGTCCAGAACCCTTGGTGATTTGATGGTCTAGATCTTATCGTGAGTTGGCATCTCACGATTCCTGCGATGGAGGTTCTCGTCGCTCCAAGTCGCGATACGTGAAACTCCAAGATGGAGTCAGATCAATGGTCTAGATCAAACCTCAATCTGACGACTGAGATTGTTTCATGATTTTTCATATCGTGAAATCGAGAGGTTGGGGACCCCGTTCCTTTGACTTTTCAGTCAACGACATGACGATCTTTCACCATGTGTCCTATGGATCAATGGTCCACGACTGTCCCCGATGGACGGCCAGGATTCCTTCACAGTTTTAAGGAGTTGGATGACTCTTGAACTTATCCGCCTTGCAGTTTCACCATATCTAATAGATATTGCACCTTCGCAGATACCCCATATCCTACGGCCCAGATCTTCTCGCGATTTCGCCACTTTGCGATTTCGTTGCTTCACGATTTCATCCACCTTCGCGATTTCGCCACTTCGCGATTTCATCCACCTTGTGATTTCATCACTTCACGATTTCATTGTTCTTTCCATCGTTGTTCTTTTCCATCGTTGATCTTTTCCATCAATGACAAGCTCACTCCCAACTGTAAACCTTCCAACAATTCTATGCACTATCTCTTCTAAAATTATCGAGCTTGCTCTGCATCGCCTTCCTAAAATACTTCTGATACTTCTTCTTGTACTCATGCCATCTTCATTGTTGTACTTTCCATCAATGACAAGCATATGATGCTTGTTAAACATTTGCCAACAATCACCCCCTTTTGCATTGATGGCAACAAAGATACCCGGATTATTTTCTCCTCCTTTGACATCAATGTCAAAGAGAACATGCTCCCCCTGAGCTGTGGCAATAATTTTAGGAGGTATCAGAGCTTAAGCCAACACAAACTCCCCCTGACGGGATGGACTCTCTTATTTGAGGCCTGCAGATGTTTGTATCCAAACCAGAGTCTTCTTTTTCTGATTCTTGGACCTGTTCATCTTCAGCTTCCATTGTATCCTCTGTAGAATACTAAAAAATGCTCACCTCTCTTACTCAGACTCCTTCATCAACCTTTTCTTCTCATGAGTGAGTGACTCCCCCTGTCACTGTTATCTCTCTATTTCTGACTCTTTTCCCCTTTTGTTCCTAAAGGTTAACTTTCTTTGACAAGGTCTTTCCTCTTGTTATCTCTATAGAATGTCATGTATATCATTTTGTAAAACAAAATTTTGTTGTTGAAGAGGCTACTATCCCACTGACACTCTGTGTACTTGTTGCTTGTTACTGTTCAAACAACCCTTGGATTTCCCCATTGATTCTCATTGATTTCTAATGCTGCAATTTCATATTTATTCCATGATGCATACAATCCAAGATTTTATGTCCATATTCAATCACAAGAGAAAACTACTACACCCACTCTCATACCTGCTTTTCTTTCTCACAAATGAAGGACCTATTCCAGGTTTCTTAGGAGTACTGATTTTTTCTTTGTTATATCCAATACCATATTTGTCATTTGGTGATCTTTGATTATCCAAGATCTTATCCAGGGTCATGGAGTTGTTTAAGGACTTGCTTTGGGTGTTTTCCTTCTCAACCTTCAAGACTTCTGCTTCATGTTTATGACATGGTTCTTCTCCTACTTCATCCATGGGGTTAATGCTAACTGAACATGATTTTATTGTATCTGAATCTTCTTCTTTTCTTGCAGGAGAGGACTCAATTTCAACATCATTAATTTTCTTTATACTTTTATTCACCACTTGTCCTGAGTTTATCTTTACCTTACATTCTTTGGACGTGAGCACCTATTTACTGCCTCTATCACATTTTTGACTTGTACTGAGCAAATTATGTTTCATATCATCCATAAGCAGAATGTATTGGGCATCTCCTTTGTTATTACTCAAACTCATCATCCCTCTATCCTTGATTTTACCTGGTTCATCATTTTCAAGGATCACATTTTCTGTTTTGCTTTTACTTATGGACAGAAGCTTATCTATGTCTCCAGTCATGTGCTTGCAACATCCACTTTCTATATTCTCAGAGGCCTTTTGTTTTTGAATTGAAAGTGCTAGACCACATTTTTCACTATCTTTCTTTTTCCATGTGCTGGCCTTTCTATCTAGGAACTTTATCCTTTGATCTTCTTTGTAATTCTTCAAAGGGTAGTTTGCAGCTTTGTGGCAGAAGTTGTGATAGTTATAGCATTCAATCTCATTGTTCAATAGGTCAAAGTTGTTGTTGCAGCGTTGTTTACTCATTGACTATTTATTATTTCTTGACCTCCTTAGTTGTATGTCTCTAGACTTAGTTTGGAAATTTGCATTCTGTGATGGTTTGTTACTTGGTTGTATCATTCTTTGTTGAGGAAAATATTTATTCCTTTGAAATCTTAATTGCTTATGTCTAAGTCTTAAGGAACAATTTACATCTTTGTGACCAAAGTTAGAACAGTAGAAACAATATCCATAGAAAAATTCTTTGTACCTGGAAAATGATTGTCTTCTTTGAGCAAATCAATTTCTTCCATGTTGAGGATGTCCTTGAGAAAGGAGTACATTATCTCTTTGTTCTACAAATTCAGTCCTGGCACCTTTTTCTTTACTCGTCCTGGGTGGTTGATTGTCTTCCTTTGTTTCTGCAGGTTTGTGGTTGTCATTGGTTGTAGATTTAACAAACTTGATGGGTTCTTTGTTTCTTGGTTGACCACTACTTGATCCCTCTTCAAACCCCAAACTAGTTTTCAGCTTTGGATTTCTTTGCTGATTCAGAATGGTGGTTAATCCTTCTGAGGCTTTGATACTTGACATATTTTGATGATACAAGGTTTGAAACTTCTCCATCTCTTTGTTATTTTTTACTACTTCTTCTTCCAGGGCTTTATATCTTTCCCTCTTTTCTGATAGCTGATGTTTCGGAATATCCTCGATTTTCCTTGCCTCTTCTAATTCCACTTTTAGCGAGGAAAAGTCTTCATTAGGTTCTTTATTGTCTTTCTTGAACTATATCAACAATTGTCTTTGCTTTCTGTTCTTAATTCTTAGTTTGTCAATTTCTTCCAGTGCACTGATCAGTTCTCCTTCCATATCAACCACAGCTTATTCATCATTCTCATCACTGCATGTTCTTTCATTATCATAATCCTCTTTGGCCATCAACATGAATTCATTTACCTTATATTCACAGGAAGAGTCATTATCAGTGTCTTTTGAGGAGTCATCATTGTTTACACATAAACTCTTCTTCTTATCAAATCTTCTTGATTTGTGCTTCTCTTCATCTTCGAAGTTTTGATCATGTTTCTTGTGTGGACATTTATTTGCAAAATGACCTATCTTACCACAGTTGAAACATTTGAAGGGAAACTTACCTTGGTACTTTCCTGATCCTTTCTTTAATCTTCTCATGAATTTTGATTCAATTTCATTAGGCTCATAATCCTCATTCTTATATGCTTTAAATGATGCTTCTCTAGAAGTGGTTTTATCTGTAACTATCCTCATTTCATATGCAGTCAAAATTCCTAGAAGTTGATCAAAAGACAAAGTCTTTAGATCATTAAGTTCGTCTATAGCTGAGACCTTTGGGTTAAACCTATCTGGCAGAGATCTCAAAATTTTCTGAACTAAAGAGGTTTCCTCAATTTTTTCACCAAGTGCTTTCATTTCATTTACTAGTTCTTCAACTCTCAGAAAATACTTCCCAATGGTTTCATCTTCTTTCATCTGTAGATTTTCAAACTGTACTCTATAGGTTTGAAGCTTGGCATCTTTCACCTTCTCATTACCTTCATAATTGTTAATGAGTTTGTCCCACATTTCTTTAGCAGTTTGAAGATGCATCACCTTCACAAACTCGGCTTCTGCAAGTTCATTCAAGATAGAATTCATTCCCTTAGCATTAAAGATAAATTCTAACTTATCATCCTTGGAAGCTAGCACAACAGGCTTTATGTATCCAGTCTCTACTACATCCCATACATCAGCTCCTAAGGCCATTAGGTATGTTCTCATTCTAACCTTCCAAAAGGCAAAATTTGTTCCATCAAATAGAGGAGGCCTAGTCACTGAAGTCCCTTCATGGCTTGTCATGTTTAAGCTCTAGGATCTACCCTTAGATAAAAATGGGGCACGCTCTAATACCAATTGTTGGACAACTGAGAGGGGGGCGGGGGGGTGAATCAATTGTTACCGTGCTTAAACAATTATGCTTCTTTTAAACTCTTTGCAGAAACACTGAATGATGATCACAATAATGTAGGGAAATAAACAATGGCACATTCAACATCAGTCACATATATGAGAAACACAGGGACAAATATTTCCCGAGGAAACCCATACAGGGTAAAAACCTCTTTTTCTTTATATGATAAGTAATAGTTACATTCTTTACATTATCATACATATGAGAACCAACTCATAATGAGGCTACAACCTCAGTTTTGCAAGTTGCTACTTGCTGAGAGCACCAACTATCTGTTTTCTCTAGCACCCGCTAGAAGGAAGCACCAACTCCCTGGTTTCTCTAGAACCAACTAGAAGGAAGCACCAACTCCCTGGGTGTTTCTAGCACCAACTGGATGGAAGCACCAACTTCCAATCATACAGGAACCAACCTATATAACAGAGAACAAGAGTTCTCCCTTGCACCACCCTACCACCCTGGTTTCTCTGGCTGCAACTAGATGGAAGCTACAACTCCCTGTGTTCAAGCACCCACTTGAACCTATGAGGACAATATTCCTCCCTAGCACCTCCCTTCCACCCTAAATTATGAATATGAAATACTAAAACATATTACAGTGATATAGTGTTCAATAACAGCTTACAAGTCTCATCATTGTTCTGCTGCATTTCGTTGCTCTATCTTCCTCACTTATTTCCTGCACAATTGACTTTGTTGTCTGTTCTTCTGCTTTTTATGCTATGTGTGCCATGTCCATTCACTTCACAGTTCCTCTTCTGTTCAATTCATCTTCTGCACTTTCCTCCTTCTTCACACATGAATCACCTTCAACAACAGCAACCACAACAACTCCAACAGCAACAGTAGCCCCATCTCTTCTCTGTACTGTGTATTTATAGATTTTGTGCACCTTGTACATGCAATTCACGCAATACCTATGCATACTCACACTGCGCCGATATCCTCCACAACTTGAGTTCTCTGTTTGATCATCATCGTGACTCTTCAGCTTCTCTGGCCGTTTTTCCACTTGTTCAGCATCACTGTATGTTATGCTAAGATTCCTTAGCCTCTCTGGCAGTTGAGACTCTTCAACTTCTCTGTGATAGTCAAGCTCACCTTCTTTGTTCCAGTTACAAGCTTCAATGCTCATCCAATTGTCAATCACCTCCACAAGCATATTCATCCCTCTTGAAGATTCCCAGAGACTCTTCATCTCCTCTATCAATCACCCCAAAGTGTCTTCGAGTCCTCTGGCAGAAACCTTCAGTGGTTTCTGGCAGTTACACTGTGAGATGCAACAGTAGCCCTTCGATTTTGCTCAGATTCACCTACATCGTTGGATTTACTCTGATGGGTTCTTGTGTTATTTACCCATTTTGCACTTTCGTAATTTGGATATTCTATGATGAGACATCTTGAGTCTCCATGTCATGAGTTCTGAAACTCCAAAATGAAGTTTTTATGTGTTGGCTCCTTCCTTTATATGACCACGGCTATGACCAAGCGCTTAGGCATAAAGCACTTTCGCGATTTCGCATTTTTTGAATCTAGAGATGAGGCATCTCGAATCTCCAAGTCACGATCCCCGAGACCCTGAAATGGAGCTTACCTGAACTGACTCCTTCCCTTCTCGTGACCACCGACTGTGACCACATGATGTGCCAAAAAGGCACTTCATATTTTTCACAAGTTTATAAACTTTATCGAGTCTGATCAACGATTGAAATATCCATAGATCTGACGGTCCAGATCTTATCTTGAATTCGCATCTCGCGGTTCCTTATATGGAGTTTCTTGTCACTCCAAGTCGCGATAGGCGAAGCTCCGAGATGGAGCTTATATCAATGGTCCAGAACCCTTGATGATCTGACGGTCTAGATCTTATCGTGAGTTCGCATCTCGTGATTCCTGCGATGGAGGTTCTCGTCACTCCAAGTCGCAATACGCAAAGCTCCGAGATGGAGCTTAGATCAATGGTCCAGAACCCTTGGTGATCTAATGGTCCAGATCTTATCGTGATTTTGCATCTCGTGATTCCTGCGATGGAGGTTCTCGTCACTCCAAGTCATGATACGCGAAGCTCCGAGATGGAGCTTAGATCAACGGTCTAGAACCCTTGGTGATCTGACGGTCTAGATCTTATCGTGAGTTTGCATCTCGTGATTCCTACGATGGAGGTTCTCATCACTCCAAGTCGCGATACGCGAAACTCTGAGATGGAGTCGGATCAACGGTCCAGATCAAACCTCGATCTGATGACTGAGATTGTTTCATGATTTCGCATATTGCGAAATCGAGAGGTTAGGGAACCCCGTTCCTTTGACTTTCCAGTCAGTGGAGTGACGATATTTCACCATGTTTCCTATGGATCAACAGTCCACGACTGTCCCTGATAGGCGATCAGGATTCCTTCATAGTTTTGGGGAGTTGGATGACTCTTTGACTTATCCGCCTTGCAGATTCACCATATCTAATAACTATTGAGCCTTCATAGATACCTTAGATCCTACAACCTAGATCTTCTCGTGATTTCGCCACTTCGCGATTTCGATGCTTTTCGATTTCGTCCACCTTCGCGATTTCGCCGCTTCGCGATTTTGTCCACCTTGCGATTTCGTCACTTCACAATTTCGTTGTTCTTTCCATCGTTGTTCTTTGCCATCGCTGATATTTTCCATCAATGACAAGCTCACTCCCAACTATAAACCTTCCAACAATCCTTAGCACTATCTCTTCTGAACTTATCGAGCTTGCTCTTCAACATCTTCCTAAAATACTTCTGATACTTCTTCTTGTACTCATGCCATCTTCGTTGATGTACTTGCCATCAATGACAATCATACGATGTCTGTTAAACATTTTCCAACAAGTCCTTCAGCGATCCATCTTGCCAAGGATTTCACACACAAGGAGAGCGCTAACCCATTACTAGAACCCCACCAAGGTTCTACAATTCTAGGGCTTTAGTGTCCTCAACAGTAGTTGTTCTTTCCCAACATTCCAACTTTAATCAATATTATCTCATCTGCATCACACACATGCAGTTATCATGAGAGAAAATAAAACAATTCATTTAGAAATCAAATTTATTTCATAAGTAATTCAACTTTCCCCAAAATATGAAATTCTATTTCATAATTTTTCATTGATGTTGCAATAATAGGATGTAGTTTTCCTTCTAGATTTCAGCAAGAACCATGTTGAATACCATTTTTCCTGCAATGCTTCTATCTTTCATTCAGCCAATAAATTGTCAGTATTTCATGTACATCATACTCTCATTGCAATATATACAAAAATCTTATGAAGTGTTCTTAGAATTGTCTATAACTAACAATTCAATCACAACTACAAAACAATTTATTAGATAGAATGAACTATCATTCTATGCATACACATGTTCATAATTAATATCAGTAAGTTCATTACTTATTTTTCTGAACAAAAACTTTCTTGTAGTCAATGCTCATGTGACTACTTGACTTGCAACTTTCCTGTTGAAATGTCTAACATCTCCTGAAATGTTCTCAACTCCATGAGTTAGAAACATTTTAGTCGTTAGTATAATTATTTCCATGCAATAATATATATGCATGCACTCACAAAACGCATTCAGCAAATGCATTTAAGTATGCAATTCTATCATGTATAAGTGCAACTCTGCCACTTACTAGGAATGAGCGCAACTCTCAATGCATATCTATTCAATGCACCATTGCATTTATTTTCAGCATGACCTTCATCTAAGTCATGCATCTCACCATCCATAAATTGAAAATATGGCCAATGTCTTGACACATTCTCCACACACTTTCCATTGTCTTCTCGATTATTTGGATGCCTTCCTTTTCGACCCGAACACTACACCAAGAATATAATTATGTGTTGTGCATTAGTGTTAGAAAAAAGGTTGCAGTCCAAGTTTTATTTAAAGGTAGGAAGCTCATTGGGTATTTATGTGGTACATAACCTTTCTATATCCATACATTTCCATATCCAACCATGGCTTGGTCTCATACATGACTAGCATTACTAGCATCCATTCCTATAATAATTCTTATCTTTTATTGCTTTGGTTATTACCTCATAACCAAATTAACATGACATGTTATTATGTCAGTGAGTGCAATCAAAAGCTAAGAATATTTGATAACTATTACAGGCCTCTAGTCTTTACGACACCTAGTGGTATCTTACTCATGTTAATTCACTTAAACAATACCATACTGTGTATTATAAGAATTCAATCTGGGGAAATTCTTACCTGAATTTCCCTTTGGCAATTATGCAACATAATTTCAAAAGAGAAATACTTACCTACATAGTTGTCATTAAATGAATTTGATGCTACTTGATTAGTTGATGACAGTAGAAGCTCTCATGCCTCTTTATCAGTCTTATAATAAACATTCCATCTTTTTATTGCTTCCTTCCATATGCAGCAACATCGTCAGCAACACTTGCAAACATGCCAAAATTCTCTCTTTTTGTGTATGGTTGTCCAACAAGCCATAACATAATCGCTACTATAATAATCGCAGCAACATATTTCTTCCTGTATCACTTTTCTTTGTTGATCCCATAAGTCTTCAATTCTTCAGGATTCTTGAATCTTCTTGTTCTCTCACTGTAATCATTGTGCATGATTATTTCTGACTAGGGCAATTTCTAGCCAAATCAATCTTGGTTTCCTTTTCTTTTACGTCCAAATGCTAAGCTGATATTAACCTTCATCTTTTGTTTATTTCTTTGATCCATCTATCCCAACTCATACTTGGATGAATTATAATTCCAATCATGTTGTCTTATATACTTTGGGTTTTCAACATCCAGTTAATTTTCGGAAGGAACTACTTCAGCCCCTTCCTGATTGAATACTTTAGTATTTGAGTTTTCTTGTACCCTTCTCTTCTCTTTGCCAACTAGCCTCAAACTTGACTTGCATAGCCAATCTCTAGCATATTGTAATGATGCACATATGCCTCCTTTGCTAGTTTCTTAGAATTAATTAAAAGTACTTAATACTGCTTTTAATTTACCATCGTAATTTCAAGTGATAATTCCACCCCCCGGGAATGTCACTCATGGCTCTATGCCACTTGAGATGGATTCTTGTTAGGAACCATCTCCTTTTCATTCAAAACCATGCATAGAACCATTTTCTTCTTCATGGTTCCTTGTTGATTCTCTATAAAGATTCATTTCTTTTTTAATCCCTTCTTGGATTTGACATATCCATGCTATTGTGGAAATATCTCAATACTTTTGGAATGTATCAATAATCCTCTACTATTATTGATTTCCTTCTTAGAATGTTGTCATGCATTCCCATTAGCTTGATATCTACCTCATGATTTATTCTTCCATTATCTTAAGATGTTCAAGGATTTGACTCCATCCAGGAATCTTTCCTTGTCTACTTTGCACACTTGCAACCGTATATTATGATGATATTAATTTTCAGCATTCCATTATTACTTGAATTCCTCTGATCCAAATCCTACATGACCGAATTATATTTCCATTTGTGTTCTCTGAGTAAACTTGGATAGTTAACACCAACTTATTTCTTGAAGCAATTGATTTATCCTTTCCATGACTGATCATATCAGTGCTGGAATTAGCTTGATGAATTATTACTTTCTCTTGTCTTGACCCATCTTATTTTTCAACCCAACATGCATATTCAACTTATTTCATTCCATATTTGATGACCTTCATACCATGCTTCCATCACACATTATGGTAGAAATAATGGAGGTGTTATCTCCAAACTGTAGGACTGATCTTTGGAGATGTTTTCAATTTCTCCATGCATACATTTCGTCTTACTTTATCAAAATACTAGCATTATTATATATCAATCTGTATAGAACAGGTCTTCCCCAAACCATAATTTTATTTGGGCTCTCCATGTTTCTTATTGAACCCAACATCTGATCTAATAACTTATTAAAGTTCCCATATGTAAAATGAAGAATTGTCTCTATCCTTCTTTCTTCGATCTGTAGACATCTCTAGAACTTTTTATGTTTTAAATGTAACCATTACATCCAAAAACAGTGATAGAACAAATTCTTGTTAGCTAGAACCATAATATACCATTTTGGTAACATATGCACAATTTTTCCTTTTTTGGTCACCAAAAATCTTCTTTTTGACTTCCTGTGATCTAAGTTGTTCAATCCTCAATTATGATGGAATACATGGAATCCTTTTCCAAGACCTTTCCAATGACTGCTTCCTTGCTCAATTCATAATCCTAAGCAGAAATTTATGAACAATTGAAAATTTTCCTTTCAATGATGCAACCTCGGTGCAGTTATTCTCCTTTCTTAGAACCAAAATAGCTCTTGTATCTTTGTTGGATCCACTCATAAGGTTCACAGGCCTTCTTTACCACTTTTGATGTAGGTATGAACAATCAAAACCCTGTGGGCTTCCTTCCTAAGCCCTTTTCTTTCTTTAAAACAGTTTTCGGTCATTAGCCCCTTTTATTTGGCCCTGAATCTCATGTGACCAAGTGCTAGCAAATAGGAGCTTATCCAGAGCCTTGGGAGCCTTGGGAGCTTCGAGGCTCCGTAATTTTGGGCTTTGGAGGTTTTCCTTCTACCATATTTTATTTTCCCAAAACACTGAAGTGGCAGGCTTCTGGAGGGTACTTCTTTGAAGCTTCGATGCTCCAAGATTTGGGGCTTCTGACTATAGCATCCAGTATTTCCTCCAAAGGATGAACTGGAAAATTTCTTCGGGGCTTCGCACTTCGGAGGTTTTTCCTTCCTCTTCCCTTGTTTTTCCCAAATGTTGGACTGACGAACTGTCGAAGTCTTGTGAGCATCCATGTACCAGGGTGCTACGTGGCAGAATTACAAAGAGGACACATGACGCAGTCCAACATATGACACATGTCATATCTTAATTGGGCATGAAAGGTCTTTTAAATGCCTAAAAAATGATGACACATGGCAAGTGTTACTTCTATGACTTTGAAACTTCAGAGTTTGGAGATTTATATCTCAATACTTTGTGATTTCCCCAAACACTGAATCGACAAAGTACTGAACAAGTGATCCTTCAGGGTTTTGGAACTTCGGCGCTCCAGAGCTTCAGGCTTCAGAGGATTTTTTTTCATCTTCCTCCCATACTTCCTCCAAACGTCGAATTTTCGAACTCGGTGGTCTCCATGACTTTGTTTTCATTAAATAAGGTGGTGATGCATGGTCCCACCGAAGAGTGACAAGTATCAGGTCGCAACTGGTACATAATACATGTCAAAGGTATGAATCTGGATAACACATGGCATGCTTAGAGTAGGTCCACGTCATTCCTTGTGATGTCATCACGTCGTGTCACTTCGACACTCCGGAGCTTCGAGATTCGAAGCATTCCATAACTTCTTCCAACATTTCCTCAAATATCGAACCCCCGAACTTTCGGGGCTCACTTAGTACGGTGCACCCGTGGTGCTACGTGTCATCAATACAGAGGTGACACGTGGCCCAATCAACTATGGATGAATTTCAAATTCCCATTGGCACAAATGACCTGTCAAACGCATGAAGCATATGGACACATGGCATACGTATGGTGGTCCACATCACCCTAGGTGACATCAGCATGCCACGTCACTTTTGTATTATGTGACTTCGGAATTTTGGGCTTCGACGGACTTTGCACCTGCACACCTCTAATATGCACTAATCGGCAGCCCTCATTCTCTGTTTAGATCTACATTTAATGTTCTTCCTTCAATGAATGGCATGGATTGTCTCTGACTTCGGGCCTTTGTATACATTAACACTTCACAACAATAGACTTTCGGATCACTGAAATAGGAAACCCCCTTAAGATTTTAAGAATCAACGGTCCACACTCCTGGCTGAGATCTATGGTGGATAGGAGCTCTGGGGCTCCGGGCTTCGACAGATTTTTCCTTACAACACAATATTTTCCCCGAATGTCGAAGTGGTTGATTCCTCAAACCACCGCTCTCTCGAGCTTCTATACTTCAGCGCTCTAGACTTTTGGACTTTGGAATACTTTACCTTATAACACTTCAAAATACTTGAACGTTGAACTGGAGAATACGGTGATCTCCTTAGCTTGGTTGTCAAACAATTAATGTAGTGACACATGGCCCCATCGACGGATGATTTGTGTTAGGTTCCAATTGGTACTAAGGGCATGTCAAAGGTACAAAAACAAGTGGCACATGACAGGTTTATAGGAGATCCATGTCACCCTCGGTAACGTTAGTCTGCCATGTCACAGTTTCACTCTAGAACTTCAGAATTTCAGGCTTCGAGAGATCCAAGACTAGCACACTCTATTTCTCACTAATGTTGAACTTCCAAACAATTGTTTCTTGGAGCTTCAGGACTTCAGTCTTTGACAGATTATTTTTTTGAACTTAACTTAACCTCTGAACTGTCGAACATCGAACTGGTACTTCCCGGGGCTTCATGAATTCAGGGCTTCGGGTCTTCAATGGTTTTATCTGCTGAACCTACCCCAACCCCCGAAATGTAGGACTCTCGAACAAGATGATATGCAGACACGTGTCTCCAATAATGGACAGTCTGGATTGGTTCTGAACTTTGGGACTTAGGGAAAATTTTCACTTTGTGCAATCTCAAATGGATTTCCCCAAATCGTCGAACTGCTAAACTACTTGGCAAATCCAATGGCTCACCTTCTCCCAAATGATCTACAACATAGATTCACTCTGGTATTTCGAAGCTTCAGGGATTTTTCCTCTGTCTCAACAAAACTTAAAACTCGTCGAAGTAATGAAGTCCGAAGGACTTGAGGGTTAACCACCGCGCTCATTTCCCAGATCTGGTGACTGTGAAGGGTCTTCCTTCTCCCGAACAGATCCAACAGCTTAATTTTAATTTTATGTCCCATAACCATGGTTATTGTGGCTTCCCAATCTTCCACACCTCTTGATATTTCAAATACAGCCCAAGTGTTCTCTCAACGCCCTTCTGGCACTCATGGACGCTCGGAAACTTGAATTTTTTCCATTTCGACAACAATTAATTCTAAACGTTTTCTTCAATTTCCACTTACATGGCCATCCAGGCTCAATGTTGAAACCATGGGCTATGATACCATTTTGTAGCACCCTCGGCCACCCAAGTTGGGTCATGCGACCTAAAACACATTTTTACTAAGCTTCTGATAACCAAAATGCAACATACCCAGCCATAGACCTGCTAGGCTATGGCACACAGAAACTCTTGTGGAACATCATACAAATAAAAATTAACATATAGTTACATTCTGTTAATACATAGATTAATGTGGAAATAACAGTAAGCCTATCCATACAGTACATATAGGAAAAACTCATAAATATAAAACATGTACAAATATACAGCATGTAAATGAACATAGAAATGGTACTCATGTTTTTGTAGAAGATCACCAACTGCGTGTAGACCTTCAACAAACCTCCCATCCATAGACCATGTTTCTCATCACTCTCCACAGTGGGTCACCCCCGAGTGGGGACTAAATTCCACCCAGGTAAATGGATTCCTAGGCTAGGCTGAGACAATGGGATGCTACACATTCAATCAGGAATGATTCCCTCCTAGGAGCCAACTTATACACACATCCTACAACCTCTCATTCCCCACATTATTGTCCCACCCTAGGAAGTGTTCTCCTTCTCTGGTCAATAGTCCTTTGGTTGCCCCACTTCCCTTCTAGGGCTTCAGCAACAGGCCAGACAAGAATTCTCAAAGCACTATCGTTGTTTTTGGGCTCCCTCCAGAAGAAATCACTTCCCCATCAACCTTTCTCACTTGGAGAGAGTTTCTCATAGGCATGACAACCTACTTCTTATTTTTTAGTAAACTCTCTCACCTAGAGAGAGTTTCTCACCGGCCTAACAACCCACCTCTTCACTCTCTATCCTAGGTAACCAACAGCAGGCTTAGGTGAAAACAGCTTCAACGTTTAGCTAATGCATAGGTAAAAAGGAAACCACGGCCTTTGATTTTGGAAATAGACATTGCTCATAAAAAGAAAGTATATCACAAGCTTAGGTAGGAATAGGTGCATTGTGCCACCCAGGAGGATCATAGGTTTCAGCTAATGATAAGAAAACACGGGATATGGCTCTAGAATGCATGAAAGTTTCAGAGGTATGTGCATGATCAAAGGTCAAAAATGGAGGTAATGGCTTCATGTGTGAATGCGTGAGTGCATGGGAATCCTAACAAGAATGGAAGAGAACCCCCAAAACGAATTGATTTCCCCCCATATAACTGCATGTGCCAAGATTGACACATGGCTCTCTTGGATCTCATTCCTCTCCACTTGGAGTTTGTTCCTTTTCCCAAAGTAAATTAGGATAACATGAGTTATTTCCAAACCTTAGTATTTTAGGAAATATATTATAATACTCCCTTATATATAAGCCCTAAAGCTAATCCCTTTTTCCTAGCCTCTCAGCCCCTTCCCTTTCCCTAACTAGTGGATCTTAGTCCCCCATTCTCTTTTATCGTGGTCGGTCTACACACAGTAGTGTATTTATATTAATGATATGAGTATTTACATATACAAAAATAGGCGCATTGGCCTTTAGAATCTAGGCTCTCCGACCTAATCATCACATAACCCTCCTAGCTTATAATCACTTGGCTCACCAACCTACAAAACATATTTACATTCCCAATTACAACTGGGGCTCAGTCTTAGGATATTACACAGATTGAGGTATAGGTTTGGTCCATGGTTGATGTACTTGTTATGATACATTGTTGATGGTACAGGTTGATGCATGGTTGATGCATGGTACAAGTTGGTACTTGGTTGATACACATATCTTGTGATGGTATGTGGTGATCTTTGTATATGCTTGGTAGAGGCATGTGTTGGTGTTGTTGAGAATATGGTTTGAGATATTCTCTTGGCAATCTTGGCATGAGTTGCATGCAGATGAGAGTGGATCAGATTTCATGGATGAGACAGTGATTGATTGGACGGGTTGTTGTGACAATGGTTGATGTGACATTGATAGTGATAGTGACAGTGGCAGTGACAATGACAGTGACAGTGGCAGTGATTTTGGTAGTGAAAGTTGGTCTACACTTGTATTTTAGGGCGGTTGGACGAGACAAGGAAAGGGAGTTCTAGCCTCGTTCCGATTGGAGTTGTAGAATTAGGGAGTTGGAGATTCCTTCAAGTTGGAGCTTGAGAGCTAGGTGGGTTTATCCATCTTTTGGTTGGAGCCAGAGAACCTAGGGGATTGGAGCCAGAGAATTCATGGAGTTGTAGCTTCCTTCAGGTTGGATCTTGTAAATAGGGGGTTGTAGCCTCCTTCCATTTGCAGCTGGAGAATTGGGAATTTGTTTCTTCCTATGAATGAATTCTTGATATATATAAGAAATCATTTTGTGGTTTTATCCAATTTGGGTTTCCACGTAAATATTGATGTATTATGTTCTTGATGTGATGTTTCTTATGTTTACATGTTTATGATATATATATATATATATATATATATATATATATATATATATATATATATTCGATGCATTCATAGATGATACATTGATGAAAAACGATTGAGAATTTTTTATCAAGTGAAAGAATATATAGTGTGGTTAAAAGTGGTATAAAGTGTTCATATTGATTCACCCCCCCTCTCAGTATTCCAACAATTGGAATCAGAGCAAGTTCCTTCAAGGAAATAGTTTAACCACTGGAAGGTAGACCATGGAGTACAGTATGAATGGATCAACAATGTTCAATGGTCAAAAGGGAGCACTTAGTTGTTACAGGATACAATTCTACAAAGAAACCAAAGACTACAGCCAAGAAGGAATTGAAAAGGAACAACAAAATAGCAATGGATTTTATCTCTGAAGGATTGCATGGTTCAATAAAGGACAAAGTCAGAAAATGTTCATCAGCTAAAGAACTCTGGGACAAGATACATAATATCTATTCTTATCCCATTACAGAATTAGAGATTGCTAAAGAATATGCAGGTACAGAACAAGAGGTAAGATGTTCATCATGTCAGATAGGTTCAGAAGAAGAAGAGTTTGTAGTCAACAGAAGTGAGTTATTTTTCTTTACTTGTGAAAAGCGTGGACATCTTAAAATTGAATGCCCTTATTTGAAGATTGAAAGTGATGAGATAGAACAACCCAATGAAATAGAAGGCAATCCTGAGATTGAAAAGGAAAAGGATATTGAAGCAAAATTAAACAGTGCTCTGGATGAACTAACCAAAGAAAGTAAGAAGAATTGGTCACTTGAGGAACAATTAGCCAAGAATAATTCTCAAGAACATTCTGAAGAATCCCAACAAGTCATCATGAAACTAAAAGCTCGGATAGAAGAAGCCAGAAATATTGAAGAACCATACAAAATTTAGATGGAAGAGAAGCAATCTTTGGAAACCGAAAGAAAGGAAGCTCAAAATAGAGAGAAGATGCAGATAGATCATCTTAAGTAAAGAATTGGCGACTTAAATTATATTGAAGAAGAATTTGATCAAGAATAGAGAAGAATTGAAAAATAAATCATCACATTGAATATCCAACTTGAAGAAGAAAAGAGAACAGAAGAAGTCATGAAGATTCAGATGATGAATAAAGAAGAAGAGGTTGAGAAGATTGAAGAATAAGTTGTCACATTGAGAAGTAAAATTGTCAAGCTCAGAAAGAACATTGAAGAGATAGAAACATCCACATCAGCAGTAGAGGATGAAGAAAAACATTACAAGGTGCCAGAAAATAAAAATGAAGAAAAGAGTAAGATTTATGCTGAAGTACTCAAAGGAAGGAATCATGGTCAGCAAGAATCAAAGAAGAATAATAGAGATACATCTTCAAAAAGACATACCATGTTCAGGTAGCAAAGAAGCTTCAACCATAATGAATAGATCCACAAAAGAGAAGATCGTGATCATCCAAGGCAAGAATTCATATGGACTACACAACAAAAATGATCATCCACTCCCAGGTATGTAAATTTATTTTATGTTCATTGTTTTTATTGTACTAACTTAGGACATAAGGTTTCATATTTCATGGCTTATGGGAGAAATTTTCAAGCAAGAAAATCTTATGTGGCCCCACATGACATTGAATTTTACAAGTTCCATAACTATGGACACATAGCTTGTGATTGTAGAAGCATGATGGATACTTATTTGAAAAGAAACATTGATATTAGATATAAGACGGTTTGGAAAATAAAATAAGAACAAGTAAAGTAATATCAGATGAATGAAGAACACCCAGAAGTCATAATCTCAATATTGGAAATAGTACAAGATGACGACAAATGTACAAGGAAAAACAAAGATGTCATATATAGGAAGGTTTGGAGAAGAAATGAAAAACAATAAGAGCAGGTGAATAAATTCCAGGTCCCAGAGATTGTAGGATTTGCAGTAGTATGAGAAAGAAAAGAAGAGAAAGTGAATAAAGAACATGTTCAAAATATTGTATTTCGGGAATTGTAGTATAATATCAATCCATAGGAAGAAAGGAAGAAGTCAGAGTTCAGAAAGATGATGAGTCCATAGACGAAGAGGAAGATTACTCTGTATCAGAGAGGGTACTTTTCCGAGCCATCTGTCTTGGAGACTCCCAGTAAATATGTATGTTGAACGGGGGGAGTCCATGAAGTAGATACTACCGATCAGAGAACCATATTTTGAGCAGTATGAAGTGTTTTCATAGACATATTCAAAGCAGTCAAATAGAAGAAGTACAGAATAAACAGATAGATCGGTTGAGAATTAGTGTTCCCACACAGGTATCAGTTGGGAGACATAATTTTATGATTCTATTGCACATATGTATTCAGGTAGGGATATATTTAGTACAGTTTTTTCTAGACAAGTAGAGTTTGATGAGCAAATAGATTATATCAGTGGACATATTTTGATAAACATGAACATGTGATGATTAGTTGTAGTATATTCAAGAGAAGTCTTCAGAGTGGTACAATGAAAGTTGGGTCATCATTATGGACAGTTGAGTAGAAGGGTTATGAACATTTTGTGACATATGGACAGAGATGGATTCATGAGATGCTTAGCAGGTATAGGAAAAACGGGTCATATGAATAGCAACATATATAATTGGAATCAGCGGAATCAGTTGGTCACTGAAAGGAAAGTGAAAGGTACGGTAGAATAGGGAAAAGAGAAATCGTCAACATAATCTATATCATCATAAGGACATTGTTGATCAGTATGGTCAAGTGAACATGACAAGTAAATGAAGAAATAATTTTTTTTTTATTTTTTTTATATATGTCAATGAAATTCAAGAGGAAGCACCAATGGACAATAAACAACACTGGAAGAGAGGAAAGGAAACATGTGCATGTATCCCTACATTGATCTACATCTTACAGAAAATTCAAGGACATAAAAATCATCAGAGAGAGAGATCCAGAAAGGAATATTAGTAGCATATAGACAGGGAGACATACCCATAGGGGGAGATATTATTTTTCCCGTGATTGGTTAGAGAAAGTACAGTATCGAGAGGAGACATATCAACAGGGGGAGTTAATCGTTGGTCAAATATGAAAAGAAAGAACAGAGGCATGAATACAGGGGGAGAATGCCCAAGGGGAGATACCATTTTCCATTGATGTCAAAGGGGGAGAGATAGAAACATTGATGAGGAGTGATGATCACAGAGGGAGCATGAGCATGAGTGTTTCCATGTCTAAGTGTTTCCATCAATGTTGGTTTTTCCATCAATGCCAAAGGGGGATATTATTGGAAAGTTGGTTGTCATTGATGTCAACCCTTGGAGAGTGATATTGGAGATTGATGTCAACCCTTAGTGATTGATTTCAACCCTTAGATATTGATTTCAACCCTTAGAGAGGTCTAGATATGTTGGACAATTGATTGACATTTTTATGATCAATATTGATGGTGAATTAGTTGGGTACATTTGGTGTAGCCTACATGTAACCCCATAGGTTTGGTTATGGGACCCGAATTTTATTAAGGAATATGGACATGAAGGATAGTGAAATTGTAGGTAATACTATCATATATGTATAGTACTCATCGTTCCATTTTCGGTGATATGTAGAACGCCACATAGTTCCTCACGGTTAGGGAGATATGGCCTTGTAAAGTTGGAAGGCCCGAAGAGTGGACAAGAAGCCTCTAGTTTATTACAAGTATTGGTTAAAGGGGTAAAGTGGTTGTAACAAGAAACCCCTAAATTAATTAAATAGGTTACCTAGCACAAGTATAACTACCCCTCAAATATTCTCTCATAAGAACACACACACTTACAATTGAATATCTATCTAGTGTTTGTTATGGTTTAGAATTGTCATATTTTGGAAAGTTTGTGATGACATTTTTCTGAGGTTACCAAGGAAGGTCGAAGGTGAAAGTATTGGGGTTGCATATAGCTTGAGTAATCCTATTTTCTGAGGTATGTGCAAGTTTCATATCAGTAGGGTGTAGATGTACGTTGGTTGTAGTGGAGGAAAGCGCGTATACCCACAGGTTGTAGAAGATAAAGTCATGTATATGTAAAAAGACTTGTGAAAGGTTGAGAAGGGATGTTGGTACTAGGTTGTTTAGAAGAGTTACAGGTCTGTATTACAAAGTATCGGGTCAGCTATAGGATCAGAGGTAAGTTTTAAGAGTTACATTTATGTGATTGTATCTTATGCTTGGTGATGGTATGGTACATGCTTGAGAGGCTTGTCTTGTTGATGTATGGTACATATTGGTGATCATATGATACATTGTTAGTGGTACATTCTTGGTTGGTTGGTATCTAGTTTGGAATGGTATATTGTGTTATGAGGTTGCATATTAGTGATATTGAGGAGCATGCTTGAGGCATGTGTTTGTGAGATTTGGTTTATGACTTGAGGCACATATTTGTATGCATGGTACATGTTGGTTGAGGTATACTTGGTGAGAGACATTGTTGGTTCATATCTTGTTTTATTGGCATATGGTGTATGGCATGATATGGTATATGGTTGAGACACTTGTTATGGTGCATAGTTGGGACATGGTATGATACATGATATGGTACATGGTTTATGTACATCATTTTTTTGCATGGTTGGCACATGGTATGGTGTTGAGGTGCATGGTTGATGCACATTTTTTACAGGTTAATGTATGGTTAGGTACAGGTGTTGGTGCATGGTTGATGCACTTGTTGTGGTACAGATTGCAGTACATGGTTGATGGTACAGGTTGAGGTACAGGTTTGGTGCATGGTTGATGAACTTGTTATGATACATGGTTGATGGTATAGGTTGATGCATGGTACAAGTTGGTACTTGGTTGAGACACATATCTTCTGATGGTATGTGGTTATCTTGGTATATTCTTGGTAGAGGCATGTGTTGGTGTTGTTGAGCATATGGTTTGAGATATGCTCTTGGTGATCTTGGCATGAGTTGCATGAATACAAGAGTGGATATCATTTCATGGATGAGACAGTGATTGATTGGACAAGTTGTTGTGACAGTGGTTGATATGACAGTGATAGTGATAGTGACAGTGGCAGTGGCAGTGACAGTGGCAGTGGCAGTTATTGTGGTAGTGACAATTGGTCTACACTTTTATTTCAGGGTGGTTGGACGAGGCAAGGAAAGGGGGTTGTATCCTCCTTCCGATTGGAGAAAGATAATCATGGAGTTTGAGCTTCCTTTAGGTTGGATCCTGAGAACTAGGTGGTTGTATCCACCTTCTGGTTGGAGCCGGAGAACCCAGGGGGTTGTAGAATCATTCTAGTTGGAGCCAGAGAATTCAGGGAGTTGTAGCTTCCTTCAATTTGGAGCTTGTAAATAGGGTGGTGTAGCCTCCTTCCAGTTGCATCTAGAGAATTGGGAATTTTGTGCTTCCTACGAATGAATTCTTGATATATATATATAAGAAATAATTATGTGGTTTCCTCCCATTTGGGTTTCCATGTAAATACTGGTGTACTGTGTTCTTGATTTGATGATGCTTATGTTTACATGATTTATATATATATATATATATATATATATATATATATATATATAGAGAGAGAGAGAGAGAGAGATAGATAGATATTGTGTGTGTGTGTGTGTGTGTGTGTGTGTGTGTGTGTGTGTGTGTGTGTGTGTGTGTGTGTGTGTGTTGGATGCATTCATAGATGACACATTGATGATAAATTGTTGAACATTGTTGATAAAGTGAAAGAATATATATTGTGGTTAAAAGTGGTATAAAGTGATCATACTAATTCACCCCCCCCCCTCTCAGTATTCCAACATAGGGTGCGACATTGTCTCAGATTTTCCCACTATAGCGTGTGACATTGCTTAAAAGAGGAGAAAACGATGGAATTCAAGAAGATTCTAGAAAAGAAGCTTCGAGATGAGGTGTTCTCCGATCAGTTTGGATATCACCCATGCTCGTGATCTAAGGGGATCCTAACATATCATCCTAACCTCCTCACCCATTTCCTCTTCAATCTATAAAAGGAGGCTTCCCTCATGAGGAAAGGTTAATAGAAAATAGTGAATGAAGAATAATGTTTGATAGATTTGCTTTTGGTTTGTTGTTAGAAGATTGTTAGTAATTATTTGTCTTTGAGGAATTCAATATTAGCTAAAGGATTCAGTTGATGGTGATGGATTTCATGGATGCATTGTGGGTATTGGAGCAATGAGCTTGTTGGAAGGAGCTTCACAACATCAAGGCAGCTTTGGTTGTAATCTCTTTTCATTATCATTAATATAATAATATAGTTTCTTCCCCACAAAGGTTGTCTTTATTTGATTATATTTTTTGCATTTATCCTTGATCATTTGCATAGGTTGTATCAAATTATACTTGTTACTTTCACCTTTGTTGTCTTGTATTTCTTGCATTTTATCATACATAAGTCTCATGACAAAGTCGTTGGAAGATACAACTAGTGAGGACAATCGTCTATTACAAGGTATGAATCCTTCGCTAATTGGTAATTTTATTATATCAACCTATAGAAAGTTCTATGTTCTATATTTTTTTTTCTAGTCTTGGTAGTCGAGTCTAGGGAGATCATCCTGTGTCCGCACATAACGATTTTTCCGGTAACAAAATTGGTGAATTCACTGGGGATAATTCCTTCATATTTTCTCTATTAGCCTTACTCCCTTGCATTGATTTAGATCTCTAATTATTCACCTCACATTATGTGATTGGTCAACCCTGAAATTCACTGGAAATCTTCTTTAGTTTTTATTTTTTTCCAAGCTTTTCTTGATTGTCGCACCCTGCCTTTGAGAAATAGTGCGACATTATCGCACTGTGCATAGTTTGCAGCCTGGGACACTCTGGATTGTTTCTCTGTGTGCCACAGTAGCCTGCAACAGTTCTTGGAAAATAATTTTTTATTTGATTTTTTCCTACCCAAGTCTCATATCTGACCTTTGCTGTGAATCTTAGGTTTTCTTTACAATCTTCTTGGCAGTCTTAGAGAATGTTTTTTATCATTGTCTCAATTTGTTCATGATTTCTTGGCTTTGTCTTTGGTAATTTTTTTCTTATATGTGAAAGAGGTATAATCTCTTAGCATGGTCTTTGAGTGTACCTCAATTGGCCCTAAATTTATTTTTTCAACGTGCTTTATTGAATGGTTTTCTCTTATCTTTTGTGTTAAGGATTTTGTTTTGAAAAAATAAGTTATTTTATCTTTTGCTTTGCATTTGGAATATCTTTGTAGTTTTGGAAATATCATTGTGGGAGTTTTATTGTACCTTTGTGTTGTGTCTTGAGTTGTGGATGTATATTTTTCCCTTGAATAATCTTTCGTTTCTTTCATTGCAAACTTTCATATTAATTGAAAAACAAAGGACTTATGTGGAATTGCACTCATTTTCATTTTTTTTAAATCAAGAGGAAAAATATTATGCATTTATAATTCTAGGATGAATTTGAATCATTAATTCATTGATAGTTTTGTGAAAATATTTGGATCTCTCTTGAAAAGAATTGTATTTTGAGTTTCGCATTTCAAAAGAAAAGTACTTTCTTTCTCTCATGCAATTAGGATTCATTGAATATAAATTGCATTTCATATCTTATTGCATGACATTTTGAGTCAAGGTCAAGGTTAAAACTAAGTGCTAGTAAAATTCATTTGATATTTTTTATCTGGTAGCACACCAACATTAGTTTAGGAGTAGATATTTGGAATAGGTGGTGAGGATAACTCTCCATTGTCAAACAAACATTTGGATCTTGTGTTAGGGAGATAAATCCAATTTACACATCTCTATCATGGGAAACCCTTCTCAACAAGGGTAAATCACAAGGTCAAATTAGGATCAATGAAATGGTATTGGTGGAGTGGCCTGCATGTATTACAAACAGTGTTGTTAGACTCTTGGGGATCACTTGGGAGGTCGTACCTCAGTCTGAGGCACCTATCAAGTGGATTTCGGGTTTCAACCCTACCCTTTCATGTATACCTAATTGTCGATTGTTTCCCCAGGCTTGGGTATTGTAACTGGTAACCTTACAGGCCATAATATTTAGGGATCCTACACAAGGTGATGGCAGAGGGGAAAGTCTTTGTTGTACCTAGGTCAAACGTTGGGCAAACTTACTCAAGCTCCTTGGAGGGTAACCCACGGTTCTTCTGTGCGGGAACTGGCACCAAGGCATAAGTCCATTAAGCAGGTTTTCAACGTAATTGGTCCACCCACTCTACCCCATCCCTTTTTACATTACTCTCATGATGTTGCATTTCATCACCAACTAGTGTGTTCACTTGAAAAATTTTGTTTGCATGGTTTGCTTCCTAGTTTGTTAGTTGAGTGTTGTTTGTTTTCTATAGTGGGATTTAATTCTTCTACCCTTTATAATGTGGTTGACGATGATCTTTTTCTCTCGTGTAGGATGCAAGGACTTCCTTCTGAATATTATCAACCAATACATCCCCATTCACCTGAAGATACTTCTCAAGGAGATATTGTTGACGAGGAAAATTACTCCGACACTGGGAGTGTTTCTACTCCTTTGATTCAACATTCTGAGGTATTTATCACAAGTACAAGTGTTCAGGAAGGTTTTGTCCCTCCTTCAAACCCACCATTAACCAATCCCCTTGGTCCAATTTTAGTCCGAGTAAATTCTTTAGGAGAAATTGTAACTGAAGATTATCCTAGATTACCGTCAAGTTCTTTTGAAGAAGAAAATATGGAATCAAGACAACCTGATCGAAGTGAAGGATTCACAACCCCTGTTCAAACCTTTGTTATATCAGATCCAAGTAGAACTCTAGTTATTCCTTTGTAACATCCCCAGCATCCAACTATTATGCCACATAAAACTTTCTGAACTATATACAAATTAAAACATATACACACAGAAACTCTTGCAGAATTTTATATATAAAAATTAAAACAAATGAATACAATCTACAAATGCACAGATTCATACAGAATAATAATAAAAATACATATGCAACACACACAGGAAAAACCCATAAAAATAAACGCATAAATAATAATGCAGCATGTAATTTAACACACAATTGACACTTATCTTGGTAAAAATATCACCAACTGCATGCAGACCTTCCACGAACCTCCCAACCTTAGACCATGTTGTTCATCACTCTCAGCAGTGGGTCACCCCCAAGCTAGGACTAAACTCCACCCGGGTAAAGGGATTCCTAACCAGGCTCATGTATCTCAGACAACAGGAAAGACTCTGTCACAGGTGTCAACTCAAACTAACAGCCTAAAGTCCCTCATTCCCACATTCATGTCCCACCCCAGGAAGTGTGCCCCTTCTCTACTCAACAGTCCTTCGGCTTCCCCTCTTCCTTTCTGGGCTTCAGCAACAAGCTGAACATGAAGCCTTAGAGATGTGTAGTTGCAGTTTAGCACCTTTGGGAATCAATTCCCAACAATTCTCTCATCTAGAGATATTTTCTCACAAGCTTGACAACCTACCTCTTCAATCTCCCATGGGCCTGGAAACCTGATTCTTCAGTCCAACTCCTAAGCTAACGAGGTACAAGTATAGGTACATGTATAGGTATGGATACGGGTATGGTATGGGTTCGAGTATGGTACAGGTACAATGATAGTAACAAAATGGTACCGAGGACAGATGAATGAGTGAGTGAATGATGATGGAAATGAATTAATGAATGAATGGACAAATGAACTAAGTCCAAACTATATGTATGCATGTTCCCAACTTGACACTTTTCATGTTGAGAGCTACTTTGTTCCACTTGTCCCCATCCTTAGAACTTAGGATAAAATAATTATCCATACTTTATACTTTAATTAATATTAATATAATATTTATTTTTTGCTTAAGATCCCTAGCTTAGCCCCTTATCCTTAAATTTTAGCCCCCCCTTTCCCTAACTAGTGGAGTTTAGTCCCCCATAATATTTTATCTTGGTCAGTCTACACACAACGATGTATTATATTAATGATATGAGTATTTACATATACAAAAGTAGGCTCACTGGCCTAATTCAACACATAAGCCTCCTAGATTATAATAACTGGCTCACCAGCATATAAAACATAAAATATACCCAAAGGCTCCCTGTTATAAGATTAATCGGTAAATGAGGACATAAACAGATATCCCTAGATCCCACTGGAAACTAGAACAAAACAGAACAGAACACGAAACTTTCCCTAAGTTCTAATCATTGAGTTTACTAATTAACAAGAGATGGGAAACATACCTTTTAAATGTCACTTCCTCTTGCCATTGTCATCCTAGCTCCACTTCAATGCTCTTGTGATATTGAATCTGTAAGGGAACACAAACCAACCAAAGTTAAAGCAACACAATGTACTCAACAAGAACTTATGCATGTGATCAAGGAATCATACAATAAAACAAGACTACTTTTATGGGAAAGAAACATATTGTTGTATCATATTAAATGAAAGTGGAGATTACAACCAAAATCCTTGATGTTGCAAGGTCCCCTTTCGATGACCCTTTGCTTCAACACACACACCTTTGCTCCAGCCTTGAATGAAGAAGATCCACAATAACTTGATGAACTGAAATGAGGCTCTCAAGCATGATCTAATGCAGAGTTCTCCATACAATTCCTAGCCTATTCAATCTTAGCCTTTTAATGCTTAGCCTTTTCCATGAGAGGTCCCTCTTTATATAGAGTAAAAGAGATATGGGTGAGGATATTAGGATGATCCCACCAAATCATAGAAGCGAGTAAGATCCAAACCGTTCGGAAGCCACCTCATCTTCTAGAATATCCCCTTATAGAACTTTCATGAAGTTTTACTTTTCCTTAGCTTTCAACATCGTCGCACCCTAGGTATAGTGTATCTTGTGGTGACATCACAGTCCATATCTAGAGCAGGATGTGACAATCAGACATCATTTCACCCCATGCATTGTGTAGGGTGTGACAACCTTCCTTAATAGGGTTTTTTAGAAGAGAAACCCAATCACTTTCATCATGGAGAAAGACTCTTTTTATATTTTTACAGGAACATGAACACATGTTGTCAATGGATCACTGGGGTGACCAAAATAATGTGTAACACTCCCTAGCCTCAAAATCACGCACACTTAAGTTTGTTGTGTGTGATATCCTGGAATGTGCACACTTCATCATTTTAGTGTGCAGTACATGTGCGCACTATACCCTGGAAGGTGCATGCAAAATTATATCAACAGCTCACCAACTTATAAACATTTTTACATTTACATTTACAATTTTGGGTTCATATTAGGGGTATTACAATCCCCTCCCCTTATTTATTCATTATCTTCAGTCCATTATATACTATGCACCATTCAAATTATTTAAAAATATCCAATCTTGAGCTATTGGAAGCTTGTTATCCATATGGTGCTCTACTTTCCAACACCAATTCATGTATTTATACCGCAACTGGAAGTAATTTTCTCTATTCAATAGAGATTCTTCCATGAATAATTCATCTCACTGTAACATTTGACACACCCTCCTTATGGTTTCTATCATGCCATAAGCATCCTTGGGTTGCCTCCTTGTTTCACTCACCCTTCCAGGCTCAGGGATCCCTTCACTTCTACGTGGTCCTTTAGCGATCCATCTTGCCAAGGATTTCACACACAAGGAGAGTGCTAACCCATTACAAAAACCCCACCAAGGTTCTACAATTATAGGGCTTTAGTGTCCTCAACAATAGTTGTTATTTCCCAACATTCCAACTTTAATCAAGATTATCTTGTTGATACTGAGAGGGGGGTGAATCAGTATCAAGTACAATTTAAAAACCTTTTTCAACTTATACTTAAACCATTCAATTATATGTAATGATAAATGAACAATAGTATAAGAGTTACATCAATACACCACAATACACCTTGCATAATATATGAGAAATAATCAATAGTTTTTGTTCAAGGGAAGTAATGACTTCCAAAGGTAGCTACAGCTTCCAAATGTAAAGGGAGGGATAAACCTCCAAGAGGAAGATACAATCCTCCAATATCAAGATATATTTTAACTCTCTATCCTTTCCCCTTCCTTCCACCCAAGAATATATGAGAGATAATAAAACTTTACATTAAATCATCACCATCAACCAATCATCACATAGAACCTGATAATGCTTTCTAAGACTTCTACAATTTCTGAAATTATTCAATTCTTGGAGTACTCTAATCCTATAGATAATGTTACTCAATGTATTCTCTGAAACTCCTCTAATTTTCACTCCTTGAATCCTCCCCAAAAAGAGGTTATAGAAAGAATGGTAGACTTTATTCAATTCTAGTCTGTTCAGAAGACCCAACTTGTACAACAT